>PVIA01000446.1:143674-361174 GCA_004024845.1 Tonatia bakeri | reverse complement strand
CCATGAGTGGTTTTCATACTTAAAGCAAGGGTTCTGCTGCTCTGATAAAACACTTGGTCGAAGTCCGGAATCGTCCCGGCAGTTCAGCACGCTCTATTCAGATGCAGCGGAAGTGGGGACAGCCCAAGGAAACCTGCAAGGTCCCGACAGAGCTTGGACCAGAAGCCGGGACCCACATACCCTCCTCACACCTATTCAGAAATCACACAGTAACCACCACCATCCTTCTTCATGGATTGCTGCCTTGTGCCACCCAGGTGCGCTGCACACCCTGTCTTCCTGGACAAGCTCACCACAGTCCTATGAGGTAGGATCTATGCTGTGTCATACCCATACCACAGATGGAAATGCCGAGGCTCAGAACCACTGAGGAGATTACCCAAGGACCTCCAGCGAGTGGATGGATGCCGAAGCCAGCATCTGAGCCCAGAAAGCCGAGCTTCAGAGCCCATGGCAGAAGTGAAGTGTTGCATCTGCAATGCCCATTGTCACAGAAGCAGTGGGCCTAGCCTTTGCCCCACCCTGCAGGGCATGCCCAGTTTCTGCGAGGCACACGAGGCTATAACCCCAGACCCTTCTGGATTTGGAGGCTAGGGTATATTTGGCAAGGGTTTAGGAGGCCCAGAGGTAGCATCACAAATCTTTAGGACAGACTTACACTAGATGAATGTTTGTTGTTTAACTGAAATTCAAATGTAACTGGGTGTCCCGTCTTATCTGGCAACCTACCCGGGGTGGCAGGTGGTCGGAGCTGGGAAGTCAAGGAGGCAGCTCACCAGTCCTCCCTCCCGGGACCTGCAACTGTTCTTCCACCCAGGATGTTGGAGATCGCAGTGGAACAAAGGGAGGCACTTGGACAAGACAATCCAACAACGCGGCTCAGCAGGAATGCAGACATCACTGACGCTCCTCCAGGGTCCTTGGCCCCAGTTCCACTCAGGGGCTCGGCTCCCACCGCTGCGGGAGATGCCTGGCTGCCACTGCTCCGTTCACACGCGAGGGACCACAGAACATGCCGCTGAGCACCTGCCTTACCTCCCGCCCCAGGTCACACCCGCTCCACACGTGCACACAGTGCCCACATGTGTGTGCACTCAGACACGCACGGGCACATGGGTGCACGCACACACACGTGCACAGAGCTGCACATGCACCGCTCCAACCTGTGCTCTTTTCTGGGGTCAGTCAGCCCATCGCTCACCCTGAGCCTGGGGATCGCATCCATTCTTCCCGGCGTCCCTTACTGTAACCTGATGAAAAATTCATGTTTTCTATTTCCCCACTCCTCAGCCTATTCGTCATGGGGAGTGTTGAGGAGTCGGGCAGCCTGGCTTAGAGCAGGTCTGTCTTGTGAGGTGACTTTGAGGCATTTGAAGGGGAAATTTCCAGTCCCGTTAAGACATGGATAGCAGAGGAAGAAGCAACACTGGGGCCCAGGGCCTTCACCTTCTTGCGTGAACTCTCCCCAGAGGAAAAAGTGCTCTGGCCTCCCACATCCTGGATGTCCCGGCTGCTGCAGGCTGGTGACAGACTCATGGGAGCCTGGTGGCCATAAGTCCTGCAGAGGTGAGGTGCTCATTGTCCCAAAGCTGTCATTCTCTCTGAAAACACGTTTGCCTCTCACCTCCCTGTCTTTGAAGGGGATGTGGCTTTCCAGAGCTGGGCCACAGCCCCTGAAACACACCCTCTACAAGGACGGAAAACTCGCTGCATTCCTCACCACTGTATCTGCAGAGCCTAGAACCATGCCCGGCAGGTATCGAGTGGGTCCTGGGCAGACATTTGTGGGGGGACTGAGTGAGTGGATGCATGAATGCTGCAGAGTAAAGTGGAGAGTCACCAAGAGTCCCTCTGTAAAGAAAACTGCCAAAATTTTGAGGAAATAGCACACAATCCGCCCTCTCTTCTTCCTCTCTCTTTCCCACCTGGGATTGAGGCCCTAAACCAAAACGTCTAAAAAAAAAAAAACTGGATTCCACATTCTCCCACATTCTCATTGGATGCATGCAGCATCAGTCCTAGAGGAAATGTGGGTTTCTGAAACGCAAGAAAAGGTTGAAAGCACTCCCTAAAGAATCTTACAGGCCACAGAAGACACCGCATGAGGACTCCAGTGTCTGCCTGACTGAAGGCCCTCGACCAGCAGCTTCCGGTTGGCTGACCGACAGCAGAGATGAGCAGCCAGTTTGGAGGCTAGTGTGGTTTGCTCTTTGGCCAAATTCTCCTACTGGTCCTTAGAACTCAGAATAACATTAAAGTATGGTTGGGAAGACCCATTTTTCCTCTTTTTCCCCTCCTTCTGTGGCCCCTTTGCTCCAAAAAGCACATGGGGAAAAAAAGTCACCTGAGCCTCCTCCTTCCCAGGCTTGACAGGCAGGTATCGGTGCACCTGTGACAGGCTTCCCTGCTATCTGGACGCATCTCTGAGGCCCTGGCACCAGGTGGCTCACTGGCTGAAGGCCCCAGGGCCTCTGTAGGACATGGTCCTCTTGGTCCCGAAGCTTCCCCACCAGGGTCAGTGCCAGCCCCAGCCCCAGCCCACGCCAAGCCTGTCATTCAGGGAAACGTCACTGTCCCTAGAGACACCTCCCCCTTCCCCCAGCCCCATTCCTGATCCCGGACATTAAATATTTATGAGTTTTCCATAGAAAAAGAGCCACAAACCTCAAATAATGCAAGTTGTCTGTCTACTAGGCAGGGAGATTTCAAGACGATAAACATTATTTAGAAACACCATGATATGCTTTATATTGTGATATGATTGGGGACCATATTAAAACTCCACCAAGGCTATTATACCTAATTTTTTTTCAATTCAGGCAATATTGCCACTGCTTAATATGATTTCTATTTACTTTTTTCTATTGTGAGTGTTTTATTGGGGTTGGGTCGGCTTTATCTAGCAGATCTGCCCTGAAAGGGAGGTCAGGCGATGCTTGAGACCTCGGCATTTTCTCACGTCTTTCTTTAAAAGGGGTTTCCATTATATTCTGCTTGGTCTAAATTCACTCAAAAACCTTCAACGCTAATATAAACTCTTTTTCTTTACTCTTGTCCAATTACAATATTTCTACCGGCACACAGCCTGACAGCTTGATATTTAAAAGCTATATAAACTCTCATCATCCAGTTTTATGTCCCCGTTTTCTGACAATACCATCGGATTTCGGTGAACGCTACATAAAATGTGTGCATTGAAGGGTTTCAAATCAAGTTATCTCCTCCATCTATAAAAATTGAATTTTAAAGTTTATTTTAATTATAAGTTTAAACCCAGGCACTATTAATGACGGGGACCACCGCCCTCCACAAGAGCTTTCATTCCCCACCTCCCTGGGGCTGCAGCCATGCTAGAGAATCCTGTCATTTCCCGAATGAAATGTAATTTTGCAAAATAAGATATTATTTTTTAAAAGTATTATGCACTTTGCATAACTCTCTCTTCCCAGACTGGTCCAGAGAGTGGGGGTGAAGGGGAGTTGGCGACCACCCACTGGGCTAGGCTCCCCACTGGGCACCCCCCACCGCCCCCCGCAGGAACCCCTCCTTACTGCAAGTGTGGAGGAAGAGATTGCGTTAATTTCCCACCTCCTTTAGGCCACAGCAAACGCATCCAGCTGCAAACCAGGCAAAGATGTCCCATCGCCAAGTAATTTAGAGAAAAATAACAATTTAAAAGTTAAGTAAAACCCAAATTCTAAACCCTAATTCTTCAGATTGCAATCTAAACTCCTTTGGCTTCAGGAGAGGGGAAAAAGTCTTTCTTACGTGGGCTCCTGGACTCTAAGTTTCTAAACGTGTTATTGAAGCCGTGATTGAAATCTGACAAAAACAGACTGCGTTTTATAATAATGTCCCGCAGCCAAAGTATGGCACCAATAACTAAACAATACTTCATCACCTTTGCCACTTTCAACAGCTCCCATTAATATTGAGATCACAGTGCTCGGCCCTCCATTCCGCAGCTGACTGCCTCACTGACAGCGCCGGCTGAGGCAGTGACATTGAAAAATATTTGCCATGACATGGCCACAAATCACGGCGAGACAAGTTTAAAACTCAATATTCACTAAACTTGCATTGGCTAGTTTCTTGTTCCAATTTCTACAACACAATTAGGATATGCTCCTTTCTCTGAAATAGCAGAGCAAAAATGGGTGCATGCTCAGCAAAGAAAGAGTGAATGATAAAAAAAAAATTAGATTCTTTGGGGGTCACCAGGAGTATCGTTTTGTGAGTCAGGCACTCTCACTGGAGACCCCAGTGAGACCCCAGATGTAGGGGGAGGTGCCTGCTTTCTGGACTGTTCGGGGCACTCACCGCAGCCTGCACTCGGGTCTCGATTACTCGTGGTCCTGGGCTCACTCGACAGCCTAATTTTACACGGATCGATTTTTATTTTCAGCTTTCTCAAGATGCTGAGGCAGATGTTGGCCCACTTGGCAACTGCCCCTGATTCATTTTACAGAGGCCGTGTCCCCATGGTAGGACGTGCCCCCTGCCCACTGTTCCTGCAAACCATGCTGGGACAGTAACAGCCAGCTGCACCCCGGCCCCACACCCAGCATCGGGAGCTCATGAGGCCTTGGAGACAATGGCATGAACACTGGTTCCTACGAGGCAGATCTTCCAAGAGGCCTGGCACCTACATGATTTGGGCCAAAGCAATTCCTCTTTGGAGGGTACCCGGCTGTGACTCAGAGTGTTTTCAGAGTGTAGAGGGTCCGTTTCCATCCATAGTCCTCAAGCCTGGCGCAGGAGCTGGCTCACAACAGATGCCTAAGAGCACGTGTGGAATGGAGAGTGACCATTTACTAGGTCGTGTGTCCCTCCAGGAGAGCCTCCTGCCTCTGCCACCAGGTCACACGGGACTGTGGGCATCGGCCTGTGCATTGCTGAATCCAAACAAGATGAAGAAGGTTGGGGATTGTCCATTGGATTTAGTGTCCCAGAATCCACTGGGGACCCAAGTAAAAGCCTCTTCAGCATATGTAGCCACAATAAAGGTGATGTGACATGTGCATGTTAAATTTACATTGGCACAAACAAGTCTGCCGGACCCAAACGAGACACTTCCTGTCCACTTCTGTTTATGTGCAGGGTCAATAGGACAAGAGCAATCACCGGGTGATCTGCCCCACTGATGAGCAGGACATTCTATCCTACCCCAGTCTTCTCATGACAGGGAGGATCTGTGTCTTTTAGTCCACAGATCTCTGCCCAGGACAAGCCACAGCCAGGGGCATCGCAAGCACAAGGACTGATGTGGACGATGAGGTCTGGGACCCCGAGCCTGAGTCAGATGCTGTGATGGAATGAGACCTTTGGGGCGAGGATGTCAGTGGGTTTGTTGCATGTGGGAGGGATGTGGATTTTTGAGTCTAGAGGTCAGGCTGTGGTGGATTACATTTCTCAAAGTGGCTGCCCCAATACCTCCTCTCCCCACGTGCTCATTTGCAACGTGACCTTGCCTCCTTCCCGGTCAAGAGATGGAGTCTGCTTTGTTCCCCTTGGATCTGGACAGGCCTTGTGAACAGAAAGCGATGAGTGATGTTGTGTGATTTCTGGGACTAGGTCATAAAGTGTCTTTGTGGTTTCTCCTTTGTTTGCTGGTCTGTTTCTTCTTGGAATTGACCACCAGGCTGCAAGGAAGCTCGAACAGTCCCATGGGTAGAAACAAGGCACCCGGACAACAGCTCTGAACTCCCAGCCATGGGAGTGAGGCTGTTTCAGACAATCCTGGCATCCCAGTGCCCCAGCCAATGCCACAGAAACCCCTGGGTCAACTCACAGAACCACGCAGAATGATCGAGTTAAGCCGTTCCCTTTGCAGAGGTGTGTTCTGCAACAACAGGTAACTGAGACAAGGTTTGATCTAAACAGCAGGCACACAGGTGTTCACAGAGCCATTCGTTCAACTTTCCTGTCTATTTGAAGATTTTCACAATAAAAAGTTGAGGAAAAAAATTTTCACTTAAAGGTTTCATCCATAAGAAGGAATCACACACAACAGAACACACTGTGGAATAAGATAAAAAGATCCACCCGGAAGTTCATGGAGCAATGGGATGAGTAGAGGCAGAAGAACTGCCATTCCAAGCAACTGATGGAGAAACCCAAGAAACCAGGAAAAGAGGGGAAGGACAGGGCGGGGTGGGTAGGGGATGGGGAGGAAACTCTTTGGGACCTTCTACAATCTACAAGATACCAAATATCTGGAAGCAAAACTTTGGGTGGAAAGAAAAAGTCAGTCTGTACTTCAGAGGTGTTCTCCTGGCCCACTTAATATCACATAACTATTCTAATATCCACTGGCCACCCCACTGCTCCAGCCACCTGTAGCGGGGACTTTCAATCATCAAGCAGGAGGAGAGAGAGATCTTGCTTGTTCTGAACGGCCACATGCCTATGTTGTGGCTGCACAGCATTCAGATGCGGTACAGCTGACAATAAAGAATTGATGGACTAAGTGATAGCACATTAAAAAAATATGGAACACTCAGCAGCGGCCACCGTTACGGATGGTGGGGAAGTATACTGGGTTTCCTGCCAGCACAGGATGCTCCTGCAGTTCCAAATTGTTCCCCCTGCAAAGTCAACATGTGGAGCACAGTCTGGTTTTGTATGAAAAATACATTTTTCCTGCAATGGGCTTCAGAACAGTCTGGAATGCAATGTACCAGAATGTTTACAGTAATGTTCCGACTGGTAGAGCAGCAGTAATTTTTATTGCTGTCTTTATGCTGATCAGTGGTTTTGTCATTTTTAAAGTAGTAAATGTGAGCAATTTAAGTTAGCAAATAAACAAATAGCAGGGCAAATGTTTGGTGAAACATTCATATTAATATGAGGACCTCTTTTTAACTTCTCCTGAGTACTTGGCCTTTCCGCTGGGTGGCCCACACTAACAATTCACTTGTGGAAAAAGTAAGAATTTCTTATAGAAAAAAGGAAATCGGATTTCAATACTGACACTCAAAATAGAACCTTCAGTGAAAACTGGGCCTTGCTAGAAAAAATTATCTCGATTCCTCTGGCCCCCATTTGGCCAACCTGGTTAGACTGGGCCCCAGAGTTTTAGGTAAGGGAAGAGGCAGAGGAAGGAAGGAAGGAGGAGAGCCCACCCTCTGCCCCCAAAGTTATGGGAGGAGGTGCACCATGGCAGGGGCTGGGGAGACCCTCTGAGGACCTGAGGCCTTTGCCCCACTCTGGGAGGAGACCACCACTGGGGAGCCGGCACCCGCTGGGGTCCCCCGAAGAGGGTGTCAGACTGAAGGGAGGTATCCACAGCATTCTGAGTCTTCCTTGGGTCTAGTTTGTCACACTGCACTGAGCTCAATACACTTGCAGCGGAGTCCCCAGGGTGACCCCCAGCAGCATCCCGACCCTCTGGGCCAGGCGAGCCTGAGCTGCCTGCGGGGACTTCCTCTTTGCCACAAGAACCCAGACAAACAATTTCACGTTCCCTAAGGCTCCACTGAGTAGTCTGAACACTGGGAGCCTACAGCTTCCTTTGCGGCGGTACTGTGACAATGGCAGTGATGGGCAGAGAGCACTGGCCACCAGCTAACTGCCAGGACCCTGCCTGTCACTTGGCAGCCCCAGAGCTGAGCATAAGGCCCAGCACGTGCACTGGAAGCTCACCGACCTGCTGAGCTTCCCCTCCAAGGACCCCCCTCCAAGCACCCCTGGGCCTCGGTGCCCGCATCTGCAACATGGGGAGTTTGTCATGTCCGACCCCAAGGCTCCCTCCATTTCCACCAAGAAGACCCTGATTCCTCCTGCTGGGAGGGCGTCTGTGCCCGGAGATGTCCGCCTGGGGCCACAGGCTCTGCCCAGGCTGCACTCAGGTCCCCAGATGAGGAGGCTTCTTGGGAGGCGTCTAAGAGGGAATCTCCCTCTTCCCAACCCCAGCGAAACTGAAAATATTTGGGTTTTCACAGATCCCCTAAGAAGGAGACAGTGACATTCCACAGGGGAGCCTGAACACAATTGTCACGATTATGGAACAAATTCTCTCCTGTGAGAAGGGCCTTTATGAATAAACTAAATACAGCTAATATTAAAGGTAATGGTGCAAGAGATTGAAGAGCTTGACAGCCCTCCCCTCCAGCGGCCTCCCTCGGGGATGTGGAGGGGGAGGGGGCTCAGCTCACACCGAAGCAAATCCAGATGTGGCTCCCAGGCCAGGGTTTGGGGGGATCTGGACCGACACCCAGAGGTGCCCAGGCCCAAATCCCAGGCCAGCACCCCCCTCCCTCCCTCCTCCAGGGAAAAAAGGCAAGTCACCTTTTTTCACAGAGCCCACAGTCACAGTGACAATGAACGTGAAGGAAAGAGAAAGTTCATCTTTCTTGCCAGCCCTTGGTCACTGGCCACTCGCTGACGCCCTGCAGCTCAGGACAGGATCTGAGCACCGTTGTCCTCCAAGGCTCTCCTAACCAAAATGGTGCTGTTGACCAGCACAAGGTCCCTTAAATCATCCTTTAGACCATCCCTGCCTCCAGCTTACCATGTATGCTGCAGAGTATATTGGCCCCTTGCCCAGTCGCCTGCAGCCACCTCTGACCTGCTCGCATCTGCAATCAACTCAGGGCATGGCCACAGCTGTGCTTCTCCTAAAGGACTCCCTCCCAGCCCCTCTCCGGGTGATGCACAGGCCAGGCTCCCTGTTATATGTGGCAGAGACCGGCGCCCCAGGCCCTCACACCCAGGGCCCCTGAGCTTCCTCCCCATCCTGCTCCCTCAGGAGTCCTGCCCCGAACCTGCGAGAATCTCCACTCGGGCCAGCCCAGCTGCTTCGCTCTCTGTCCTACCTCCCTCCTCTCCATCCCACTGGGCCCTGTGCATACAGGGCACCAGTCTACCTTGTCACCTGTTGGAATCCCACACACACATCTTCTCTGACCACTGCAGTCCTGTCCCTGCTCCCTCAGCTGACCTGTGACACCTGACTCTCCCCTTCTTCCCCCTGACTCTGCGGCCTGTCACAGGTGCACTTGAGGGCTCTTGATACCAATGATGCTCTCATCGGAGACTCTCACCTTCCTCCTTTGTCGCACGTGTGTCCCTGCTCTCCGAGGCAGGGCCCCCTGCGTGGATTGCTGTGACACCTCTGTCATAGGTGACTGACAACAGCCTTTGAGTTTCTGACTGTCCTCCCTGGTGGGAAAGTCTTCTTGCTCCTCTGAACTCCCACAGTGCATTGGGCCTCATGTAGGACACATGGTACATTTTAAAGAATAAATACACGTCAAGTGCTGGCCTGGCTGACAATAAATACTCAGTAAGTATTAGTTATTGGTATTATTCCTTTACAAGAGTTAATCCTGGATGTATTTTAATTCCCCTATTCAACAAGCATTCATTCACTATTTTAAAAAGTACGTTCAGCACCTACTCCATAAGACTTAGGCCTCCTGGGGCCGCACTGCCGTCTGAGCCATCCCTGTACCCCCCTCAAGCTCCGAGCTCAGTGTGGCGAGTGGCGAGTGTTCTTTAATTACCTGATGGGTGTGGGGATCAATGGGTACACCTGACACCCCACCTGCCTTATGTATAAATTGTGTGTGGCTTTGCAATTGAAGTAAATTTCAGGGATCCAAAAGGTCCGGTCTCAGAACTGTCACATCCAATGCCCCAAAGTAATTCTGATCTTTACTGGATTGTCTTGCATAACACGTAAGGGATCAAATCTGTGTGGTTACTCACGGCAACGCTCCTGAGCGCACACTGTCTTCCAGCCCTCCATGTTCCTCCTCTGTGCTCTCCGTTTCCACCTGGTCATGCTCTCCTCTTTCCCTCTGTCTGTATTTCCTTTTGATTGGTCCTTTTTTTTTGTCTTTACCCAGTCAAGTAGGTGCTGCTAAACTTCTCCTTTGAGAGGAAAAAAATTGATGGCCTGAGGATTCTATTTTATTTCCTGTAAAATCATAAGGCATGCAAAGGTAGAAAGAGCCCAAAACGCTGGCTTTGGCAACCCCCCAAAACTGAAATGTACCTCAAGGTCCCTCCTACTGAAAATCTCAACTTTCCCCCGACTAACAAAATACAGGGTTGTGGTTATTTTTAAGTGTCTCTGAAGCAATTTGATAAAGACAAGGAATAAAACGAGTAGGAGGAAGTCTCAGAAACTGAGCTAGATTGCCAAAAGTAGATCTTTTACAAATAAAAACACAAAGTGATCTCTAATTACACAAAGATCAGCCCACCGAGGTGCTCTGTGCACGTGTGTGTTTCTGGTGTGCTGCGCATGGTGTCTCGGCCTGGCTTGATGAGTTCCAAACTGCCCAGCCCCCCTGTGCTGGGGAGTGGCAGGACGTCCTAGCAAACCAGGCGTGTAGAAAGGCTGGGAGTGAAAACCCCCGGGTGCGGAACCTGGACGTCCAGGGCAGTGAAGTCCGAAGATGGCTCAGTTGTCTGCATGGTAGTCGCCCTATTTCTGATATCTTAGTACCCACTTCTAGCTCTTTCCACTCAGACATTCTACGGCCATTTCTTTCCTTCTGTTCTTATTTTAAATTTCATCGTGTTAACAACTCCTGACATGTGTGCCACGTTGAGTTCTGTTCAAAAGGAAAAGAGAGCCGAAGCTGCGCGGAGCCGGAGACGTCTGTCCATCTTCTTCACCACAATCTCCCTGCGCCTGCCGCGCTCCCTGGCGGAGGTGCGTCTGCATGGAGAAATGTTTAAAACTCATAAAAGCCTTCAATTTATTTATTCATTTATTTAAGGCTCTTAAAGGTTTTATTTACTTATTTTTAGAGAGAGGGGAAGGGAGGGAGAAAGGGAGAGGGAGAGAAATGTCCATGTTCAAGAGATACACTGACCAGTTGCCTCTCTCACACCCCCAACTCGGACCTGGCCTGCAGCCCAGGCATGTGCCCTGACTGGGAATCGAACCAGCGATCTTTCAGTTTGCAGGCTAATGCTCAGTCCACTGGGCCACACCAGCCAGGGCAAAGCCTTCAACTTAAAACAAACAAACCAAAAAAAAGTTAGACTTTCCCAATCATCAAATTCTCTAATCAATGACAAGAAACAGTAAAGACAAGGATGGTTTTTAAATTATATTTGTAAAAAAATGTGTCATTATTGATCCAACACTGCTGACATAGAGGGTGAGTGGAGAGGCTTAGTAACAGCACAATAAAGCTCTCTAACATTTATGTGCCAGACACCGTTCTAAGTGCTGTGCATGTGCCAACTAAGCCATCCTCCTAATGACGCTGTGAGCTGGGTGACACTGTCGTCCTTATTGCAGCGGGTGAGAAGTGGTGGCACACTGAGGTTCAGTCTCTTGGCCAAGATCGCACAGCTAGCCAGCTGGGATTCGAACATGGGAATCTGCTCCAAAGCACGAACCCCCAACCCCTGCACTCTGCTGCCCCAAAGGCACCAAATTAAAGCTGCCAATTAGCAAGTGGGCTCCCTGGAACAAGGCTCAGCTCCTCAGTCCCCCACCCTGTAAGTATTTGAACAGGAATATTCTAGGGGAAATTCAGACATTACATGGAAGGAAGAAGGTTTGGACTGAATTATTTTTATGGTTTCTTTCAAGCCGGAGATCTATGATTCTAAGGAGGATGGTGTCTATTTCTCTAACATATTGTATCTAAATTCACTATTTCCTTCAGTGCACCCAATATGCTTGATTTACATGAGTGAGCCCATATTACTGGCTAATACATTTGGGGGAGAAAAAAGGAAATTGATTCACCCAGATGAACATCTTCAGATGCCAAAATTTGCCAGATTTTTGCCAAGCTTCCAAATTAACTGGGACCCCATGGGTCAACCCCGAGGAGCCCTTGGACACCCCAAGAGAACAGCACCCACACAGCTAAGAGCATAGCTGGTAAGCATTGCAACACACAAGAGAACCCCTCCAGAGTCTGCGGAAATGAACTTGGCCAGGCAAGAAAAACCTGGCCAGGTGACTGAGGACGAGGCCCAGGTGTCTCTGGGTGCTTTGTCCTGGGTTCCTTGGCCCAGCCCACGAAACTTTCCGAGCTGCGTTTGTGTTAAACTGTTCCTGATACGCTCCAATAAGTGTGCTTTCGACACATTGTTAACATAAGGCCAGATCTGTAATACAGCATGGACAATTAAGCGCACAATTTTTGTATAAATGCAAAATCCCTCACTGTGAATTATTTAATTAATGCTCTCCAGTTCATTTAATAGAGCTCTTTTCAGAGGCCATTTCACTCACAGAAAACTAATTTCATTCTCCGGGTTGATTTAATTAGATCGTATGATATATGGTATTGCTAATTCAGCGGCTCCGGACGCAGTGCCGGGGCCCGCCGCCCCTATTGTCGGCAATCTGTCAGCCCCATTTTTAACAGTATTGAAAAATTCAAGCTTTATTATTGCTCGCTCACTCTTTCTCTCCCATCAGGAGGAAAGTAATGAGCTTTTCTTCTTACGAGAGCCGGCAGAGAGCGTGGTACCCTCGGCGCTTCAGGCATGAGGCAGTATTAACGGGCTGATTCATGAGTTAAGTTTCCAACTGCTCGTGGCTATTAGCACTCAGTCCTTTGGCTGTCATTTAGTTAAAAAGACTCTTCGGTTAATTCACTCTTTTAATGAGACTGTGCTATTCAACTAATGTATTTTACTGTATGAAAGGTCACACCAGGAACCAAAACAGATTGGAGGGAATGTAGCAAGAAGCCTGGCTGTCAAGAAACAATTCAAGCCTCCAAGGCATTTAGCAGCCCCTGCGTCTGTAATAAGCTACGGAACTGATGGGCCAGCATTCACCTCCAGAGTTGAGCGCCATAAATCAAGGCTAAAGAGAAGGCAGATTAATCAGAGGCTCGGACAAAAAGAGCACGTGTTCCATTACCCATATAATCACTAACATGATTGCCAGACAAGCTGAGGAACTGGATGCGGGGCTGGAAAAATATAGTTCAAGAGAGCGCTGGAACTCAGTTCTGTTTAGCTGCAAGCACTAAATCTTTTCATTAAGGCCCCGTTGCCTCCATTTTCTGAGCCACTGCCCTGGGTGGGGACCGAGGAGGGGAACATTGAGGGGGCGGAGGTTTCGGTGGGCAGCCACAGCTGGCCGGAGAAGGCCATGCCAGGTAGGGGTGGGCGGGTGCTCGGCAGGCAGTGTGCAGGGCCTCAGAAGATGGCCTGGGTGCAGGCTGGCCGAAGGGTCTAGCCACACTGGGCTGCCTCAGACCTGGTGGGAGCCTCCACACCCATCCTCTCCTGGAGGTTCGTGGACAAGGATGGTGGGGCCAGATCCACAGCCCTCAGTCCGCTCTTTCTTTCTTTAGGTGCACACACACGCACGCTCACGCACACTTCTGCTGTCTGGCGTTATCTTGCCAGCCGGGGCACTCAGAAAGCCTCCGCCTGGGTGTCCTTTATCTGGATTCCTAAAGCGCTCCCCGCCCCGAAGCCTCCAGAGCTCATTAGCTCCTGTGGGCACAAGCAGATGACTGGGGATTGTTACCTGCTGGTCTCCAACAAAAACCCTTCTTTGGCAATGATTTGCCCATCAAGTTCAAGGTTTCCGATGTGGGCTGATCACAAGAAGCTGTCTGCACTCAGTGTTGGACCCCTTCCCTCCTCCTCGGATGTATCTCTGTGCGGTTCAGTCACCTAACGACTGTCCCTGGGAAGCCGAGTGACCAAACCTGGGTGTGAGGGGTGGGGGCAGGGGAGGGAGACAAATTTTCATCCGAACTTGAGTTTCCTCCGACTGAACAGATCCCACCCATTTGAAATTCCTCCGGCTCTCCCAAACTGGGAAACCGTATGCTTAATTAGGAAACATCTGTTGCCGAGAACACCCCCTCGCTTTTGCAGCTCTGATCTCGCGGTATGAATTTTAAAACCTGTCAGCAAGGGATCACAAAAGCTCTGGGAGCAAAGAGCTGCTCACGTTAACCTCTGAACCAGATAATCTAACAGTAATCCATTCAGAACTAATCAAACATTTACAGAACCGCCCCTGCATCCCGGCAAACAATTCGTCATCTTCACACGCTCATTACACTCCCAACATCTCAATCTACCTATGCAAATGAAGCGAGGGGGCTGACACCGGCCCCGTGTACGGAAATTATAAACAAATATTCATCCATTATGCCGCTGGAATTTAACAGCTGAAGTACTAACACTCACTGAACTCCCAGCCCTGGGTATCAATTATTTATGAACCTGAAACTGACAGGACTGTGTAGGTGAATTAGCTGCATATGTCAAGCTTTGTTATAAATCCCAACCTACTGTAAAACTCATTTTCATAGAATGTATGTACAAGCCTGACAATATATCAACAGCACGGCATTAATAATTTAGAAGAATGGGACCGTGAGGGAACACCTTGGAAACTGCTCTGCTCCGTAGTTGATATTACAAATAAAAAAGTCAAATAAAATGAATTTCCCATAAACAGAGAATCAAATAAAGTATTCGCTCCATAATTTTATTTTCAATTTTCGAAAACATGCCAGTTGATACTTTCATGTTTAGGTACCACAGCATCACCCAAAGTCGTCTTAATTCCTTTTTCTTTCTTTCTTTTTTTTCCTAAGGAAATGGCAGGGAAATTTCTGATCTCACAAGGAATGAACGGCAGGTTTTCTTCTCTTGCCTTTTTTTTATGACAAAGTAAGTGCGAGGGGGAAGGGGCGCTGAGCTCGTGTGGCGGTATTTGCCGTCCTGAAATTGTTTGCTATGGTTTGCCAGCGATACAATGAAACGGAGTGCTCCGTGGTAGTGAAGACAGTTAATTGAGACAGCATTTTTCAGGAAAATGGTAGGATTTTCCTAACTGTCACTCTCTCTTCTGAAAGGCAGAAGTGCAACCAGTTCTGAGAGCTAAGTGTGGGCCTGGATTGGCAGGTGCAAGTGTTCTCCTATGAGTCCAACCTGAAAAGGCCACCTGGGGGCAGGGGTCCTGGGGCAGGGCCTGGGAGAGCGGTCTTAAACCTCTGCCACCGTAGAGGAGCAGCATGGAGCGTCGCCCCACCCTCTACCCGGCCCACCTTTCCCCTCACTCATCTCCAGCCTTAACCTTCGCAATCATTTGAGGTGGCTGGTGCTCAACTGTGAGGACACTTTGTCACTGCTAATGACTTCTCCCTGTCCATCTTCTCCCGACTCGGGATATTTATGGCCCCATGGCCACATTTGTCAACTCTGGCCAGTAAGGAGGCGTCCCCAGCAGGAGGGGAACTTCAGAGTGAGCTCCGGGTCCCGGGTCCCCATGGGCACCGAGTGCACCTCTTCCCCTCCCGAGTCTGTTCTCCCCCTGCTGTTCTTCCAGGTGGGGGATCCGAGTGGCCCTTCTCTAACACCTTCTTGCGCCTCTGCTGGTGGTGGTCCTCGGTCCCTCCCGAGCTGAGGTCCCTTCCGAGGCACAGGAGCCCCTGGCAGGTGAGCCGCAGAGCCCCGAACACACATCCAGCACCTAACAGGCAGCTTGTCCCATTGCCCACCCCACTGCCATCCAGGAGCCAAACGAACAGGAAACAGCAGCCAGAGCCCCTGGGGCTCCACTTATTTACACGGAACCAAAGTAAAAATTATACATTTCCACCAGCTCTCGGCTCAAAAGCACAGGCCGAGCCACGTCTCCTGGAGGCAGACTGGCTCTCTGGGTCTCCACCCTGGAGGTGGGGCTTGTGCCGTCGCTGGTGGAGCCGTCCACAGGAGGCTGACACACACCTTCTGAAGTCATCCTGGCCGAGCTTGTCCTCTGTAATGCCTGCTAACGCCACCCCATTTCCTTCCCTGCAGCCTTTCAGGCCACCATAAAGCTCTCCAAGTTCTTTCAAATGGCCTTTAGCAGAGGGAGCCCTAGCGAGGAATATTTTTTTTAATGCTACCTGAGGTTGCAGTTGCAAAGCACCTGCTTAGCAGCCTGCTTGGGCCATGGAGATTCACATTTGTGAACCTCGTTCTGCTCATAGGAGGACTCCACTCCATTTTTTTAATTTTCAGCCCGGCTGCCAGGGCCTCAGGCAAAGCACTGTCCCCTCACATGCCTTGGATGGACACAAGCCAACTCCCACGGGCCACCACTCTGGCACTTGCAGAAACACACTCAGCTGACTGTGTCCAAGACAGGGGAATTCTCCTGGTCCCTTTACGGGTGCATGTCCTGCATACACAGTGGCAGCAATGTGGGCAGGCCATGGCGTGGGTGCTCTGGAGTTGAACCACTCAGCTCCCTTGAAAAATCACCCAGGAAAGCGAATTAACTGGAATGTGCAGGAAATGCTTGCCATTATGCAGAGGACAGTGAAAGTAACCCCGAATGTTCCCGGTTCTATGAAATACTAAAATGTTTACACTCTTTTTACGTCTATATGGGGGGGGGGCGGTGGGATCATTTGGCTCTGTTCAAAAGGGGAAAGAATGAAGAGAGCTGACATTTCTGGAAGAAACAAGGCCGGCGTGCAGGACTGGAATTGAAATGAGGACCTGCAGAAGGCTCTGGCAGAACGGCTTCATTCAAACGTGAGATGACCGCTGAGCCGAGCCCCCTTGGGACACACAGAAAGGACAGCGGCTCCAACTCCCTGGGGCCAGGGGCTGCTGGTCGTATTCACACTTTCAGGGTTCCATGTTTTGAGAATTTAAAGAGCCTTTCCTTGTTTTCTGTTTATGATTCCCTTCAAATAGTGTCTTTCCTCCCTGCCATGGTTCACACAACACTGGGGAAGGCAGGGCGGGGATTGGCTTATTCCCCGGAACAGCTGAAAGCACCTCAGCAGTTATGGGCACTGAGTTCTATGGAGGAGGAAAATATATACTTTGGTCTTGAAAGTTATTGCTTCAACTACCCGGTCATTTCTTAAGCAACCTCAAGGTGGGCTTTTAAGAGGTGGGTTTGAAAGGGATCTGTGGAGACTCCCCCCCCAAGTATTGCCATTCAACCCTGTCACACAGAAGTGGAGGACCCTTTCTACCTTAACCCTGCCCGGGAGGCTGCTGGGACGAGGGGCATGTCCAGGGCACCTGGCCCCGGGCTTGTCTCTGCCTGTGGCTTTGGTGACTGTTAAAGAACATCAGAAAATGTCCCCAGCAGCACTCTTCACAATGGTCAAAAGGTAGAAGCAGCCCAAATATCCACCAGCTGACAAACGGGTGAAGAAAATGTAGTAACGCCACGTAACGGCACGCTACTTGGGCGTGAAAAGGACTGAAACGCCGGCACAGGCTGCAACACAGGTAAACCTCTAAACACTGCACCGAAGGGGAGAAGCCAGACACAGACGCTGCATAGTCCATGACCCCGTTTACATGCAACGTCACGAGCAGGCAAATGCACAGACACAGAACACGGGCCGGTGGCTGCCAGGTGCTGGGGGAGGGGAAAGGCAGCGCTGGCTTAATGGGTAGGGAATTTTATTTGGAGGTGATGAAAATGTTTTGGAACTCGACAGAGCTGGCAGTTACACAATGTTGCAAATGTATATAAGACCATGGAATTGTTCACATTAAAATGGTTACTTTTATGTTATGTGTGGTTTTTGCCTCAAAATAAATTTGTGTGAGTATCGACTACTGTGGTCCATTCAGGTGAGTGGGCGGAGGCTCATGGTCAGATTCTCCTGGGGGTCACTGAAGGCCACTGCTCTAGAAAGGCCACCAAAGTGGGCAGTGTACAAGCCATTAAAACCTGGAGTGGCCGCTCACAGGTCAAGAAGGTCCCCTGGCTACACACTCCGCCCAAAGGCTCACCCCACACCTCGTGTCTCTATTCACCTATGGGTGGGCATGACGGTTGTTTTTACCTTGCACCGACGGTGAATAGTGCTGCTCTGAGTACTCTTCTGATGGGCCGTGGGCTGGTTTCGCTCTTTAGGTGTCAGGTGACCTTAGGGATACACCTGGCCCTGACGATGATGCGAACAGTAAGAGCCCCACTTGGCTTCATGGAGGCAGTGCGCAGCCTGGACACAGAGACCATTCAGGACACCTCCAAGCTGGAGCCACCAGCAACCTCGTTCCCTCAGAGACGACGCCGGTCCCTTCTGGCTGGAGGCCTCTGCCCCTGAAGCAACTTGGCCTGGGGATGCCCTCTTCTCCTGCCACCTTCTACCCTCTTAACCTTCCCTCTGCTGGTCCGTGTCCCATCTGCTTGTCGTGGCTCCCATCCTCCCTGGCTCCCACCCCCATCCCCCTGTCTGTGTTCTCCAGAACGAGTCGTTGGAGCACTCTTCTCAGTGTGCCCCGAGTTCCAACCCCCACGGCAGGCTCAGCTGTGCTCATCAATGATGCGGTCTCTGTGGTCGGGGGTGGGGGCATCCCATCTGGGAACTAACAGTGTCTGCTCACATCCTGGGTGCCTGGTCAGTCTGGGGGAGTGGTCAGTGTGGTGAGACCACATGCTCATCTTGCTGGATAACCCTCAGGCAGGCCAGGGCCTGTCAGTCCCGGACCTTCTGAGGACACCTCCCAGGGCAGCCTGGGGCTCACACAGCTTCAGTGTCACGTGGCTCTCCTACTTCACATGTTTGCAAAGCCATAATGTTCCAGTTAACACGTGTCGGTCTGGGTGCCGACTTCGTCCAAGCTGGTGGGTGTGCAGCAGCCCAAACTCAGGACACCCTCACGCCCCTGGAGCAGGCACAGAAGGAAGTAGCTGACTAGCTACTAGTGGCCAGGTGACTTTGGCTATTCTGATTTGTCAGCCATTGTTTCTGAGAAAACCAAGGCCCCGAGCTTCCTGTTGCGCCAGCCTGCTGCAAGGTGGGGGCAGTGAGTGAGAGCTCCATGCAGGGGACCTTGGCTTTGGACCTTGCAAGTGGCAGGAACCCAAGCATACCTTGCTGGGGCAAAATGGGGGAGATATTGGCTCCCAGAAACCGAGGGGACATTGGACAAAGCAGCAGCCAGGCCTCAGTGATGAGCTGTAAGCAGATAACCAGACAGTCCCCCTATCTCTGCTTTGCTCCGCATGAGGACCAGCCCTCTCTCTCTCTTTACAGCTCAGTTGCCCCCAGATAGTTGGCAACACAACCCCTGAATACTCTTAAAAATCACTTCCACTGAAGGGACCCCATCCTGAAGCTGAGTACCGAAGGGAGGCACCGACCAGGTCAGTTTGGAACAGGTGTCCAATTTGGACTTATCAGCCATGATTGGGGTCAGGGTCACTGGAGAAGACAGGCGATTCAAGAAGAAAGATGCTTCACAGACCACTCCAAGCATCAGTTCTGCTGGGCTTAAGAGCCTGGTTTCACAACTGACAGGCTGTGTGACCTTGGCAAATTCCTTAACCTCTCTGTGCCTCCAGTTCCTCGTCTAGAGAATGGAGATGACTGGCAGGGTCACTGGCATCTTGTTATACAGGGAATTAAATTAGTCACCACGTATAAAGTGCCTGGCACACGGTGAGAGCTGTTTCACCGAGGTCTGTTCCACGTGGTCTATTCCATTGGCTATAATCTTGGAAAGGTAGGTTAGGCAAGTAGAACGTGGGTGGTATTCCCAGGGAATCACAATGCACAAAAGGCCTTTGGAGACACGGGTGAGGTGCCCCAGCGTTGGAGCATAGGACTGGAAGCGTGTGGCTCAGGGCAGAGCTGGGGGAATGGCTTAGATCAGGCAGCACAGGGGACGGGAGGCTGGAGTGTGAAGGACCTTGAAGGTCTTGCTAAAGTGTAATCTAGCTCAGCCTCCACCTCCAGGATGACCCTGAGTCTCCCTCAAGGCCGATCTCCATACTCCCTTCTTTCCCTCTTCACTCAGCCAGGAAGGTCCCTGAGGCCCACCCGGCTCTGCTTAGATGCAGGGTGACCATCACACGGGAGTGAAGGGAGAGCCCTGTCCTGGGTTGGTCTCCCGGGAAACAGAGGGTGCTGTGGGCAGCAGGGCTTCTGGAGATGCGCTCAGCACATACCCTACAGGAGTGGCAGGGGAGGGGGTGAACTGTGATCTTCGAACCAGAGCAGAGGCCAAGGCCAGTCCCGAGAGCTCTGGGTTGGGTCGGCCCTGTAGAGTGGTCCCAAATCACACCAAGGGAATTGGGCCTTGGTTCCCACTCACAGGCCAGTCATTGGATGGTGCAAACCCCTGGGCCCTGCAGGCCAAGCACGTTCCTCAGAGAAGGATTCAGCTATGAGCTGTCAGCAGCCTACACCTCCGCAGCAGGACCAGAGGCCTAGGCTGGCAGGGAGGGAGCTGCTGGCACCCCAATATCCACCACATCTTTATCTGCACCCGACTCGGGACACTTCTCTTAAAGGGCCAGAGAGTAAATAGTTCAGGCTGTGCAGGCTGAGAGATAACACACTTACATAACCATTTTAAAATGTAGAATACTATTCTTATTTCATGAACGAAACAGGCAGTGGGCCAGGTAGTCTGAAGACCCCTGCCCCACGTCTGTGTTGTCCAACACAGTTGTCACCAGGAGCAGCAAACACAACATGCTACTTAATGCCTTAAAGCCTCAGTTTCCACCATGGTAAAGTGGATACACCTGTCCTTGAGGCGTGCATTAAAATGAGACAGCAGAGGAAGAGCACATCACCTGTGTCTGGCGCACACAGCCTATAGTCTCCCGTCTCTTCTCCTACCCTGTCCTTGGGTCAAGTTGGTCTGCACCTAGCCCAGGGTCCTGTAGCCAAGAACTCTTGACCCAGGAGACAAATGATTCCATGGCTTGCTGAAGGGCGGAAGCAACAGATGCCGCACTGTATGCAGGGAAGCCGGCAATGCTGCCATCGCAGACACCCTCCCGCCTGGGAGCGCCCGGCCTCCCAGCCCATTCTGTGCGTGGCTCCCGCTGGGCCTGGAATGCTTGGGGGGTGTCTTGTACCAAGCGAAGACTGTTCATTACACTTAGATAATAAATGGAGCCACCAATTCTCCCCAACGCGCTGGTCACCTAATCGTTCTGGACACACCGTCTGCTGACAATCAAATTTACAAACCGTTTTAAACTCGCGTATAGCCAGCGGCCCAGCAGAGGTGTGTGACATCTGCCACGTACATCAGGTGGCCACTAAACCTTACTGTCTCTCTCCCCTCCCTCATTTGAGAACGTGGAACACGTGTCCGAGGGAAAGGAGTTGGCTCTCTGGGGTTTTAAAGGGCAGATCCTACCCCAGCCTCCGGGGAGGAAGCTGGCCTTTAATGAGATCTGGGGAGTGCTTGGGGCAGAGCCGCCCTTGCTCCACTCGGGAACGTGGAATAGTGGCTCGGCTTCTGTCTCAGAGGGCAAGGGCTGTGCATCAGGAATGGGAAGAGCTGGAGAAGGATGCGAAGCAAGTTCATAGCATCATCATCCTCAGTGTTATGAACTGGGCACCTGCTGTGTGCTAAGCCCTGGGCATGCCCGCCATCTCTGAGAAGGGGGTCACTCGGGCTTCTTTGCTTCCTCGTGCAGCTGAGAAATTAAAGAACAGTCACCACCACCCCCACCATCCCAACAGGCTCAGGTATCAAGAGGTGTGATCACCATGTTCTTCACTGGTTGGGCCTTACATTCACATTTTCTCATTTAGTCATCAAAACAGACCAATAAAATATGCTTCCAGGGGAAAATGTGGCCCAGAGGGAAATAAACTTCCCAAAGCCAGGCAGAAATTACTTTGCAGAAGACGGAATTTAAACCCCGAATTCCTCCTTGGAAGTCCGAGTCTTTCACTGCGCCACGCTGCCTCAGGAAGCGAGTGTCAAATCCTGAAGGCTGGGACCAGCCTACGTTTCCAAAGAAAAGAGATCTGTGGCACCTGGAACCGCACCTTTGTCACCACGCCCTCTAGTCCAAGTCCCTCCTTTTTTTTTTAGTTTTATCACTGAGGCAGCTCGCCCATTATTCAAATCCCAGGAACTCTACCAGTCCCCAGGCCCTGGGGATACAAAGAAAAATACAATAAAGACAGCCGTGGCCAGGGAAATGTCAGCCTGCTGGTAACGTGGCTCTGCCCTGCCCTCTGACCAGGAAGGTCGGGAGCCTCCCACAGCTGGGGTGGCGGTTGGGGGGGGGGACACGCTGCAGGAGCCCGGGGTAGGGAGCTGGTAAAACATGCCTTCCCAGTTGAAAGGACTGAATGGATACAAGTCAGCTTCTCCAAAGGGTTCAGGATCAAGATGGGGTTGCTCCTGGGAAGTGCAAGCACACTAGTCATCTCAGGATGAAGAAGACATGTCCACGTCTTTGCTGGCTCGTTAGTGGAGCAGGTGAAGGACAGACGCCACACCGTCCCCATGGGCTCAGGTCACGGCTTCTGTTAAGACACCTGCCCACCACGCTACTCTGGCTGGGGAGGCACCTGGTCCGGCCTGGCTGGGGAAGTCAGGCAGTGTAAGGAAGAGTAGAAAAGAAGGGATGATGAGGTAGGGGGTTTATACTTCTTAGTAGTACTTGTGTGAATGAATCTAGATGAGTGGTTACTAATGGCAACCACCTGCATGTACATTCATTTCCAAAAAACCAGCTTTACTAAGTGTCTACTGTCTGCTAGGAACTGTGTTAGATGTTGTGGATGGAGAATCGATCAAGATAGACATGGATCCTGCCCCTGGGAAACTTGAAGTCTCATTCAGCGCCCACCTGTTGAGTGCCCAGCCTCACACACCGGACCCAGGGGGTTAAATAACGGCAGCAACACCCCTGCAGGCTCTCAGAGGAGGTGCCATCCATGAGAACCTTCGAGAGGCAACTGAAGATGAGGACAAAGCGGGGTCACTGGTAGTTCGGGGCGAGGCGGAGCGTAAAGCCCAACCACCTGGCATGTGGCCTCTCTCCATCTCCCCCTTTTCTGAGGCTTCCAGGGCTCCCCCAACCCAGACAATGCATCCGTCCTTTGGATCATCTCCATCCTGTAAGGGGTTTTCCCTCCACTCCACATCCCTACACCGAGTTGGGATGGTGCAGCCTCTTGGTTGAGCGTTGCACCTTTTGGTCCTCTGGCCTTCTTTTCCGACTAAGAAACTTCAGCCTCTGATGCACGGCACTTCCGCTCCCACTCAGCAACTACAGGTGCCCATGGTCCTCTTTAATCTTAATCTAATTAACCCTGGGAATCACCTTCCAGGCTCCGGTAACCCCCACAGGGAGGCCACCCTTTAAACACACAGCTGCATTTGTATCAACAACCTCAAAAACCATCTCACATTTTGATCTAGAAATTTCACTTCTGGGAATATTTCAAGGACATGACTCTAAATCAAGTTTAAAATGGTTTGCACAAAGATGCCAACTATAGCATTATTTATACTGGGGAACAATTAGAAGCCACTGAAATTTCCACCACAAGGGGAATGGTTAAGTAAATATGGTCAGTCCATATATTGGGATTTTTTTTTTTTTTTTTTTTAGCCATTAACATGATGTTTGCAAAGAAAAAGGTTTTAATAACCCGGTGAAGTGTTTATGCAATAATGCTAAGGGCAAAAAAATCAGGATACACAACACTACAAGGTTTGAGCTCAACTCTAAACTGAATATAAGGAAGGGAATAAATGAAAATGTTAATAGTCACCTCTAAAAGGTAGGCTTATGGGGGATTTTTGTCTCCTTTGCTATTCTTTGCTGTATCTGCCACGGTTTGTGTAATAAGGACGAGTTAGCTTTATAATCAGAAAGGTACCATTTTTAAAGGAAGCAATAAACCCAGCTGAACTGTCCAGGCAGGCAGCTGGGGTCTGGTGCCCAGGCTCAGCCATTCAAATGCGGGAGAGACACTCGCCTTTGCAAAATATCACTGATATTCCTTAAGCCATTAAATACATCTCATAATTACAACTGCTTGCTCTAAATTGCCTGTTTATTCTGTTAATGATCTTTTTTTTTTGTGAACCACTGTTTACAAATAAGGCATTTCCTAGAATCTGCTAGCAATTAGGGAGCCGTTCTGGCCTCCTAATGAGAAGTAAACACCATTAATAATGCCTGTCCTGGCTCATACTCTTGTTGGTTTTGTGTCATTTATACACTTTGGAAGCAGATAACACCAGCCTGAAGAAAACAGACTTGGCCCACAGACTGCTCCTACTCAGCGTTTGCTCCTCTCGTGGCAGGAAGATGTTTTTAAGGCAAGACAAAGAAACAAGTGTTTTCCCTCCTTCAGATTGATTTTCGTAAGCAGAGGTTTCCTGACAACTGTTTTTGCTAACTTAGCTATTTTATTTTGTGTACTCACTCATGTAAACTTGATAGGCCGAGTTAAAGCCTCACACCTCACTCAGACCAGGACCTACTGGCTATAGTGACCTGCAATCAGGGTGTACAAATGCCCCGACCTCATCCTACCTGGTCCGTGCAGAAGCAGGGGGAACACAGCATGGTCTGAAAGGACAAGGTATCTGATTATGAGAGACCGAAAAGTTAAGATGATAAAATTACCCAAGGAAAAGGAAAGCATATGTCCATGCAAAGAATTGTACAAAATGTTCACAGTAGCATTATTTAGAATAGCTGCAAAGTGAATATATTTAAAATAGCTGCACAGACCAGATACCCACCAATAGGTGAACTGATAAACAAATTGTGGTATATCCATACAATGGAATATTACTCAGCAAGAAAAAAGGAGTGGATTACTTATATACAGTACAATATGGATGAATCTCAAAATAATTATGCTGAATAAAAAAAAGTCAAGCAAAAAAAGAGTATACACTATATGATCCCCTTTATAGAAAATGCCAGCTAAT
Organism: Tonatia bakeri; assembly: GCA_004024845.1. NCBI lineage: Eukaryota > Metazoa > Chordata > Mammalia > Chiroptera > Phyllostomidae > Tonatia > Tonatia bakeri. The sequence goes on along the minus strand of PVIA01000446.1, from coordinate 336,529 downwards.
CTGTAGTGACAGAAAGCAGGCAAGTGATTCTGAGCGTGCACAGACAAGCGGTGAGGGATAATTATATTAATTATCTTGATGGCTGTGAGATTAATTATCTTGATGGATGCTAAACTCACACATTTGGGGGCAGTTTACTGTATATTGATACAGCTCAATAAAACATTTAAAAATACTCATAAATCGTATCTTATCACATTTTCCTTATAAAATTAATTGCAGAAAAATAGCAAAAGTCTACCATCACTATATAACCTTTATGTTTAAAAATTTTCAAAGTAAACAAAACAAAAGTGGTGAGGAGAAAAACTAATGTTCTTGCACACGGAATGACTCGTGTAGTGATTATTCTGGCTGGGCGGTGGGTTCCGTACCTCTGCGTATGCACACTCTGTAATATTTTGCATGTATCAGGTATTGCATGTACAATATATCAGCGAGAGATTCTGAGGGTCAGAGGACAGATTTGTGCAACATGAGGGTTTACAGCCCCTAACACATGACCCAAAATAGTAAGACACGGGAGGAAGTGATGAATGAAGTGAAAACTTGAGGCCACAGGGTCAGAACAACATCACATACGTGTGCCCATGTATACACTAATGGTCGGCGTGAACTCAGAAGTCTAGAAGGTTGTTCCGGAAGCTAAAAGGTAAGGGGAATGAAAGGGCTGCTGCCAAGCTTTATCGTAAGAGAGAGGTGGCTTCACCCTTCAAGGCCCCTCAGAGCTACACAAAATCACAACAAGACCCAGGCCTGCAACTCTGTAAGGGGACCCAGGCACAGGGCTCAGGGGTCTCTTTTCCCTGCTCAGCCTTCTGAGTGGGGGCTCATGCATGGGGCCTGGCACGTCTCCCCCTCCCTGGAGACCCAACACTCTCAGACTCTTCCTTTAGGTCCCACCTCAAATGCCCCCCGCCCCACCCTGCCAGCTAGTTGAAAAACTAACTTTCTAGGACTGAATAACGTATCCAAGAAAATTGATTTTCATCTGCAAGGCAAAGGCATGTAGTGTAATAGATACATGAAGGCAGAACTGGCAGGTGGGGGGGAACCTAGATGACTCTAACCCCTCCCTTGTCCACTTATTCTGGGACCCCAATGCCTCTGGTGCCTCTTAAGCCGTCCACTAAGTCCTCAAAGGGACTGCTTGTATGGTAGCGAAACGCTTTGCCCAGCAGTCTGCAATCTTTCTCCAGGGCTGTGGGTGAAATTCAACTACAAATCCATTCTAGGCCTTTGAAATGGATTAAAGTCAGGCCACCTGGCAGCTGCCTTACACTCCACATTGGCTTCTGCTCAGCGCTCAAGTCAGCAGCCGAGAGCGACTTCCTCACCGCAGTTGGCTGTTTCGCTCTCCAAAAAACACATGGCAGCAGCTTTCACAGGTATAGCCTCAACTTTGGATCAGATGGATCACTAAAGCGTACGCAGCTCCTGAGCAATCAGAATGGATTGTATGGCTATGCATACAAGAACCCAGGAAATCAGGATCGGGGGCGTTCAAAGGGACATGGAACATCAAGCTCCAGCTCCACCCTCAGCGGCTGGGTCGGCGCTGAGATGAATTCCTGCATCCCGGCCACACTCCTTCCCACCCTGCCTGTAGGTCCGGCTGCCACTCACCCCAGAAAGGCCTGCAGAGGCAGACAGTGAGTTGAGCTCTTTGCTGTAACAGCAACAACAGAAAACCAGATCAGACAGAACCGTTCCTGAAGACATGGTTTTTTTTTTTTTATCCAAGTTCAATAGCTTTCCTGAGTGTGCTGTTGATCAATTTCTGAGGACTCCAGAATTCTTAAGGCTTCCAAGTGTCCCAAGGCTACAATCAATGGATAGAACCAATAAGGAAGACCGCCAGGCCCAGCACATGACTCCAAATAGCCAGAAATTGGAGGGTTAAAAGAAGACAGACAAGGGGACATCCAAGAAAACACATTTGTTCCCCCTCTGGAGAGAGGAACTGGGCCACCACACGTGGGCCTTGGGTGAAAGATAGTCTAGTATCGGAGACACCATGCAGGAGGCCATACACCCTGTTGGGCGGAAGTCTGGGGTGGGGGGGCAGCACCCAGGAAGGCGTGTTTATGTAAGGCAGACCTGGGCAGGGGTCTCTGACCATCTCCGAGGCCCTGCATGGGCACAGGCATCCCGGGCCCCTGGAGACAAGAAGGTAGGAGCAAATATTTGCCCAGGAAAGAAAAAAACATCAAGGGCTACAGGCCAGAGAATCTATTTTCAGACCAAGGTCACCCTGAACACCACACCTGCTTAAGGTGCGGCATGTGTATTTATCGCATAGTTCTTGTTAGCGACAGGTCATAGTATAACATTGGGGTAAGAGTATTTTTGCAGTGTTTCCACAATCAGTCCCAGGAATGTCAGAAAATGGGGAGTATTTCTTGGGAATAATGCAATAAAGGCGATTATCTGGAGAAATTCATGAAAAAGATGGAAGGGGCCAGAGAGAAAATCTAGAACTTCCCACCAGAAGCCTAGCACTGCCTGAGTCCACTGCGGATCTAATGAACAATATGAACTGGGCTGCAGTGGGGAGGAGGGAGTGAGTTTTGCTCCAAACACAGTCCTGGCCGACTACGGAGAATCTAAAATAGAATAAGAAACAGTGCGTGATTCCCAAAACCACCACCCGAAATACAGTAGGCTGCTTAAGAGAGGGCAGGTAGAGGCTGGAAGGAGGTTTGGAGACTGTCACCCACGCTCCCTACTCCTCTGCTGGCTCCCTCCACCCCCACCCCTCCCACCCCACGTCCTGGGAGGCCTGAGTCCTGGGCAATTAAGCATGAGCCCAAGTTCAGCCCACCAAGGACCGTGGGACTACAACTCAAACCCAGCTGTCTGTCCTCCTGGGGCACAGTTTTCCACGCTGTCATGTTTGCTTTTGCGGGCAGGGTGTAAGACGACAAACAAACTCTGTGCCTTTCCACAAGTGGTCCCACAAGACTACTCAAGTCACTTGTCCTAACGTATTTGTGGCACAGTTCGGATCCTTAAAAACTTGTCTTCTCGTCGTGAACAGATTCACAGCAAAGTTCATTCGCAGGAAACAAAGGCTGCTTGCCTCCCCTCTGACCCGACATGAACTGTGAATCAGGAGACAGGGAGTCTTACTATCCCACCTCTACCGGGGGGTTCCCTTCGGAAGTCATCCAAGCCCCCCGGCCCCCAAGCCTGGCTGCTAAATCAGAATCAGCAGGGATGGGGCCCAGGAATATACATTCTAGAATCTTCCCTGGATGATCCACATGCAGTCTGGCACTCAATCAATGGCCACTGCTTGTGCAGGACCACTGTTCATCACAGGAAACACCAGAGTGAGACTCGCTGTTGCCACAGAGCAGGTGCCCCAGGGCTGGAATGCCCCACTGGCCAGACAGTGCAGACAGTAATTTGTTATGACCCAAGACCAGAGAAGGGCAGGGGGAGGGAGGGAGGGAGGGAGGGAGGGAGGGAGAGAGGGGGAGAGAGACAGAGACAGAGAGAGAGACAGAGAGAGAGAGAGAGAGAGATCAGTTCATTCCCAAAGTGGCCAGTTTAGTTTTGACTGTGTACTCTATTCGAGAATGTTAAACATCTTTGAAACATCATTTGTGCTTCCAATTTCTCTCAGACACAACCGAAGGAATTCAATGCAGAAACAGCATCTGCTCCTCAATTGCGTGTCCAATTTCAGGAGCACCGCCGCCCCCCCAACTCCCCGCTGCCTCCTGAGACGTCGCCACTGACCGCCCCCACCCAGGCTTGTTGAGGTTAGAGAAGGGAACTCCGAATTTTCTTTTAGTTACCGTTTATCCTCTCTCTCCTCTCCGCAAAATAAAAATTGATCTCTCAGGAGCACAGGTATTGGCCTAGCTCGTTCTGAATTACTCTAATCTGAAGTGACTCTTTGTCACTCACCGTTTTACAGGAAGCAAGTAAGATACCTATTATCCTGTTATCTCCTCCGGAAAAGAACGTTCTCCTGGGAACTCACTGTTCTGGTTTGCCAGCACCCGCTGTAACCTTTGCGGGGACTGAAGGTTTCCTTCTCCCCAGCTCTTGTACAAACAAGCCGAGAGCTGGGTTTCTTGCCATCGGCCACATCCAGGCAGCCACGTGCCCGCCTCTCCAAGGAGAGGAGCCTGGTGCTGGAGTCAGGCAAACCTGGGTGTAGGTCCTAGAACCGCTGCTGCATCCCATGAGCAGTCAGTCATCTGCCTGGTACGCATTTTCATGAGGATACATATTTCTATTTCTTGGATGTATGCCTAGGAGTAGAATTATAGGGTCATGGGGTAACTCTAAGTGTGACTTTCTGAGGGAGCTTGTTTTGTAAATAAAGTTTTATTGACACACATTCGTGTGTGTGGTGTCTATGGCTACTTTTACCCTAAAACCGCAGAGCAAAGTAGCCAGAACAGGGCCCGGACAGCCTGCAAAGCCTCAAATATTAACTGTCTGAAAAAGGCCGCTGACCTCCGACACAGATATAATAGTGCTGTAAAGTAGTTCGGCAGTGAGCGTGTATTGTCTCTGCCTTTGCCAAAATTGACTTGATGGTAGGTCTAAAAATTTTAATTTTTTAGTAATGGCTGTGTGTAAAAGCTGGCTGGCATAACTCCTGTCACCGTCACATTCAGCCCTCCCTGGTGGGCCGGGCCCCCCAACCCCCGACCCCCGACCCCCGACCCCCAACCCGGCCAGCCATTGGCGTGCGTGTTGGGAAAACGCCGCAGATTTGTGCGCAGGCCCAAGTGCATCCAGCGCGGAGGCGTCTCCGCAGACGCCAGCCGATGGAGAAGGAGCGCACAGGCCTCCTGACAGTGGTCAGGGAGGAAGAAGGAGGGCCCAGGTCCCGTGGGAGATGCAGGACCCTCCTCGCTGCAGCCGGACTCATTCACAGCAGGACCGAGGCTGAGGCGCCGCAGGTCTGCGTCAAATTCAGGGGAGGCCTGTGGGTCCTGTTATCAGTGAAAACGAGCGTCAAATTAGTGGGTGCTGTTTCGCCCTTGGCTGAGTGCAGAAGAGTCGAACTCGGTTCCTTAAGAAGCCAAGGATCCGGGGGCGGCTCACATCCCGTGGTGGGTGGGGTGTACTTTGTAAGTTTCCTTCGTAGAGTTTTTGGCACCGAATGCGGAGTCATCTGGAGAGGATTCGACTGGAACGTGTTGTTAGAAGGGACAACTCCAAGAGGAAGATGAGTACACCCGGGGGGCCTCACACACACTCACACTCACACTCAGCATGTTAATTGTGGGCCCATTTCTTCCCTTCCAGGCTTCGTAGTTCCTGGAGCTCCTCAACCTTCTGTCCCCCCAGAATGGCACCCATCGCAGTGCATGCAAGACGCCTGGGCCAGAAGTTCAACAGCACTGGACCATGGAAGGGCTCTGGTCCTTCAAGGACAAGGGGCAGCTGCAGAATCCTGAGCATGCTGGCAGGCGATGGGCACAGCTCTTCTCTGAGACGGTCTGAGTGTCTCTTGCAGCCTGGCCCAGCCAAAGGGGCTTGGACAGTGAGAGAGAAAGGGTCAGGCAGGGGAACTCTGCCTTTTTTATTTAGCCGGGACTCTCCCCCTCACCATTGCACTGCTCTCTCCTGTTCCGGGCAGGGCCGCTCTCTGGCCTCAAGAGCGAACCTGCAATCTCCCTGGAATGGGACACCCCAGGCTGCTCATGCCCCAATGAAACACACATCACCTTGTCTTCAGAGATGCCCTCAGCCAGATGCCATACTGCCAGTCCCACCAGCTAGGCCGGGACACGTGGGAAGGGCACTCAGAAGGAGCCGGGTGAGGGACCCAGGACTCCCAGTCTCAGGGACACAGGGCTCATCTTCATCCTGCAGCTGTGTGAGCAGGTGCCAATGAAGCTATTGGTGTTTCTCCCCAAAGCAGACAGAAGGGTACTGGCCCAAGGTCACTTGGTGGGGCAGGGGGACCACCAGGCCCAGAATCCAAGTCTCCTGTCTCCCAAGCCTCTCAGAGCAAAGCGAAGCTGCTGGGAGGGGATGGCCCTTCTTGCTGCCTCACTATTACCCTCTAATAACGGAAGTTATCGGCACAAACTTTCAAAACAATACAGAAGGCACAGTGATGTTTCTTTTGGTGGTGGAGAGGGGAGGAGAATAAAGAAACTTCATATGTAACAATTTTTGATATCCAGTGAGAAATGCAGGTGACGAGCCGGGGCCGGAGCATGGCGTGTGTGATTCAAGCCATGGCAGCGAGGGGCAGCTTCCACTGCAGCCACAATAAATTACATACAAGTGCCACCGAACAATAACAAAAAACCTGGCCATCTATTTCAGTCCCATTTACAAGAAATCAATATCAATACTTAATGCAATACTGGTGAAAAATGAGCAGAGATACAGAAAGCATAATAAACCAAGAATGGGAGGCTCACGGTGCTTCGCTTTGGAAGAAAAAACTAACTGTCTATATTTTCATGTTGAGGGATATTTCACCAGAACCCTGTGCTGGGTGAAAGAGGGTTCGCCGGCTCTAAGTTTAAAATAACCTCTTTATTAAATTAAGAAAGTTCCTTAGACTGTGGATTCCTAGCCGAGTAGAACTCATGCATACGGAAGGAGGTGTTTCATCCTTCCCTACGTACTGGGTACTGTTCCTTGGATTTTTCTTGTCATAGCTCCACTTTTATTATGCCCGTCTCCCACAGCACCAATGCTGTAATTAGCAGCCTCGCTTTGGTTTGGAGCGGAGAGGGAGACCTAATGCCTGCTTGTCCTCGGCATCAACCCGGGCTGATGCCTGCGGCCCAGTCAGGTGTGGGTGGGGAAGCCACAGGAGAGGCCCCACGTCCATGCGTGTGCACACAATGCGTTCTCGAGCTCCCTCTGAAACACAGGGTGTGCCCAGTCGCTGTGCCTTCGCCTGGATGTGTGCGCAGCAGGCACCTGCTGGCTCACTTTGGATGTCTACGGCCAGTCAGCTTGAGCAGAACGAAGGCCACCGGACCCCGTGTGCGCCCCGGCAGCACAGCCAGACCCTCCTAGCCTCCATGCACCCCTTCCCTGGGGGGAGTGCAGAAGGGCCAGTTGGGCAGATGCGGAATCTTTCGGGTTATTTCACTTGTTCAGACTGTGTCCAGTTTAAAACCCCAATCGAATGTGCAGCTGGAAGCTTCCTCCTCGACCATCACTGGCCAGGCACTCGGCTTCAAGGTCTGTTCTGGTACGATGGCCCCCTCCCTCCTCTCCTTGGAGTAGGGCACATGCCACCTGCAGGGCACCCCTCTTCCCTCCTTTGGCTCTGCTCCAGGGTGCCGCACTGAGATGGGCCCAGGGGTGTCTGGCTACAATGACAGTGCTCAGATACCCCGTCCCTCTGCCTCCGGCAGCCTCTGTCCAAAGAGAGGCACCAGGCTAGACACACACCCAGAGACCAGCAGAGGCGGGGCTGGAGTGTGGGGAGCAGCTCGCCCTCACTCAGTGACCGGGCACGAGTGGAACAGCTGGCTCAGTTCCTGGTGGAAGTTCCTCATCTGCCACTTCAGTAGTACAGAAGGAAAGAGTCCCTATGATCAGAGGCCATCAGGAATGACTTCCTGGCCCTGGCCAGGTGGCTCAGTTGGTTGGAGCATCACTCTACACACCAAAAGGTTGTGGGGTCCGTTCCCAGTAAGGGCACTTACCTGGGTTGATCCTGGTTGGGGGGTAATCGATTGATGTTTCTCTCTCACACCCATGTTTCTCTCTCTCTCTCTCTATCCCCCAGCCTTTCTCTCTCTCTAAAATCAATAAACATATCCTCAGGTGAGGATTAAAAAAAATGGCTCCTCAGAGGAGATGAGATCCCACTGGAAGCCACTGGTTTTTGACTGTTGGGACAAGGCCATCAGAAGGTAGTCAGAGCCCTTGTGGGCCTCACGCATTGCTGGGGTTCCCTCCACGGAGTCGGGCCCACCGGGGAGTGGCTCAGTAGGGTCCAGATGCTGGGAAGGCCCTCTGAAGGCCGGCCTAGAGGATGGAGAGGTGCAGGGAGGACTGGAAGTGAGAAGTGAACTGGGGGGCGGTGGCTGGCCCAGCAAGGCAGCACAGGGGCCTGTCCAGAAGCGTGTCCACAAGACAGAGAGGCCCCTCCCTCCAGCTCCTCCGCCTCGCCAGAGCCATCTGGCCTCTCCTGCACCCCTCTGGGGCCACTCACACCCCCTGCTCCTGGACAGCCCCCGTCTGGCTATTTCTGCCCCTGGGCTTTGGTGTGGTGATGGGCAAAGGCCATCTCAGAGCCCCACCTGCTCCCCAGGCCTTACCCCAGGGAAGGGACATGCGTGTCCCACAGGCATGGTATTCAGACCCCAAACCAGGGAAGGGCTTAGCTTGCCCTCCCTTCCCAGGAGCACCAAAGCTCTCCCCCCACCACTCCACTCACTTTCGCTTCCCGTCCCCAAAAGTTAACTAGCCACAGGCAGGAAAAACTGGCTCCGGCTGATTTGCATTCTTTCAAATAAATTCCTGTGCTCAGACCTAGGCTGCTGGAAGGCAAGAACTGATCATTTGACTTTTTGTTCTTCTGGCACCTGTATCAGGGGATGGGAGGAGGGCAGTGGGAAATGCCAGAGAATATCACAGAATGTTAGCCTTCCAGGTGGCATGGTGAGCCCAAGCTTCCTGGGTCTGTGCAAACGCCCAGGCCTGGGATGCAGCCCCAGAGCTGTGTTAGAGGCCAAAGCAGGTGCTGGGGCGTGGGGTGGGGCCCCTGGGGGGCCACATCACCTGGTCGGCATTGCTGGGCTGCTCCTTCCTACCTGTGAGACCAGAACAAGCCTCCACTGCCCTCAGCACCCCTGGCTCCTTGTCCAAAACAGCACCATCTTCTCCTAGGACTGCTGGTCCAAGAGAAGTGGCTTCAGAGGGAATCGAAGCAGGGACCTGGGGAGAGCCGCGGAGACTCCCCGACTGCCCCGCATCTGTTCTCCTTCACAAGATCACTCACACCGGCAGTGGGGACATTGCAGAAGTGAGAAAGGAAAGATCATGCCTTCTCTCCCTGGACACTCGCTCATTTTGGAGCCGCCAGACGCATGGCCGGTTCCTTTGGGCAGGACTTGGGGGAGGGACTGCGTGCATGTCACCAGCTTCCCAAAGGTGGGCTCCTGTGCACCACCGCCAACACTTCCTGTTCCCTAAGAATAACTCGCCACCCTAACAGCTTGACCAGAGTGTCCTCTGAATGTTCTGGAAGAGGAACAGAGAGCCCCTTCCTAATGCTTCCCAGGTGTGCCCTCCTAAGGCCGCCCGTCTGCCCAGGTGCCGCCCCACCTCTTGGTCTCTTCCCAGGGGACCATGCCGACCTGTGTCATGACCTCTCCATGAGGCCAAAGTCACCGAGGACTTCCTGGAGGGCCACAAGTTTCCTTCCTGTGGCAGAGTGTGTGTCCCCAGAGGCCTCAGTCCCAGAGCCGCTCAGTCCTCCCCTGCATCTCCGCACCTTCGCTGTCTCTTCTCAGTGGATTGACTTTCAACGCCCTCTGCCTCCTCTTCCCGGACATCCTGGGGGAGGGAGGGACTTCAGAGACAGCTGTCACCCCTCTACTGTCACCATCAGGGACTGGCCACGGGCCTGCAGTTCTGTGGTGTCACCGGTGGACAGGGCCCCGGGATGTGCACTGGGGTGGGGAGGAGGAGCCTCGAGAAGATCCCCCCGCGCTGACCAGCTGGCTGCTCCCCAACACAGCTGAGAGGTGGCCTGTTTCTTTCTCCGTTTGCCTTTGTCACAAACTCCAGGGAATAAAATAAATTTCTGTTCCCTGCACGCACCCCACCGCCAGGTGGGCCAGATTTAGTTAGAGTCTGGTCTCTTCATATTCCTGTGTGGCAGAGGCCGGGGTACAGGATTTAGGGGTTTTAATCTCTGCAAAGCAAAGAGCTTGTCAGGATCCCCGGGAGGGACTACCCTAAACAGACCTAATTTTTCATAGTGAGGGTGCTTCTGGTCACCGCTAGGGCAGGGCTGGGAGGGACTCGGGAGAGGTGAGGGGACAAGATGGGCCCCCTGGATCGGCACGGGAGCACTTGTGAAGGTGTGGGGAGTTCCCTGTGTGCCATGCCCAGAGAGGTAGAGGAAGATGTGACACAGACACACACAGAAGAAGCTGAGGAGGCCACAGAGGCCAGAGACTGGCGTGCTGCGGCCACCAGCCAAGGACTGCTGGCAGCACCAGAGCCAGAAGAGGCAGAAATGGTCCTCTCCGGAGCCTGCCCAGAAAGCCCCGCCCTGCCTGCACCTGGGTGTAAGCCCTGTGAATCTAGCTTGGGCTTTCTGGCCTGCACGGCAGTGAGACAATCCATTTCCACTGTACTGAGTCACCCAGTCTGTGGTCCCTTGTGCCCGCAGCCCCAGGACACTGACCCAGCACTCCCCAAGAAAGGGAGGTTCTGGGGTGATTTTACAGAAACTTCAAGCCAACACCACCCAGTGCAAGCAGGGCCACGCTCCCTCTCAAGACTCTAGGGGACAGTGACATTCTTTTCTTCACAGACTAGCTCTTCCTGCCCAACTGCCCACCCACCTTCACTCAGTCCCTCTGCCCCACCCTGCCAATTCAAGCCAACTACCACCTCCAGGAAGCCTCCCTTTCCTGCTGCTTCCTAGCCTGGGACATTGCTTGGAGTCCTGTGCTCACAGCTCAGCCCTGCCATCAGCCAGTGACCACCTGGCTGTCCTGTGTGTGGCCAGTCTTCACATGGCCCCTCTCCCTGTGTGTATCTCTCCACCCTTCTTATTAAGGCACCAATCAGACTGGACGGAGGGCCCACCCTGCCCCGGTGTGACTGCATATTCACACGACCACAACTGCAATGACCCTATTCCCAAATAAGATCAAGGTCGAGTGAATAGGAATGGTGGGTGGGTGAGGGGGGAGGACGTCAGTGTACATTTTGAGGGGCACTTTTCCTCCTACACCTGCCAAGCATCCGCACAATCACATGCTTTCCCTCGTGGTCTTCCCTTTGCTGACACTCTCTCCCCACCCACCTCCATCCTGTCCCTCGGCCCCACCCTGCAGATTCAGGTCAAGCGCCACCTCCTCTGAGAAGCCTTCCCAGACCTCTGCGGTCAGTTCCCACTGTACTTGCTGAACTTCTCTGCAGTACCCATCCTCGTCGTGTGTAGGTGCTAGTGGGATACTTGACTCACGCCTGCCTCCCCATCAGACTGCCTGCTCCCAGGACGGGAAAAGGCCGCTTTGCTCATCATCGCTGTGAGCCCAGCAGCACCTGGGACAAAGACAGCGCTCAGCACAGTCAGTACAGGTCGGGTCAGGAATGAACAAACCAGACCGAGAGCACTGCTTGCCGGGCTAGAGAGACCCCGAGACCCCGAGCCAAGGAAGGCGCAGCCTCCTGGACTCTTGCTCAAAAGGGAGGGAGGGTGGACACCAAGCTGAAGTGGAAGTGACACACCCCACAACCCAGGTGTGGGCCGCTCAGTGGGGCTGGGAGGAGGGGTCACTAACTGCTGGGGGCCAGTGAGGGGCTCAAGTCAACACTGCGAGGCGAGCTGGGGTTTGAAAGGAAAGAATGGGAAGAAGGGCACAGCCGGCAGAGGGAACAGTCCAGAGGGAACAGACCAGCCAGGGCCAAGCTGGGGGCTGCTGTCCACGAGGGGAAATGCTCCATGGATGAGGACACTTCTCGACGAGCCATCACCTCCGCATCTGGAGGGAGGGAAACTCGGGGACTGAGTTGCCTTTGGCAAGGCAAATGGAGAAGCCTGGCTGGTTCCACATCAGCCTGAGACCCCCAGCTGTAGGCACGCCCCCCACTGCACCCTCCACATTGGTCAGTAGCTCAGGGGGCCCCAGACGCCGGGGCTTTTGCCACTGGTTTCCAGGAAAGCACGGCCAGTGCCCCTCAGGAAACTAGGAAGAAGGGGACCACAGCACAGAAGTCCCGTTCCCCTGCTGGCCTGGCTCCTTGCTTCTCCGGTGCCCACGACCGACCCAGCAGGGTGCAGGATGAGGCCTGGCCCCTACATAACACCCACGAGCACGGAGCCGCCTTTACCGTCCCTTCCCAAAGCCCCAGAGCCCCTAGCCTGGCCTCCAGAAACACCCGCCAGCAATGCTCTGGTGTGACCCAGTGTTTTTACTTCCCGAGCGAGACTACTCCAGTTTGTCCCCTCCCTGCCACAGCGCGGAGTCCTTTGTGGTCGCCTCCACCCTGCGAGGAGAGCGGCCAGCGGAGCAGGAGAAACCCGTGCTGACCAATGCAGGCAGGCTGCCGCAGGAAGGCAAGCCGCACGCGCCTGAGTCGGGATAAGGGTGATTAATCCTTCGGCCAGGCAGAGCCGCGCTTCCCATCGTGCCCTTGGGCAGCGCAGGGCTGAGGACGGCACTTCTGCCGGCCGCAGCTCCCGGCCATTCGTTACCACGATGTCCCCATCGCTGAGCCTGCTGATGAGAGTATTGATCCCAGGAAATAATTATACGAAATACATCGCAGCGAGCGCAGGCCATTGTCTTTGTAACTATTTATTGGCAAGGGAGGTAAGCTCTTCGTCACTTCAGGAGAGCTGCGCGATCCTGAATTAACTGATGGCACCTTTTTAAACGAACAATTGGCACTTTCCCTGGGAGGGAGAGCGGGGGAGAGGGGAGGAAAGGACAGAAAGAAGGAGCAAAACCCAACGGGCAGCAAAGGCCCGGGAAAATGGGAAACCCGGCACCCAGTAGATGGTGCTGTAATCAAATCCTAAAAGCTGTTACACCGGCTGTTCCGAGGAGGGTTAGGGGAGAGCTGTGAGAATTAAAGGTGCACAGTTGGGTGGACACAGGCATTTCCCTCAGTTTAGAGAAAGATGGTGATGATGATGGTGGTGATGATGATGGTGATGATGATGATGGAGGAGGTGGAGGAAGTAAAGCTTCCTTGCAGGAACCTCAGACTAGGAGGGTTTCTGTTTCCAAAGGACTCCGTGTGAGGAGCTGGTGGGTGACAACCCCCCAACCCCCCCCACACACACACACACTGGTCTCAGGAAAGTCCCAGGAAAATCAGCTGATGGGGAAAGGCCCTTTCCATACTGAACATCAAGGTGACCGCTAGAGATACCTTGAAACCCAACGGATGAGAACAAATGTCATTCACATACATTCTCCACATGAAGGAAACTCGTCTCTGAGAAAATGGCCCTCGGACTTGCGAAGCAATGAATGGACTAAAGCCAGGCAGGAGCTGAGTGCAAACGAACAGCCTCCTGGGCTGCCCCTTGCCCTGCTGGCTCGCTCCAGGGCCCTTCCAGCCCCGTCCGAGTCCAGCTCTTCCTCAGAGAGGCTGTGTCCCCTTCCAGAAGGGGGATGTGAGCCCGAAGCCCTGGAGGAAAACCCGAGGCCCTGCGGGCAGCCGGGGACAGAGGAGAAGGAGGGAGAGCCGGTGTTGGGATGCAGCCATGGTAGGGAGATGCGTGTGGACTTGGACACTCAATGGGGGCTTCCCCGGTACACGTGGCACCCTGTCCCTCCTAAACCACTGCATCCACTCCCCAGAGGGCTTTGTCAGGCCCCTCAGCAACCCCGGAACCACCGAGCCACCCCCGTGAGGAAGCAGGGGTCCCCTCACTGTCCCCTGCCCTGCCGGCTTCAGGCTCGCAGCTGGTTAGCTGACAAATACCCCACACTCTCAAGAAACCATCTGCATTTTACAAGGCATTCCAAAGGTGTCTGGGAAGACTTGCAGGTGTAAAGGTCAAGGCCAAGCACCTAAATTGTTGTGCAATGGCCTGAGTCCTGGGGACAGCGATGAGCTGGACACAGACAGAGGTTTGAGGCTTCATTGGGAGTGGAGGTTGGGGTGGAAGGGATGCAGGAATCACATGTATTTCCATGGACAGGCCCCGGCCCAGGTGACCCTGGTCCCATCTCAGGGACAGAATTGGGGCAAAGGCCCCAACAGGGCTAAGGAGGACTTATGGGTTGGGTAAACCTTGAGCTTCACCCTGAAGGCCAGGTAGACTGTGGCCCTATGGAGGAGGCAAAGGGTTCAGGTGGGGGTGAGGACAGAACAGTCAGGAGGTGCGAGGCACAGGGAGCGCTGAGCGTGGGGAAGACTGGGTCCCACTCAAAGGCAGAAGGAAAAGCTCAGAGCAGAGACCCTGTGGGACAGGGGTTTGGGCAGGCAGGGCCACCTCCCCACAAAGTCCTCCCCCAGGACACACTGGCAGGTCCCCACAGGGCTGGCACCATGTGCTGGCCACGGGCCACCAGGCTGCTGGTGTTGCAGGCTTGCTCTGGATCCACGCAGGTGACACAGGCGCACCTGTGGCTGCAAAGCCATAGAGCCAGCCTGCTGTCTCCCCTGTCATTGCCAGTGAATCTCTTCTCCCCCAAGGAGCCCTGCAAACTCATCAGGGAAACACTTCATTCCTACCTTCTCAGGAGGCACCTTGTACGTGTGAGACTCTCTGCCTGCCCTCGGCCCCTCCACTTAGCCTGGCAAGGGGCTCCGCCCCACCGGGACCGCTGTCCCCCACAGCCCTCAGTGGCAGCAGTGGCCCCCGAGGCCTCATCACCAATGGGACCACAATATGTGAACGTTTCATGTAGTTGACAAAATGAATCAGAGGCTTGAAACCAGAGGGGAGGTCTGTGAGCCAGCCTCTGCACAACCGCTGCGTGGAGACACATCAGCCAGGATGGAATCCAAGTGGCTGGCAGCCTGTGACACAGGGTCCTCAGGCCCTGGCCTTCTTTCCTGCCCCAAGTCCAGGAGGCGAGTTCTCCAAGGACCCTTGCCCACCCCTGTTGCAACATGGACAAAGAAGGAGCCAGAGCCAGGCTGGGCCCTCAGAGGCCTCCAGGCTACAGTGGGCACGGGGGACGGTGAATTTCAGGGTGGACCTGACTGGCCATGGGGCGCTGTGGGGTGTGTCTGTGAGGGTGTTCCGTGTGAACGTGCAGACTCAGTAAAGCAGATTGTCCTCCCCCACGAGGGTGGGTGCCACCCCATCCTTCAAGGGCCTGAATGGAACAAAAGGCCAAGGGAGGGAGGACTGGGCCCTTCCTGCCTGCCCACTGAGCTGGGACGCGGGTCTCCTCCTGCCCCTCAATGGGACTCACACCACCAGCTCCCCTGGGTCTCAGGCCTGCAGACTCTCGCTGGAGCTTTAACAGATCACGTGGGGCTGCTCGGCCTCCACGGTCACATAAGCCAACCCCTAATAAACAGAAACGTGCATCCTCTCAGTTCCATTTCCCTGGACAGTCCTGGCTAACACAGCACAGAACAAACACCTGCAGAGTGAAACTCCAGTTTAGGCTGAAGGATCAGCCAAAAACAGACGTTTTCTGGGTCACGTAACTGTCCTTTTAGCTGCTTCTTGACAAAGCCATAACCACTTCCCCAGGGACCGCTCCGGCCTCCGCGGTCCCTGATGCTGACAGGACCCTGGAATGGAGAGGTCACCGAGCTCGCTGCTGGATGGGGGGGCTTGGTTGGGTCTCTCTCTGTCAAGCGGCATCGGTAGGCAGCGTGTCCTGCCCTGCGTTGCAGGTGGGGGTGGGGGCACAAAGGCCTGGGACCTCAGAAGCAGCAGGTGAACGGGGTGGAGGAGGGAGGGCCACAAGGTTTCCCCGGGGAAGTCTCCTCCACCCCCTCTGCTTTCCGCTTTCCACGCCCCACATCCAGGGTTTGCTTCCAGTGAGTAAATATTTAGACGACTGCATTTATGGATTCAACGAAAACAGCCGCAAAGTCAGAAAACTTTTTCATAAATCACATTCCCTGTGAACCACTTCCCACGTTCCGGACTATTGACCCACTGATAGGTTTCCTTGGGCTACAGAATTCCATCTAATCCACAGGGTTTCCCACTAATAAAGGGTCCCAGCGGCTGTAAAAGTCAGTGCTGAATGCACAGCATTGGCACTGCGAGGGGGGATGTTGCCAAAAATCATAATTATGCCTGATAGTTCTTACTGATGACTATGTTCCCAATACTCATTGGCTATGAATCTACCACTCAGACAGCGCGCCCAGAACAACACGCTAATGATGACTATAATCCCGTATTCTGTTTTCATTTGCATATTCCTGGAGGCTCGGAAGCCCGCATGTCGTGGCCTCTGGCAGTGTGCTGTCACAGAAGAAAACTGACTGTCGGCTGCTTAGAAGAAGTTAGTCTCTCCACTGTTCTCAGTGTCAGTCCTGAGGTTGTAAAATTTTAAGTAAACTGCAGACCTACTCTGTGTCATGTACACGGTAGGCATTCCAGAAATACTTCCTAGGTAAAATGCATGCATGAATGAATGAACAAATGAATGAATGAATGAATGAATGAATGAATAGAGAGCTGTGAGGTACTTTACAACTCAGGAGGGAGGATGAATCATTGCTATTGAATTGTACCAGCTCATCTGCCACAAAGCTCCCCCCCACGCAATGATCCAGCTTTGAAAATAATGGACAGCATGGCTTCACCCCTCCATTCAAACAACAATTCCTTTTCGAGGGCCACACTGCAGGGGATTCTGGGAACAGAGCTGTGAACAAGAAAGACACAGCTCCTGACCTCGTGGAATGTAACCTGGCAGGGAACCAGAGAGTAAACAAGTAATTACACAGACCAGCGTTTAATTACACATGTGATACAAGCCGCGAGGAAGCGGGCAGGGCCCTGTGAGCGCACACAATGGGCCTGCCCGGGCGTCGGGGTCAGGTGTCCATGCAAGTGCGACATTGAAGCTGAGACTGGGGGGGAGCGGGAGTTGGGAAGACCCGGGCAAAGTGAGAGCAGGAATGCGCTCCAGGACTTCGAGGAAGAAAAGAAAACAGACTCAGAAAATTGGAGGAAGCAGGGGTGGATGAGCAGGAACTTGACCTCGGGCAAAGCCAACAAAGGTCCCCTACCACGTGCCCATGGTCCAGCTTCTGGGGGCGGCAGCATGGGTCGGGGGGCAGGGGGAGGAAAGGCCTGGTCCCTGGACAGGGGTAAGAGAACACCCTGGATCTCCGTGGTCCGCTGCGCGGCTCCCACTGCAGCACAGGGACAAAGCCAGGATGAATCAAGAAACTCTCTCCCAAGGGACTGTGGTCAGCCAACGAACGAATGAGCTTGCTCTGCAAGCTGTGGAAGATGGAAAGGAGGAAGGAGCCATTATTATTCTCCGGTGGCCACTTCAGGCAGATAGGCGGGCAGAGATCAAACCTATGGACTGAGGTCCAGTCACCTGCTTTGGAGCCACAGGCCAGTGAGGTTAGCAGAGCGGTCCCCCCACGGCCCTCAGCAGAGGCCCAGGATGGGCACAGGGGAGACCGCTGAGCACCTCCTGCCCCGCAGCTGTTTCCCAGCCCTTCCCAGGCACACACACCCTCACAACCTGGCCCTGACTGGTGTGGCTCAGCTGGTTGAGCATTGCTCTACCAGTTCGATTCCCGGTCAGGGCGCATGCCTGGGTTGCAGGCCCAGGTGAGAGGCAACTGATTGATGTTTCTCTCACACATAGATATTTCTCTCCCTCTCTTTCTCCTTCCCTTCCCCTTTCTCTAAAAATAAATAAATAAAGTCAAAAAATGAAAGAAAGGAAAGGAAAGGGGAAAAAAGCCCCACCTCCTCTATTAAATTTCTCTTTACTTGGGATTCCTAAGAGGGCCTCTGTGAGCACGGGGCAACGCCGCGCTGGTAGAGCAGCTCACCCAGGACTCTGGCGCCTGACCACAGACTGCTGTGGCTCTCCCAGGATGTCCGCACTGTAAAACTCACTACTTGGAGAGGTCCCCAGGTAACCATGACAGATGGAAGGGAGTGGGGGGAGGGGTGTCTTCTGGCAAGCCTCAGAGAAGTCACCCCTGTAGGCAAATGCAGCTGTAAGAGCAGGTAGCATAAATGGGCCAATGGCCCAGGACAAAACCCATCTGTGTTCGGCCAGGGGCTGGGCTGCCAGAACCATCCCAGCCCCCAGGCAAGGAGAGGGAGAGTCCTGCCTACCTAATTCCTCTGATACCTCTTTGAAGCCGAAGTGAACGCTTCAGAAATAAGTACAGAAAGCGCCCAATGCTTTTGCCAATTGTAGAGGTGAGTTCCAGTCCTCTCTCATGGCTCTCTGTCCTCCTGGGAGGAAAGACTTCTACACAGAATGGACCCCGTCCTGCTAAGATGGCACTGGCAGCAGCGGGCAGGACTTGTTGTTAACCGGGACCGAATGGGGTGCCTTTCCCCCCAAACCCCACAGCCCTGAGGCAATGCTTAGCTTCTGTACTACCTCGGCCTATTGATTTCCAGGTCTTGAGAGCAAGCAGATTCTGAGAATGCAAGTGTGACTAGCAAGTAGAAGTTGATCATCCAAGATCTCACAGGTTACATTCCTGGAAACCCTCTCCTCCGAAAAATCGATGGGGTAGTCAAAATTCCACAAACTCTCCCACCCCTGGCAGCCAGGAAGCCCAGAGCCAGGGCTCCCTCGGCCCTCCCGGCCCCGAAGTCTGCTCCCTCTCCCTCCTGGGAACTGGACTGTTTGGTTTGGGTCTGAAATCCTCAACCTGTGTGTCACTTGTAGACGATTTCGCCTCACGGCACTCACAGCTAGAGGCTGAAAAAGAGACAGAGAGAGAGAGCGCGCGCAACAAAGCGGATTGGTGGAATGACACAGACCGAAGCTCAGCGCCTGGGACACAGGGCGCGCTCGCCCCTGGAAGAGGGAGCCAAGGCCCCTGGTGATCCTGCGCTCGAGTTTCAAACAGACACCATTTGAGAAATGCCCTGCCCTGAAACATGGGAAAATGAGGAATTATAGAGCCTATCTAACAAATCAAAAATAAATGAAGTAACAACATAAAGGTAGATTTACCATTATTTATAATTTACCATTTTTACCTTGTTTTCAATTGTCTCTCGTCCTCTTCATTTGAGGAGCCCATTACATTTTATTATGCTAAACCCTATCTTCTGTCACATAAATTACAGTTAAAGATCTTAATATTAAAGCCTCTTAGCTCTGAGATCATATTTCAAGCTTTGTTCAAACCAGACGTTAATGCTGGAATTGAACACAGAACGCTTTGTCATCATTACCTCTGATCTCAAAAGTATAATACAATTTTTGCTATATATGGCACAAAAATGCCTCTTGGTATAACACTGAATTATGGAGATATATTGATTTCTGCAGTATTTTGACAAAACAATAAAACTAAACCTGTTAGCTCCTAAACAGATACCCAGACATCCACCCAGCCGTGAGAACGATGGTCATGAAGATAAAGGTTTCGTTCAGCCCCGTTAAAATAGGAAACCAGTCCAACCCAGGTCCTTCCAGGCCGTTCCTGCTGCTCACACTTTGGGGGTTCCTTTCTCTTCTCAGGGGCAGAGTAGGAGAAGGAAGAGAGCGCAAGGTTGCCATCGGGTTGGCCGGGATGGGGGTCCCAAACCAGCCCTGCCTAAGCAGCCGGGGCTAGCCTCTCCTTGTGGGTGAATAAGGCTGGTACCCACCCACCTCGTGGGACTATGGAGGGGATGAAATGAATGAACACGCGCACACACGCTGCCCCTGGCCTGCCCTCGGGCCTGGGATGCAATAGGTGCTTGATGAATGGTGGCCATCAGGACGACGAGGGCACGCCTGCCACACAGACAGCATGTGCCCCTTGCCCGCACCCGGCAAACAAGGGAGACACGGCCAAGTCCTCACCCTCGCCCTGCCCCTGTCGCCACCTCTCCTGTCGATCCCGGGCAAGCGGGCCGTGTTCCGCATCTCCATCTCCTCCTCCGGAGAGCAGGGATAATCACGCCCGCCGCGCCAGCCTCCAAGGGTTGTTCGGGGATAAAACGCAATAAGAGAGGTGACAGTGCTTTGCAAAGGGAAAAATGCCACCCGCACCCGAAGGGTTATTACCACACATCAGTCTTGCGGTGCAAAACCGTAAGCACCCTCGGAGTGCTGTGTCGCTCCCCACCAGGCATTTGGCACGCACAGAAAGAGGACTTCCCGGGGAATAAATCAACGTGTCCTTTTCCCCTTAGTAATGCTGGTGATAATGGCGCCGCAACCGCGCAACTGACTTTCCCCCCAGTAATGATAAGAATAATGCTGCCACCACAAAAACTCACATTTAGTAGCTCCTACTATGAGCCAAGCACCGGAATACTATTTTCACATAAAATGGTTATCCCATTATTTTCTTACAACTGCTACGGATCTGTGGTTTACAGATAAGGAAACTGAGGCCCAGGGAGGCTGAGCCTTGCTCAGGTGTCAGGGCTCCTGAGAGGAGGCCCAGGATTGGGAGGCAGGTCTGCCTGGGTCCAAGTCCGGGGCTCTCTCCAGCACACCCATCCTCTCTGGACCCATTCAGGATGCTCCTGGCCTGTCCACCCAGGTACTTGCAGAAGAACTGAGACCAGTGGGTGGGTGTTTAGCCGTCGTAAAAGGCTGTTACCCAGCCCGGTCACTGGGCCCAGCTGTCTCAGTGCCAGTGCCAAGCACGTGTTCACAACCCAACCCCCAGACCCACCGCCGACCTGGAAATGGCCCCACTGCACCAGCCCGTGGGAAGCTCAGAGCCTGGGAAAAACACATCAAACATGGACATGACTCCTGGTTCTGGAGTCTCTTGGGAAGGAGGAGTCATTGGAGCAGGAAAACCAGGATTAACTCTTGCCTGACTGAGCAGTCATGAGCAAGGTCCCCACCTTATGTGACCCTCAGGTTTCTCTCCTATTAAAGTGGGAAACTCTGAGAAATATAAACAGCTATAACTCCTCCCTGACCAGTGAAATGAGGTCGTGGGCATGAAACAGCTTGGCCCCCGTGTCTCATCGCCTCGTTCCCCGGGGAGGGTGAGCCTTGTCACCTTGGTGCGGTCACAATCACATTAACTGCGGTTCCCGTCCCTGGGTCAGGCTTATGAGCACAGGAGTGCGAGGTCTCCCAGCAATGGCACCACCGTTGACACAGGCACGAGACTTGGCAAGGCCATCTGCCCTGCACCCGTCAGTCCTCCCCATGCAGCGAGGGAAATGTGTGCGGCCTGCCCACAGATGCATGTGATACACATGCTCCCTCTCAAACATGTCAGTGCCCTCCCACTGTTCTCTGGGGGAAGCAGACTCTCAGCACCACCCACGAGGCCCCCACGTACGGGCCTCCGACCAGGCACGAGACACGCTGCCCCACCACCCCCCACCCTGTGCCTAGCTACCGCCTCATTTTCCTTCAGAGCTCCACACGGCCACGCTGGCATCATCTCCCCCAAAGATATGTGACGCTAGGACCTCTATTTCTTAGTTCCTGCACGGCAGTCACTTTGAATTTATTTGTGTGATTCTTTCATGTCTATCTATTCTGTAGGTAATAAATGTCTTACATGCAGGAGACATGTCTATTTCGCTACCATTGTGTAACCCTAGAGCTTAGCACCGTGGCGGGCACCCAGTACACTCTCAAAATAAGTGTCAAATTCGTTTACGGCTGCAAGCCAACCGCCCACCTACCCACCCTCTTCATCTGCATGCCTGTGCCTTCCGATCCAGCTGAGAAGTGCCAACAAACCCATCCCACCTCCCACCACACACAAGTCATTTGAAGTGGATTGCAGACCTAAACATAAAAGCCAAAACTGAAATAATTCTACGAGAAAACAAACAAGAAAAAGCACCATGACCCCAAGGTAGACAAATATTTTTGAGGACACAAAGGATTAACTCCAAAAAAAAAAACAAACCATAAACTAGACTTCATCAAGTCTAAGAATTTCCGTTCTGCTCTTTAAAAGAATCCCATTTCAAGAAATGAAAAAAGCCACGGATTGAGAGAAAATATTTTAAAGCATGTATCTATAAGACAAGTCTTATATCCTGAATATATAAACAATTCTTACAGCAAAATAAACCAACCAATAAATCAAATGAGCAAAAGACTTGAACAGGCACTTTGCAAAAGATTTACAGATGGCCAGCAAGCACATAAAGAGATGTTCCACATCATTAGTTGTCAGAGATGTGCAAATTAAAACCACATGAGATACTATTTTGTAACCACTAGAATGGCTAAAAATAAAGACTGCTAATACTAAGTGTTGACAAGGATGTGAAGCCACTAGAATTTTTATACACTGCTGGTGTGACAGCAAAAATTCCAAAGTGACAAAACTACTTTGGAAAAGCACCTGCCAGTATCTTATACAGTTAATTATTCCTTGAACATTCCAGGCATTCACCCAAGAGAAAAGAAGACATATGTCTTCACAAAGATTTATGCATGAATATTTGTAGATGCTTTATTAATAATAACAACAATGGGAAATAACTAAAATGTTGACCAACAAGGGAACGGATAAACTGTGGTATATCCATACAATGGAAGACTATGCAACAATAACAGTGTCCACCATGCTTAGCAACAATCTAAAACAATCTCACAAACATGCTGAATGAAAGAAGGCAGACATAAAAGAATATAGAATGTATGATTTAATGTACATGATGTTCATTCAAGACCAGGCAAAATCAGTCAGCGCTAACAGCGATCAGATCAGGGTTTGAGTGGAGCAGGGAGGAGGAAACGGAAATGCTCAGGGAGGAGTTGGTTACATGACTACAACAACATTCATCAGAACCCACCGAAGTTACATTTCAGACTTGTGCTCTTACTGTGTGAAGGTTACACCTCAGTAAAGTTGAAATTAGGAAAGAATGAAATGACACTGACCAAGCCCTCACTCTGCCGCATGCCCTGCCTGAGTCCTGGAGAGCAGAGAGGATGGGGTCTGACCCTTTTTCACCTTCCATCCACTACACTTAGTTAAAGAAACAGAAACTTTTAAAGGAATTGATTCGTGTGTGGAGTTGTGTTTTTTGAACAGTAAAGGACTAAGCTTTCTCCTGCTCTTGTCTCCTTTCTCAAGAGGACCAGATTATCTTTTGAAATCACTGCCCCAAACATGCCCCCCCAAAACAATCTTCTCCACCCTCTGCCCTATTAGAACTGAGTGTCCTGGCTGTGTTAGTGTCCTGGGGCCACGAGCAGGGCAGCTCACAGCAGAAAGTTATTGTCGCAGCTCTGGGGGCCAGAAGTCCAAAATCAAGGGGTCAGCTGACCCGGGATCCCTCTGAAGGCTCCAGGGAGGACCCTTCCTTGCTGCCTCCCCACCCTCTGGCAGCTCTGGGTGTTCCTGGGCTTGCGGCTATATCGCTCGCTCCCTGCCTGTCTTCACATGGCCTTGTCCTGTTCTCCCACTGTGTCTCTTCCAGGACACTACCCACTGCATGTAAGGCCCACCCAAGTAACCCAGAATTACCTCAAAACCTTTAACTTAATTACATCCTCAAGGGCTCCTTTTCCAACTAAAGCCGAATTCCCAAGCTCCGAGGGCTGGGACATGGGCATGTCTTTGAAGGGCCACCACCCAACCTGCTACACAGCCACACAGCCACCTTGGGATGGCCCCACCCCCTTTTCATTTTACACTGAAACATTGCACATGTTCAGCAAGGAGCAGACGTCACAGGTGCCCACCACTTTCACAGACAGACACTCGTACCCTCCCGGCACCCAGGTGAGGAAACAGAACTTCACCAGCCCCAGGAGTCCCCTGATGTCCCCTTCCCGTTGCTAGCCCCTCTCCCGGGGGAGTCCCCTCGCCACTCCTACTGGCACAGACCAGTTGCGCTGGCTCTGCTCCTTCACACGGGCAGCACTACGCCCCGTGTTTGCCCGAGTCTGGCTTCTTCATGCACTGCGCTTGAGGTCTGCCCGCTGGGCTGCACGTTGTGGTGGGCACGCACCCACTGCACACATCCCCCCACTGAGCGAGAACGCGCAGCACACCCACCCGTCCTGCAGCAGGCGGGCAGCGGTGCCGTCCGGTCTGCGGTTATTGCAGAGGCAGCAGCTTCCTACACCTCCTGCGTGCTTTGGGTGCACGTGCACCACTTGGAGCGTGAGTGGGGGGCTTGCTGGGTCCGGCGTGTGTTCAGCTCCGGGAGACGCAGCCTTCCAGAGTTCACGTGGATATGCCCCTACCCCCCCCCACACACCCCTCACACCCCACACCCCTACGCAGCCAGGGCGGGCGTGCTCCCAGCCTCACCAGCCCTTGGGCTTTCCCATCCTTTTTGTTCCAGCCCCGCTGGCTGCTGCGAATCTCTTAGTGTATGTTCACTCTTTTTAGGGTGCCTTTTGATACTGTTAATTCCTCTGTGGACGGACTGTGTCCCCTCCAAACTCACACGCTGAAGGCCTACCACGCAATGGGATGGTATTTGGAGGTGGGGACTTTGGGGGGTAACCAGACCCTGAGGGTGGAGCCCTCGTGAATGGAATCAGTGTCCCCGCAGAAAGAGACATGAGAGAGATGCCCTGTCCCCGCCACTGGGGGGCCCCAGAGAGAAGGGAGCGCTCCCACCTGACACCAGCTCAGCCACCAGCACCTTGGTCCCCGACTTCCCATCTCCGGAACTGTGAGAAATGCTGGGGTTAATTGAACCTGAACACGACACAAAGCATTCTAACCTGACCCAAAACCGTGTCCCTGCCAAGGATGGAGAATGTTCTGTTAGGCCCTGTTGACAGCAGAGGACTCGGCCCCTTCAAAACACCCAAAGGGGTGCCCCTGTCTTGGCTTTCATTTTGACATCTGAGAGTTTCCCTTGTCATTAAGGGAGAGATTTCCTTTTAAATTTTTTTTCCCTAAATATATATCCTTTTTTCCATTACAACAGAAAAGCAGGGTCATGAGCCTCCCCGATGAAGGCATAAATACCGCATTCCAGGGGTGGAACGGTTTGCCTCCTGCTTTACAGAATCCCCTGGGGTGCAGTCTCACCCTCAATGGGGCCCCCCTCTCTTTACTCGCAGGTTTGCAGAAAAAAGCTCCCCAGGAGTCCTGTAGCCCTTTCCTTCCCCACACTGCCACGGCAGTTCTCAGGCTGGGCCTGACCAGCCGCGTCTCGGACCGCGTAAGAGGCGGCCCTGCCTCCACTCACCCTGACTTTCCCTCTTTTGTGAGCAAAAAAGGGGAATTTAGGCCCTTCCCTGTTTGGGGGACCAAAGTGTTTAGCAATATAGGAGGAGCTGTCCTAGGGAAACACCAGAAATACCCGTATTTTTCATGGAAGAGATTCTTAAATGATGGTCTTTTTCCTCTCTTTCTCTCTCCCCCTCCCTCTCTCCCCCTAACCACCCCCCACCCCCACCCCCTCATTTCCAACTGGCCGCTCTGCCTCTGAGAACAGCTTTCCTGAAGCATGTCCAGCAGCCTCCCCGTCCTGATGGGGCCTGTTTGCTCCTATTACCTGCAGCATGCCAAATGGTGCTTTCTCATTTTGTTCATTTATAGGGTGACTCTTCCATCTGAGGCATGTTTATTAACCGGTAGCTGTTAATTATATAAGAAGATAATTTCATGTAAATGTTGGATTTAAAAGCAGCCCATCCAGCCCGCTCACTGTTTAACAAGAAGGCTTCGGGATTTGTTTTTTGTTGTTCCTATGTGAGCAAAGCAATTAATTGATTCTGTTGATTGAATGAAAAATGCATCGTAATTGCCTCACCCCATCAAGCAGCCACTAGAATTATTCAGTGCTGGCAGAGGGACAACAGCCTCTATGATATGCCATCTCTGTTTATGGCCCTAACAAGCCCCAAGAGCTGGGGCCCCGGGGGGACAAAGGGACACTCAGGTGGGGTGCTGGTGGTCCTTTCTCCGAGAGCGCAGAGGACAGCCCTAGTGACTTGGACCATTCAGGAGCAAAAAAAAAACAGAAGGAAAAACAACTCACTTCTGTCTCAGTTTTCCAGAGAACGGCCCACACTCCCCATCGGTTCCAGCCCACTGACCTTGCGCAGTCCCCACACTGGGACTGAAGAGACTCCCTGACCGTGGGCTTTGTGCAGCGGGGTTCCTTTCGTGAGGCCACGATGTTCTCCACACGGGAGAAGAACGAGGGGGTTCCCGGGTACATCTTCTATGTCAGTTCTAAGGAGATGCTTAGGAAAGGTTAAGGACGGAGACGAGGTTCTTGCCCCGCCCATCTACGCCATCCAGGGACACACATCTGACTGTCCTCTGGGTCCCTGCACCCTGCGTGGGTGCTGGCCCACCACGCAGGCTCAGGGGAAATGCAGTGAGCAAAACCCACCCACCCAGACGCTCTGGTGTCATGGTTGCAGGGAATCCCAAGCCGGTTACACGAAGATTGAACCTGGACCCTCTCACCCAGAGCTTCCTCTAACCCCGAGAACCGGCCCCAGTGTGGTTCGGCCAGTGGAGAAGGACCCCCACAGTGAGCATCTGGTGCATGTCACGTGCTCTGCAGTGTGCTCGGTTTGCGTTGTCTCGTGTACATGGACCTATATTTGACAATAACTTACAAGGAAGGTGTTATCATCTCCCTTTCTGGAAGGAGAAACTGAGGCTCCAGGACGTTGGCTGGTGGCCAGTGAGCACCTTGGCGGGAAGCCACAGAGCTGGAACTGAAGCCTGGCTCTCCCTGCCCCAAAGGCCCAGCTCTCTCCCCGTGCAGGACAGTGCCCAGTGCCACATCCGGCATGTGGAACATGTCTCTGGTCGTTAGCTGTTTTTGATGTAGCTGTTGCCGTGGCAGTCCCACGATGCTACCTGCCTCTTGCTTGCCCAAAGGCACCCACAACTTTGTCTAAGATGTGTCTCCAGTCGTAAGTGGCTCACATTCCGCAGAAGGTTTCAGATTTCCAGCTGGCCCCCACGGTCACCTCATCATCTTTTCCCTTTGATAACAGGCGTTCAAGTTGACTAACTGAGACCCACTCCCGAGGGCGGGTGGAGCATGGCAGTGGGGACACCGACGAGAACTTCCTCATGGCCTTTCCGGCTTCTGCAGACAGGAGCCCCAGATAATGCTGGTGGCGCAGCACCAGTGAACGGCACGCGCACACAAGCATTACACGGAGCACCACTGACCCGAAATTAAAAGAAGAGAGAAGAAACACAGCATCGTGCTCTGTGGGGTTGTCCCATCTGAACAGGAAGGCACCCTCGAGAGGTGACACCTGCTGATTTCGAGGGAGAACGAGAACCCAGAGCCACTCCAGCGACACCCACAACTTGTTCCGCAGCACTGGACAGCAGCAAGTCAAATCCCACTTTGGGTAAATCAACACACACTGGCCTTGGAATTTTTTTTTCTCAGCTGCCAATATGAATTATTTAGTGTTTCTAAAATTAGGGGGCATTTCTAATGCTTGTGGTAATGACCTTCCAGATGAACGTCCATCACCATTGAAGACATTTGGCCAACCGGGTGCTGTAATAGTGGCCATACGTCACCTAGGCCCTGCTCTCTTGGGGACAACTATGATGCTTGTTAGAATTAGACGGGAGTACTCTGTGCAATCTCTTTCAGACCTGGCCATTGGTGTGTCCCAGCCAATGTTTTACTGTCATTGCCAGAGACACACGTGCAGCCTGCACTTCGAGGTGGGGCCTGGCCGGCAGGGCCACCCTGGTCAAGTCCGCACATCTGTTTTTGGCAGCATGTCTGTTGGGGGGAAGGCGGAGGGTTATGGAAGAGCTCTGGGCAGTGGCCTGGCTTCCAGCTTAGTGGAGCTCTGTTCCGTCACCATCGCAGATGGAGCCACTAAAGTAGTGGCGACATTCTGCTTGTGCAACAGGAATGAACTTAAAGGGCTTTCACGATGAAATGTTTGGAAAATGTTAAATCCTCCACTTACTTCTTAAAGGCTCTCGCTGCCTCTCAGCATTGTGAAGGCTCTGAAAAGTCCTGCAGTTTAAAAAAAAAAAACCTGTTAAACAACTAAACCCACCATTCCTGCCTCTATGACCAGGAAGCATTTTGCTAAGAAATATCTTTTAACTCCTACAAAGCTGCTGTTTCCCACCATCCCCATTCTGGGACCCCCCCCAAAAGACCAGCAGCCTTGGTCCTTTCCAACATCGCTGCTCCAGAATCTTTGCAGCACTGTCGTGCCCCTTCTGAGGGGGTCTTGTCACGTTGCTCAGTGAAGAGCATTTCTGTGGAGGTACCCCTCCTGGGATTAGTCAGAACCCTTTGTTCTCAATTGATGGCAAGCCTCCTCCGACTATCCTGGGAACAAAGGGAGTTTACTAAGGAATGAGGACTGCTGGGGTGGGGTAGCCCAAAATTAAAGGTGAGCTCAAGAATCCGTACCTGGGGGATTGAATCTGCCACCCAGCTGTGTGTGGATAGGTGGACAGGGGCGAATGGAGGGTCTTTTTCAACTTGTTTGCCTTTCTTTCCCCTTTTCTCTCCCTGCCTCTCTCCATCCTGCCTCTCCAGCCAGCCAGCCAGCAAGCCAGCCACCTGCCTCTTGTCTCCCTTCGTCTCTGCTTCTCCACGCCGGCCTCCTCACCCTCTCCTGCTTCAGATGGGTCTTCCGCCCAGGGTGCAGTGCAGGACTGCTAGCAGCCCAGCTGAGCCAGCCCTACGGAGAATGTGTTTCTTTTTTCCACTATCTTTCTACCTGCACTGGGGCGCCTAGTTTGCGGCCCACGTCCACTAGAGGCACATTGCACCTCTGGGGTCATGCAGTTCCCCCTGTGGCCACGAGGGGACAGCGCACAGAGACTCACAGCCTCCCCAGGAGTGCATGGTATGATGAAGGGGTTCCCAAGGGAAGGAGGGACTCTTGCCATAAAGGAGGGGAAGTAAAGGAGGCTGGACATGCACAACCAATCGGTGCCACAGACCACCTCCCTTCACAAATTCGGCAGCAGCCTTGTGCTGCCTCACACTCCATTTATCCTAGCCTCTATGCGAGCTAGACTGCAAGTCTTGAATTTGTACGATTAGGCTATGTCTCGGATTCTGTCCTTGCAATGTTCAAGATATCTGTTGGTTTGCTTCCTTACATAACACATCCTCACAGAAAAGGGAAACTCTGATTGTGGTAGAGATGAGCCAGGGCACCCAGATTGGCAGCCACCATCTAACCTGATGGGCCCTTCCCGGGACAGTTGCACTGGGAAGTGGCTCTGTCACAGGACAAGGAACATTTATGGTCAGATTGGCCACGCGAATTGGGCACAGTGCAGGCCCCAGAAATCACCCCTGTTGTCTGTGTCGGCACAGAAGGTGGTGCAATACTCAGTCAGTGCCCCTCCCGGGGTTCTGTCCGAACCATGCCAAAACAGCCAGTTTAAAGGTGAAAAGTCAGGCTCATCAAACACAAACCCTGTCCCTGCCAAGTGCCAGTCTGCTGCTATCAAGGGTCTTCAACCAGCCCCTGGCGGCTGGGGCGTCGTGGTCCGAGGAGCCCCCAAGCGGGTAAAGAGAAGATGAGGATGCGTGGGCACAGAGGCTGGGACCCCTGTTGATGGGAGTGAGGCTGCCTGAGCTTCAGTTCTCCTGGTTCTCAGAAAGCAGGTGGAGTCTGTGCTGCACATGAGTCGCAAAGGGACTGGAGACCTTGCCGAGAGTGGAGTCACCACTGTGGACCACACGTCATGGGAGGACAGGGGTACATGTCTCACCTCTCCTGCTCAGAATGTGTGCCCTGAAGGAAGGTGTGCTTTATGAGTGATTATGTGGATGGCCCCCAACGCAAGCATGCCAGCTGCGGGGCAGGGGACAGGCAGATGGGGGGAACGGACATCTGGACTGTGACATGAAGGATTCTGAGAAGTTTCCAGGAGCAGGGGCCTGTGGTCAGAGGCGAGAGGAGCAGCGTGGGTGAGCCTGAGGGAACATGAGCGTCTCCGGGTTGCCATAACCATGGGAACCTAGACTGCTCCCATGCAGGGTCCCAGCCAACGAGCCCCTGGTCCCCACCACCTACAAGGGCACCAGACAGTGTGAGTCCAGTTGCAAGTGACACCTGTGGCGAAGGCGGAAGCCACTACAGCCTAACACTTGCCCTGTCCTCCAATTCCTGGTGACGGGACCAGCTTCTCCAATTCTTCCCAGGCCACCTGTGATGTGGGTCTTGCCTCTTCAGATCCTTGATGATCCAAGGGGGAAGAGACCCTGGGCATGGCTCCCAGTGAATGTGGCCAGTCCACATTCATGCCTATTTTAATTAAAAAAATTGATGATCTGTCCTTCAAGGCGGTGAGGTCAGACACAACCGTTACACTTTCCAAAACCTACGTGCATAACGAGGCCTTCTGCACTTTTGACTGGGCAGGGTGAGCCATCTGACTAGACTCGGTTAACATCGGTTCAGCCTCGACTTCCCTTGTGCATAACTTTTCCATTAGTGTGTGATCCCTTCTCACCAGCAAAGGTGGCCTGGCCATCAGGGACTTAGAAACACTGATGTTATTCCCATCCTCCTCTTCCTCTCCCATCTCTGTCTGACCCCCCGGTTCTCTCCACATCTGAGAAGTCCAGGCCAGAAGCCACTGTCTTGAGTCTGGGAAGGGCTCAGGACACAACAGTGACCACGCACACCCCGTGCCAGCACTCACACATGGAGCTCATGGCTTGCCACCTTGCTGGCCTCCCCTCCCAGCTGGGAGCCTTAGGGGGGCAGGCAGGAACGCTTGCAGAGGGCCTGGAATTCAGTAGGTGCTCAAAAAATACCTCCATGAAAGGAATGAATGGCTGAGCACTCCTGAAAAGCAAGGGCGTGTTGGACGGTGGTTTGAGCTCTGCCCCCTGCACTCCGGACACACCCACCGAGGCCTGAAATTGCCGGGTGTTGTGGGTAAGGCCCAGGCAGGAGGACCCTTATCTCCTGTCTTGCTAGAAAGACACCAGCATGACTCAGAGATGGTCTCTGGCTTTTCAGCCACAGGGCCTCCCCTCCGGTGGTCAATGATGGCTGGTTAGAGAACACCACCAAGGTCGGGGTGTGGCCTCCAGAAAGTCACTCTGTCCCTCCGCCCACGCGGTGCCGCTGTTCCTGGCAGTCATGGTGAGAGTCTGTTAGAAAACGGATCTTCTCACACCATTAATTAGAGCATTATGCACTGTAATTACCTGGGACGGAATTTTTACAACTCAGACCTAACTATATTATTAAATAATTAGCATACGGTGGGGCGCTTACAGTTCCCATGTTTAAGAGAGGCGTGCTGTGTTAGAGGATCTGGGATGTTAACCCCACGTCCTACTGCGCAGTCAGTGAAGGGGAATCCCCGCACCAACTGGTGACTCTTCTTCGTTTTCACGCCTCGGGCCCAATTAGCCTTTAATTGAGAGCTTCCTCCACTGGGGAGGGACCCAGAGCCCTGGGGGTGTAACTGTGATAGTGCAGAGATGGACGGGGTCCAGGGTTCAGTGAGGGGACTGCTCCCCTTCCTCTCTGTGCAGGGATTTTCCTGGGCAAAGAAGGCCGAGGGAAGGAAGGCATGGATGTCCGAAAGGTGTCAGAACATTCCAGAAGGCACGGCTCATCTGGAAACCTTGATCCCAGAACAAAAGAAGCAGATATTTCCACAGGTTGGAAGAAACGCTGCCCTTTGCTGCGTTACACCACCACGCTTCCTGTCTCGGAGTCTCCCCGCATTGGGCTCCTGTACCTGAACCCTCCCCTCCAGCAGCACCGTCCACCAGCTCACCCTCACTGGCTATTTCTCCTCCAGATCCCATCTCAAACGTCACCTCCTCAGGAATGCCTGCCCAGACCTCTCCTCCAGATGGAGGCTCCTGGGGCCCTCCACCTTGCCTCCACCCTCCCTCCCTCCCTCCCTCCCCTTGTGATAAGGTACAAAAATGTAATCCATTAAGTGGTTTTTTAAAACATCAGTGTCTGCTTGCTTATGGAATGCAAGCACAACGTAGGGGGGGCACTCCCTCTCTGCCCCTCACTAGGTAGGTCCCCAGGGCCCAGCACAGGGCTCACATACAGCAGACACCCCATCTGTGCTGAATGAATGAAACAGGAACCCTGGGAGGAAGCTCAGCCGGAGGGACTGGGCAGCCCTATTACTCGGTGACCAGTTTGTGCTCTCGCTTTAATGTGTGCTTTATGACTCTCTTGCCCTTTCCTAAAGCAGCTGTGCACTCTAAATGGCGGGCTGTGTGACCAGCCAAGGACAGGCTACACGAGAGGCTTGTGAGAACAGAAGGGGAAACTGGCCCCATGTCCCCATCCGCAGTGAGACCGGACGGAAGGAATGAGCAAAAGCAGCTTCTGTTGAAGGACGATGGGCACTTCCTCAGAGCACCGGGTGGGGACGCTCTTTTCTCCTCCACCCCATGCAGTCTGCAAGCTCACTCAGCTCACCGTTGCGGGCACGGGGCCCGCAGCACGTGCATCCGACCTGACGGAGCTGGGGGCATTGGGAACAAGGCAGAGACCCGCGCCCAAAGCCCTGCCCTCGTGGGGCCTGCATTCTCCTGAGAGACAGACAAGAAACAAGTAGAACATCCAGGATGTCCTGTGGCGGCCGTGGAAGGAGGAGAATGAAGAAGATGGAGGACAGGGAGGCCGCCGTTCGAGCCCGTGGTCCGGCAGGCCCCTCAGGGAAGCTGAGGATCCATGAAGCGCTACGGGCAGCGGGCACAGCAAGGCCCAGGGACAGTTACTTCTTCCTCACCCTACATACCCAGGGGCATTGAAAACACAGAAAGTCAAGGTTATCTCACACCCAAGATCTGTCTGGGGCATCCATGGCTTGTATTTATAGCGGGTTCATTAGGTGCGGCCAGCAGGTGGACCACCGGTGCCAACAGAGCGAGCATTCAGGCGACTTGCGAGCAGCACACAGTGGGCCTGCCCCAGTGGCGCTGGAGTGTCGTCACCGGCTGCTCAGCAGGGCCCTCAGACGGCGAGCAGAGGAGGAAACGGAAAGAACAGTGGCCCTGCGAGAGCTGGCTGCACACATCACTCAGCCTCTCCCGCTCCCAAACCCAAGCAGTGCGTTGCTAAGAGACCTCTCAAACAGACGGAAAAGGTGAACAGCAAACATTTTTTTTAAACGTCTAGAGCTACCAGTGGGTGACATCAGCACCAACTCAGCCCGCTGCAGGTCTGCACAGGAGCCTGGGGAACTGCGGAGTCACCCCCACCCTCCCCCATCAATCAGCCTTCCCGGTTGTGAGCTTTCTCCCTGGGAGCCGAGGAAGGCGCGGGTTCTCGGTGGAACTGAACGGTCTGAGCCTTAATGACTGGTTTCTGTTACAATGGAGCCGATCGATTGGCAGGGGCCTCGGTCTGAAACGTCTATTTCTGCGCTGTTCAAATCTGTGAACACTCAGTTCACCAGGCTCACGCTTCAGGGTGGCTCCCTCACCTGTCCTGATTTTGCTTTGATGCGAAGCTGCTGGGCCCACCATGCAGGAAGCATCCAAGGGGCGGTGCTCAGGGACAGCTTGCAGGTTCAACCCACTGGCCGAGTTCCTTGGCCCAACTCCTGGGAAGCAGGCAGTTGGTGGGCACGAGACACCCCACTTTCGTACCCCTCCAGAGAATGGGGAAGAGAACCCACATGCGGACACAGAGAGATGACCCAACACGTGGCCATTTCCAAAGGGCCTCACTCTCAACCACAGCCTACAGTAGCAGGGCACATTTTTGTCACCAATCCCCAGGCGGGGAAGGGATTTGGCCCAAGTCACAGAGCTCATGGGAGGGCTGGGATTCAAACCCCAAATCCCAGGCTCCTTTCACAGTGCAGCCTAGAAAGAGGTGACCTTTACAATTGGGTTCTTCTTGCTATTTGACAAAACGTTTTTCACAAAGTGAGGATCAGACCGACTCAGTCCAAGTGGTGGGAGTGATGATAGAGTCATCTTGTGGCCACTTGTAACACAGCTGGGGGCCCACCTGCTTCTGGGAGCCAGGTAGGGCGGAGCGCCCGGGGAGACCCGGGAGCAGGAAGCAGAAAGCAGAGTCCCAGGAAGCAAAGTGCAGACGGTGAAGCCTGGGGAGAGGATAGGCGTGCTGTTGTCGACAGCTTTGGCAATGACCCAAGGGCCCTTTTGTTCAGCAGAAGTAAATGGAAAAATCTAGAAATCCTGTTACATAGCAGTATTTATCAAGGGCCTCCCTGGGCTCAGAAGCGTGGTGGGCACTGGGGATACACCTGAGCTGCCCCCACAACCCACCAGCATCTAGGACCACGGACAACTGACGTGATCAGATGGAAAGTATGGAAACGTATGTGCTGCCCTAACGGCC
Organism: Tonatia bakeri; assembly: GCA_004024845.1. Taxonomy (NCBI): domain Eukaryota; kingdom Metazoa; phylum Chordata; class Mammalia; order Chiroptera; family Phyllostomidae; genus Tonatia; species Tonatia bakeri. The sequence continues at coordinate 302,489 of PVIA01000446.1, read as the reverse complement.
TGGAGCATAGGGCTGGGGGAAGAGGCCAGCCATTCAACTACAACCACCACTAACAACACTAAAAAATAAAAGACTAACACTTAAATGACAAGATGCCCCTTCCACAGATGAGGAAGAGCCTGCCCAAGGCCCCAAAGCTGGGACCAGGAGGAAGGAGGCACCAAATCGATACAGTCTGGCTTTAGGGACCTCGTCCTTTCCCTCTGCAGCCCAGATCCCAGCGACTGCAAGAGCATGGAGGGGAGGAGCCTCTCCGCCTTCTCTCTGTTCCCAGTGACCCCACCCCCGAAGCTTGCCTGAAGCTCTAGAGCTTCGAGGGGCCTGGAGCCCGGGACCCAACCTTCCTGCATGATGCCCCAGCACTGTTCTGCAGGCAGTGCAGCTCCCCCACTGAACTCTCAGTTGGCCCTCCCCACACCCAGGAAGGGGGAGAAGGGTGCAATGCCCACCACAGCTCCCCCCGACCACCACCAGTACTGTCAGATCCTGACTTGGCCTCCTCAGGCCTGAGGGGCAAAGGGAACGCTCCTTCCAGCCCCTTCCCAGCCCTGCCCATCTGCCCGTCTCCCCACCCCAGTCTCCCCAGGTCATGCCATCCATCTCAAGGCACAGAGCCCCTCAGCTGTGTGTCTGCAGCCCAGCGCCACGCAGCCCGCCTGCAGCCGCGGATGCCCGCATGTTATTCTTTGCCTTGATCTTGTTAGCATAATGTGCAGCTTCATTAACCAGCCAGATGAATCATTTAGTAATTGGAGCTAATGAATTTAATTTTCCACTTTCTATTTTTTATAATAAAACAAAGTTGTGATTTGCCCATGGGTCGAGGAAGGCTCCACGTTGCTGTTTCGAGTCAAGGTGAGGCCAAGAGCGCAGACCGGGAAGGAGTTTCTCCCTCCCACTGATCCAACGGTGTTTTGGGAGTTTCCCCCGCACTAAAACCCGAACGGATCTTTTTCCTGATTCTACCGAGAATGAAGCCGAAGGCCAGAACGAGATTTCGTTTCTCTTTTTATGGTAAGGTATTCGCATGGTGGTAGCATGCCTGGTAGGCCAGTGTGAGGGACAGGAGTGACTCCTAGGAAACACACAATGTGTGAAGTTATCTGTTCAACTCACTGAATCCGTTGGATGGATAGCTCTAAGAGAATCAACTTGCCTGGGAAGGATTTTCTCCCGAGAATTCTACTTCCCTGCAGTCAAGTGACCTGGACTGAAAACATACATCTCCTTTCTTGCTACCTGTTACTAAAACACCTGCAACCCCGTGATGACCCAACACCTGAAATGGCAGCGTGGGGAGGAAGGCTTAATTAGAGCAGCTCCCACCCACCTCACCGCATAGCGGACATGCACCCCGAGAAGTCTCCTTGGGACTTGAGTGACTGGTGCCTCATCCCTGATTAACAGAGCCTGGCCGCCAACTAAAAATGCAGTTACTTATTGTGAGTTTTATTAGGTATATGAAAGGGAAGCAGGAATGACTAGCCTTTCTCGTTGCTCAAGATACATTTCAGCCATGACTCAGAGCAGATTCCTCGCAGATTAAGCTTGTTAATTTCCCTCACCGCCACATTCTTCTCGGCATTGCTGCAGCAAAAGCCGCGGCTCTTGTCTGAAATGGCTGGGATGAAAAGGGCGGCCCCCCTCCCCGACAGTTACATTAACCACTTTGTCCTTTTAATTCATCTAATTACATGCAAGGAGAAAGCTGCAGCCTCACAGGCTTCGGCTCCTCGGGCAGCTCGCAATGCCGCTGGGCCATTGCTTTGGGCTTTTTGTTGTCTTATTAGGGGTGCTTTTGTTCAGAGAGATGGTTAAAGCCATTTTCAGCAGCCAGCGAGATGAAGCAGTTTCAATAAGGATACAATGTACTTGTTTAAATTACCTTTCAAAATGCTCAAAACCATTAAGGGGGAGGTACTGCAAATAAAAGTTGGATTTTTTGTTATAATGTTTTACCCTAATAACAGCTTTTATTTTATTATAATCCATTAGTTGACAATATTATTCTATAGATTATTAGGCAGCAATTTTGTTATTTTATCACACTTTCAGCACTCACTCACCAGGCCAGGATCCACAAATCTCAGTATAATATGCTTTCAATTTTGTTAAAATCTCTATTTAACTGGTTTGGCTGCGGAACATCTTGGCAAATGTGTTTTTAATTTCGTTCTAATTAACTTGACAGTTGACAGGACTCAACAGTGGTGTAATGGTGTCCCCCTTTTTCCGGGGTCCCTGTAGCTCCCTTCCTGGGGTCCATTTCTTCTCTCGCCAGTCCTAACAAGCAAGATGACAGAGGTAACACCCAAGAGAAGGGTCTTTCTTCTCTGTCCAATGTATAGGCAATTAAATAAAAAATAATGAAAAAGTCTGGCTTCCCTCTTTATCTGCAAAGAGGTCGTTGGCTCTGCGGGGTTTCAGAAGCAGCTTGTCCCTGTAGGTGCAGGTCCTAAAGGATGAAATGAAGGCCAGGCAGGTGGGAGGGCCAGTGCTTTGTCGCCCACATAAGAAGCCCGCTCTTTCCCAACGACCCTCCAGGAGGGAGAAGCTGTGTTCCTTCTCTCCCCCCTGCACTTGGTGGGGGGCAGCCTTCAGGGCTCCGCTCTTGGGGGGGAGGGGGTCAGCCCTGGGAAGAGGAGCCGTAAGGCAACTCGGCCTCGCTCTGTGAGCCATTCCACATCCTCCCTCTGGTCTGGGGAGTGTTGTGCCGGCCAGCCCCCTGAGCTGCCATCTGCTTCTTTGCTTCCAGAACCCTGCAGCCCCTCAAAAGCAGGCTTCTCTCCCAACCATGAGCAGCGTCGATAGGGATGCTAGTGGTCCCAGACCCCAAAGCTCCCACTCTGTGAAACACATCCAGTCTTCTGTATGACGACGGTCCCCACACAGAGATATGGGCATCCAGGAGTGTGCGTGGAAACCTCAGGATGGTCCGAGGCCAGACTCACAATTGGTAGTGGAGAGGGGGCACCAGCCTCTCCTCTTGGCTACCTGCATCTTCAAGGCTCCTGTTTTCTCTCTCCCTCCCTCTCTCTCTCTCTCTTCTCCCTCTTCCCTACCTTTCTCAGACATTATGAATTTGCCCATAACTGGAAATTCTCTGCATTCACATTGGCACCACCCATTCTGCTTCTGTTCAGTCATTAAGAACAACAGTCCTACCAAGACGCTCAGAGATGAAGCACTACAACAGCCACATCAGTGACAAAAGTTCAGGGCTCAAGGGATGCCCGCCTTGATGCCAGCTGGCCAGGAGCAGACCGAGACCACACACGAGTCTCCCAGCCTCGCTCTTCCCCGAAAATTCCCGTGGAGATGGTTCTAGGTCTGAAAAATAAAAAAATCAACATGGCCTTTATTCCAGTTTTTAAGTCGGAATTCAGAGTTTCTCTTTTTATTTAAAACCAGAATGTTGCTACACAATTACTTGTCATAGGCCATTAAACCAAAACAAAGCATTTGTGTGCATGTTTTAAAACGGTACTATGTTTCAAACAACAAAACATAAATGCCTAGACCAGGAATTTTCCAGGGGAAGCAATTTTCCTCCCCAGAGGACATTCGGCAACGTCTGGGGACATTTTTTGGTTGTGACAACTGGGAATGTGCTACTGGCATCTAGTGGGCTGAGGCCAGGGCAGGCTGCCAAACATCCTGCAAGGCACAGGACGGCCCCTGTCCCCACCCACCACCACCACAAAGAGCCATCCAGCCCAAAGCGTCAGTCACCCTGAAGGGGACAAACCCTGCCCTCACCTTACCCTCGGGGAGCTCACCGCCCTCCTGGAGAGGAGGGAACTAAGTTGCCCTGAGAATAGACTAGGCCGCGTCATCAGTGGTGCCCAAGGGTCATGATGAAAGATGCACTTGAGGTCTGCTTTTTACCCAGGTCCCCTCCCTCAGAGATAGAGCCCCAGTAACGGCACCAGCTCCCTCCGGCCTGTTTCTCCTCCATGGGACAACCCTTTGTCCCACAGCGAGATAAGCAGCAGCCAGCACCTAGAACACAGGAGGCAAGCAACGAATTGGAGCAGTGACCATCCGTCCGATGGGGACGATGCTGCCACCTAGTACCCTGCTCTAAGGAGGACACATGTCTCGTGATCCAGCAGCTTTTTTTCTCAACAGCAAGAATATGTCCATTCAAATTCTTCAGGAATCTGTCCAATTGCCCCACTATGGGAAGAAGTTCACGGCCGATGAGAATTTGGGGGGCGGGGCCGGGAGGGGTGGAGGAGGGACAGGAGAAGAGAAGGAGAGGATGCCCGTGTCAGGGTGCGTCTGCCGCCTCCCTGCTCTCCCTGCTCCCGGACCCCAAAGCAGCTCCGAGGGAGGTGGGCGGTCCCGAGGGCCAGGTCACGCGCTGCACCTCGCCCAGAGCCCCGAGCACAGACTCAGCTCCCACAGGTCCAAGCAGAGGAGCTTCCGGAAACACGAGGTCACGCTTCCCTCTCACCGAGTCCTAGCAGTGACCCGTTTGCTGGGGGAGGACACCACACCACCGCCGCCTGAAACCTTGCTTCCGGATCAGGGTACGAATTTGCACCTGAAATATCCGCTGGGCTCTGAAAGGGCTCTGAGCCCAACATTCACCCCACCGCTGTTTGTTTTAGCTGCATTATGTCTCTGCGCCACCGCATGGGTGGGGGTGTACATAAGGAATGATCTCAGAAAGACGTTTCGTGAAAAAGTTTGTCCTCGAATTAAAGCCAACGAGAAGGAGAATTGTTTTTCCAATACTTCGTCTCCAAAACTGCTCTCTGGCTGGTGAACATGTGTCAAGAATACATATTTCCAGGGCTCCTAATTGCCCAGGTTTTAACATCCTGCTTAGTTAAGCCACTGGAGTTTGAGGAACACACTGCTCCTACGGAAAGAGCTCCAGAATCCAAGGGCACTTGAGTCCTCGGCTGGAGGCATTTCATTTCTTCTGGACGGTCCTGCAGGCGTTGCCCGTCCCAGCGTGGCCTCCCAAGGTGGACCCTCGCCCCCTCAGCAGCGGCCCGGGCCCTTCGGGAGCCTTCTCCTTGGGCCTTCGTTCCCCAGCCAGAATGAAGTTGGCCTGGGACACGGTGGCGGGCCTGTGTTTGACCACTGAGCACCGTGTGTGGCCATTAGAAAGAAAAGAAAAATCAATAGGGTTTCATTAAAACAGCAGGCAATCAGGGCCCAGCCCTGGCTTAATTATAGTTTCAGTAGCATTTACTTTAATTGGAAAGAATAAAAGAAGTGAAGTGGAGTGAATGAAGAAATTAGCATATCTGTCACTGTTGTCACATTGTGCTGTGGCCTTAAAACACTGTTCCCTCTTCCCTGATTCTGCCACTGCGCACAGAGCCCTGAAAAAAATCTGGGACAGCAATTAGCAAATCTTCAGACTCCACCTCTGTGGAATTGTCATTAAAGTCTTTTATAATCTTCGGGAGGTGCTTTTTAAAAATCTGTTAGGTGTGCGAGACACACTTGGTGACACATCTATTAGTTACGCAGCATGTTTCCACATGGGGCGGCAGAGTACCGTCGCCTTGTGCTGGGGTTTAAGGCGCTTCTGATCCAGCTTCGCACTCCAGAAGCCTCATAGAACCTGGTTCCTGCTCAAACAATGAGACCCGAGGGCAGCTTCAGCCACCTGGAATTCCTTCCAGACTTTCAACAGTGGCAGACGCAGGAAATGCCAGAGCTTTGAAGGCCTTAGGCACCGACTAGTCCAAACCCCACACCCCATTTTAGAGATAGGGAAACTGAGACCCAAGATCCCCAGACTAGAGTAGGGTAGAGCAAGGACTTTTTCCCAGGCCTGTTTTGGGGTAAATTCCAGGCTTCTATCTACTGTCTCATAATATCTCACCTGGTAGCAACTCAGGAGAAGCTTTCCTATGGAGAGAAGACACAGTCGTACAGGGAAATTCCATTCACTAGGACCCAGACATTCCCTTGTGTACCCTGCAGCCCAGGTAATATTTCCACACGTCTCCCTATTGTGTGACATTTAATACAAAGAGGCTCCTCCTTTGGGAATGACTGATGGCTTAAAATTGGTCCGTGGCAATGAGTTTGGTTAGGATGTGGTCATGGAAAGGCTTTCAAGGTCATGTCCATGGGGAAAGGAACAGAGATACTGTAGGCAAAGCCAACTTCCCCGCGGCTGGGGCTCTGGAAAGCATGTCAGAGGCCTGATCTCGCGGAGGCTCAGAGATGGCGAATAGGAAGAGCTTCTGCTTTGCGAAGTCCCATCGTGTGCTGATTGTCACGTGGAGGTTCTAGTATCCCCACTTTAAAGAGGAAAAGGCTGAGGCACAAAGAGATGATTTACTCTTGGTCAAATAAAGCACAAACTGGGATTCCAATTCAAGTTCAGTTCCAAAGAGCTTCTTCCCACGGCAACATGACCCTTCCCAGGCAACGACCAACTCCAGGGCAGAAAAAGAGAGATCGCCTGTGTGTCCTGCGCTGTGAGTCCCTTTCCGTCCTGGGAAATGCCAGGCCGGATGGAGGCCCCAGGCCCAGGCGGGGTCCTCGTGTCCAGGTGCCCCCTCCCATACCACTAAGGACAGACACCGCTCTTGTGTGACAAGGCCCCAGAACAGCAGCTCATTGTGCAGGTGAGGGGAAGGTGCCAGGGGGCCAGGGGCCAGGGCCGCCTCTGAGGTCAGAGGGAAGTGGCCAGGGGATAGTGGAGAGACCTCCATGCAGAAAATTACAGGGAGGAAACCATGCATTGTCTCTTTACCAAGTGGTCATTGGGAAGCGCGTGATTGGCTTCTCACTGGACCGTGGCAGCACCCATCCTAGGTCAGCCTTCAGGGCCAATTCTATGGGCCGCAGCGGCATCCCCCCCACACCCGCTGAGTAGCGGGGGCCAGGCGCAGGCAGGAAGCGCTTTAACCCTCAGTACACAGGGAGGGCCCAAGATGTGCTTCACTCAAAGAAAGGGCGGAACCACCAAGATAAAAGGGTGGCCTGGGGGCCAACTGGAGGAAGGGACCCTCCGCACACCTGGGCCTGGGAACTGCTCTGCAGCTCACCTGCCTCCAGCATCAGACACTTCCCGTGCCATTTTGAGCTCTTGTTCCTGATGAGGAGGATGGCATATGGCTACCTCCACAAATAATTATGGGAGGGGCCAAAGGGTATCACCTACTCTCCAAACATGATAAAGGGGCCGGCCGCTCCCCCAGTCTGGTGGAACTCCCCCTGGCCTGGCCGCTGGACATCCCAGTGAGAACCAGAAGACCCAGGCCATGTGGGCCACAAAGGACAGATGCAGCCCAGGCCCCACGAGGATCCTGCTCGAGCAGCCGGCAGGCCCTCGCTCAGCGAGGGGCAGAGGGACAGTCATCCCCACAAGGGTGGCTGCAGTGCAGGGTCCTAACTCCCTGCGAGCGTGAACCATGGGTCCCCAGCTCCGGCACGTGTGGTCCTCAGGGACAGGCGCCACGGTTAGCCTCCCTCTGCAGACGGGGCCGCGGAGAGCAGGTGAAGAACTTGTCCAGGTGCCACGGTGGGCAAGCGTATGAGCCAGCCCAGAGACCCACTCTCAGTCGCTCGCCGCCGCATCCACGCCGCCGCTTCTCCTGCCAGTCCGCCTGCAGCTTCAGCCTCCCAGCATAGGGACAAACTGGCACCTCGATGGGGAACGTGAACCACCGTCCAGGAGCTGGAGGCTGGGGGCGCCACTGGGCCAGAAATACCCTCAACACTGCCTGCCCGTCACCCCTACACTCAGCTCTGGGCTGTCTTGTCCTGGTGGTTTTTTCTGCTAAGAGAACAGAGGCACCACTGCTCCACCCGGGGAAAGGCAATGGAGGCCAGTGGTTAGCCCAAAGGCTATAACCTGGGTTCACACCCCCAGCCCTGCAGGAGCAAGGCAGGTGACTTCACCCTACTGTCCTGTGGGTTTCTCACCTGTACAGCGGGGCAAGGGGCACCCTCTTCCTCGGGCTGTCTGCAGAATTCAGTGAAGGAATGCGTGTACAGGGCTCAACACGGGGCCATGGGGACTTGGGCTGCGCCATGTGTCTTGACCATGGGTGCCCTGGGAGGCACCAAAAACACCTGCCATGGCAGAGGGGTTCCCCTGGAGGGACAAAGGCATGCTGGGCTCCAGATCGGGGCCCAGGTGAGTGTCCTAGCACCGCCACCCTGTGAAAGTCCCTTCCTCCACAGCCTTCTGGAAATCAGTTTCCATCATTGAAAGGTGGAATCAGAGCCCTAGCTGGATGGCTCTGTTCCTTGAAGCATTCTTCTATAAACCAAAAGGTCACAGGTTCGATTCCCAGTCAGGGCACATGCCTAGGTTGAGGGTTTGGTCCCCCATCGGGGAACTTGCAAGAGGCAGCAACCCATAGATGTTTCTCTCTTACATCCTGTGTTTCTCTCCCTCTCTCTCTTTCCCTCCCTCCTTCTCTCTCTAAAATCAACAAGTGTATCTTCGGTTGAGGATTTTTTTTTTTTAGTGGAGGCGGAGCTTATCCAGGACAGTCTCTTCCTCCTCCAAACCTCTCTCAGCCTCTAGGGACTAGAGACTTGCAAGCCACATGCGCCAATGTGAGGACAGGTCCTCTGGGCTTCTGACCCTGCTCACACACTGCTTCTAAAGCCTAGACAGACACCCTTCTGGTGCTGCCCCACGGCTTTCCCGATGAGAGGTGAGGGGTCTTCGAGAGGAGACTCATCTCCATGCAGCCGAAAAGCAGCCGCCACCATTAACCCGGACGAACAGCGCCCTGTGCGTGCGCGGCCCGGCCAGGGCGCGCACGCGCTGGGGGCGGTGATTAAGGGGGAGGCACCCTCCAGGCGGCTTAGCAAGCCGAAAAGCATTTCCATTGAAAATATACATTTTGTAATTGTAAATGGAAAGATTACCTGTAATAGCGGTAACAGACCCATTTCCTAATAAGATGAACACTATAGTTGATGAGCGAAGCATCTGTAAACAGCTACGTACACCATTTCTGTACTGCGCGCTGCCAATTTGTTTCAGCGGCGAAAAGCGTGATTTAGTGTTTGCAGCATTACCATCTGTTGTCGTTATTACAGAAATTATATATAAACCAGTTAGTAAACACTTTGCCGAGTTGTCTGTTGTTTTGATAATCACCCATAATAACATCTAGCATCAATATGGTCTTTAAACCCGATTTGGGAGTTAATGGAATAAGAGGAGGCAGTCTGTATATGCACCGGGGTAATGTCATTAGGAATGTTTGTGAAGAACAAATTAAATCAGTTGTAAATTGTGCTCTCAAGTCAGCCAGAAAACCAGTCCTGTTCAGGAGAAGGGATTTCTATTTTAACCTCGTGCAGAAAATGCACTTACGCAGATTAAAATAAAATAGGGACTTCGCCCATGGATGAAAGTGGTAATTGCTCGTGCCGTAATGGCTTCCTGTTGGCTGTGTCACGCGGTGGGCACAGCTATTTTAAAAGTTAACCGGCACTCGGGGTCATACTTTCACTGATTCAGTCATTAAACCAGGCTAGACATGTCACTAAATGGCTGATTATTCAAATGACGAGCCTGTTCCCCGGTTCCGCGGTGTCATCTTCTGAACATGGGGCTTTTCAGGGCTGGTTTTCATAAAATCCAGACGCGCTGGATTCAAGTACGAGTCAATGGTAGCACTGGGCCGGGGCCTGGCCCACGTGGGGCGGCAGCGGGAGCCCCACCCGCCCTCTCACCCAGGTGGGAGCAGGCGGGCAGCCGGAGGGGCCCAGCCCGGGCGCTTGTGCCTGCGGGTACCAGGAGCAGAGTCAGTGTTCCTTGCTGTGTCGCAAGGGAAGCCGAGTTTAGACAAAGAAAGGCCCCAGGGCGAGGAAGCAGACCGAGGGGGTGTCAGAGAACTCAGGCCCCGCCCCCGGCCCTTGTCAATCAACATTACTGCGGGAGAGTTACTTCTCCAGGAGGCGGTGGAGGGGCTGGTTCCCAGACCTGTCCCCAGAGCCTCTGCTCTTCACCAAGGCCCGGCACTTCCGCTTCCTCTGGTACATCCTCACGAAACGGCTGGGAAACCCTGTGTTCATACCCCGATCACACAGGCGAGCAGGGGGAGGTGTGGGGGGGTCAGGCTTGTGGGAGTGGGGCCACCCAGCTGGCAAGAGGCCCAGGTAGGATCAGAATGCAGGTCTCCGTGGGGGTGCCCTGTGTCTGGGCCCTCGGAAATCAAGAACACCCCTCTAAGAGACGGTGGGGGGGCGGGGGGCAGGAAGGATGGCAAGGCCGGCTCTAGAGTTCAGCCTGGTGACCGGGAGCTCGTCCACCTGGCAGCTGCAGACACTGGCTTTGGGCGAGTCAGAGAGGAGACGGGAGGAGTGCTCTGACGAGTGCTGAGCCCAGCACAGCGGCAGTGGGAATCGGAAACGGTGCCTGGTCGACTGTGAAGAGGGCGGGGCCCTCCGAGGACTGACGTGACGCCCAGCGTTGGGCCGCAGTTAGCTCCGAGCACGAGCGCCTGGAGCCATCCTTCCTGAAGGGCGGGCGTAGATGACCTATCCTCCCACGGCGGTTTCTAATGGTCCCACGACGAACTCGATTTTCCTTCATCTGTTTTCATGTTTATTAGTAAACTACAAGTAACACCTCACATGATAGTGCAAGGTAAATTTAGTTTCAAAGAAAATCCTCTAAACACAGGGAAGCTTATTTTTAAATAATAAGTAGGCAACACTACAGATGCAATGTGGACGTGGCCAGGACTGCTCGCAAAGGGAAGGACTCAGGTGTGGGTTTTGGGACCAGGACAACCTGGGCTCAGATTCCCAAGTGCGTTGGGGTCAGTCTCACCCTCGCTGGGTCTCCTTCCTCGTGTACATATATCATGGGGCTACAGCGCCCCCCACCGCCCAACCCCCACCGAGCCCGGTGAGGGCAGTGACGGAGGCGTAGGATCGCCTGCAGCCCTGGGGATGCTCCGCAAACGGAGGCCAGTCACCCAAACAGAGGACCCCAGTTCTCTCTCCCAAGGGGCACTCCAGAGATGTCAGCTCACCACGCAATGTCCTGTGTTTGGGACGTATTCGACCAACGATTATGGAATCGGAACACACCTAGAAGCAAATGACACCACGGCCAGCGCCCTAACGCCAATCAATGTGGCACCTGTCCCAAGAGGATAGGCCGGGTTCCCTGGGCTCCGTGTGGCCCCAGTAGGTTCCAGTCCATGCCTGGGTGGTTTGGCTGCAGGTCTTTTGTTTGTTTCAACACACAAGGGACCCAAAGTCCAGAAATGTCTGGTCACTTGCTCTCGTCACACAAGTTAATGTCACAGCCGAGAGGAGATGTCCCCTCAGAGGGCACAGCTGTGGCCGTGTGACATCCTGGGCACTGTGCTCCCTGCTCTGCAAACGCTATTGCGCTGCAACACCAGAACCAAACTCCCAGAAGGGTACTGTCATTGTCCCCACATTCCGCACCAGGGGGCTGAGACACAGAGAGGGCCAACTGCAGGTCCGTGGTCGCACAGCCAGAGCACCGCCTCAGCCAGACTGGCCCAGCAGCCCGACCCCGGGAGGAGAGCCCTGTTCTTCACCAGCCTGCTACACCAAGGGTCAGCACACTGCGGGCCGAGGGCCAAGTCCTGCTGGCTGCTTGTCTGGCAATGCCCAGTGAGCTAAGAAGAGTTTTTACATTTAAGAAAATGAAAAGACTATTTTGTGATGTGCAAATATCACATGAAATTCAAATTTCCATGTCCAAAAACAAAACTTTATTGGAACACAGCCACACTCACACTGATGCGTGGTCTGCCTCTGCCTTCTGCTAAAACAGCAGAGCTGAGCGACCCCTGAGTCCACAGAACTCCAAATACTTCCCATCTGACCCTTGACAGAGAAAGTTCGCCAGTCCTTCCACTCTACTTCCCTGGAAGTTCTGTAAACAAGGAGAAGAGGGAAATGGAGGGCCTTGTCTCCAGAGCATCCTTCCAGGAGGGTAAACAGAGTGGGGATGAGAGGGACAGAGAAACAAAGGCAGAGAGAAAACCAGAAGCATCCCGGTTGACAAGAAAGAGGGCTGCCGTGCACACGCCGCTCCGCCCACTGAAGTGACAAAGGCAAAGGGGGAGGACGCTTTGGTGGCAGAAATAAATCTGCCCCCTCCCAGCACTGGGACCAGGGCGATAATGACCAGGGCAGAAATCCACACCCTCGTGACACGAGGGAGGCGGACCACTGAGACTGGGGCGCGGTAGAAATACTTTAGGGGCTGGAGCATTTTTCATCAATTCGTGTAATTATTTTAATTAAAAATCTTTAAAATATTAATGGGGGCGGGGGGTCCAAAGCAGAGTTAATTATAGCAGCTCCACTCACCACATGTACTTAAGACTCCGTCATCTTTTCCATTAGGGGCTAAGGCATTTCAGCGGGGTTATAATTCAAGCAAATAAATGGGTCGCAGGCTCGGGTTTGACATGCAAGTTTGCAGGGTGGGAATTAATTGTTTAATTGATTTGAATATTCAAGGCCTATAGGTGGAGGAGAAAAATCACATGTTGTCATTTCAGGGAGGGTTGGCCCGAGTACACCGGCCTTGTCATAGCTCACTGGTCATCACAGCCCCTATTAACAGCGCACCATCCGCCATCACAGATCAAAACCGGATACCTGTACGCGGCTTCGCACCGAGAAGTTGTCGGTACCTTACTTAGCACCTAAATCCGTGCCTAAGTTTCCCCTCCAATGAGCTTCATTAATCTGGAAAGGAGAGATTTTTGCCTGTTCATGGGAATGGGTTTTAAAATGAGCCTTTTCATTTTCGGTAGCTTCACTCTAAAACCAGCGGCAAACGCTGGCTTCCCGTCCCTGGGCTAACATCCGATCATTAAACCAACTTCACTATTAGGGGGGATATCTGGCTGGAAAAATGCATTTTATCCCTGAAGAATATGCCATATTAGTGAGAAAATTACTCTAAATGGGAACAAAGCTGACAACTGCTGCTTGCGGACTAATGGCCGAGTGTATATATCGTACCCAAAAAGCATGTCATCACCCAGCTGTTGAGCAAATCACCGGTGTGAGATTCTGGTCGGCAGAAATGGGACATTACGGGTGTGGAAAGGTTTTAGGGATTTGGGTGTATTTCTCCCTCCTCCTTTTCCTTAAAGCCAACGGAACCTGGTATCAGCATAACCTGAAAATCCAGGTGAGCCCATTGCTGTGACTTGTCGACATGGCCCCCAGCAGGTAGAAATGCATCCTATTCTTGCCTCTACTTGGGATTGTTTCATAGCCATTGAATGCAAGATCGCATCCTGTGAATGGCAGGATGTCTTCTCACCCACTGCACAGCTGTTCAACTCAACCTCTTTAGGGGGTGGGAAGGGGCCCTGGAGCCCCCCAACAGCTCGAGATGCCAGGCAGTCACTCCTTGTGCAAGAGAGAAAAACCGCATGTTGTAATGCACAGCAAATACAGTGGCTGGAGGAAGGAGGAAAGAAGGGGACACCAAGAAGTCTTTAAGATCAAAATGTAAATGCTATAATAGTAATTCTAAAAAGACATTTGCTTCATTTTCAGTCTTTGATACTACCATTCTCATGAGAACAGATTCAAATTTGGGGCCATTTTCTGTTCTTATTAAGGGGAAAGTGGTATCCATGCTAATAAAGTCCAAGAACTCATTAACAGGATGCATTTTCCATGCACCTGTAAACAGCGCGGAAGTCACGTCGGTGGCTGAGAGCATTCAGATAAAGGGCACCGCACACTCTGTGTCTCCCAGCAGAGGGGCTCCGGAGGGTGGTGCCGGAACAATACCCGCCGCCAGAACTTCATTCTTCTTTCTGTGTACTTCTTCAGGTCTCCTAATTCAGATATTATTTCCCACCAATTTTTTTATGAGAACATAATTCATTGACTAAGATTGCTTCTTTTGAAAGCACTTGGTGATAGGATCTCTCTTATTGAAAATTCATGGCCAAGAACATAGAAATCTGGGTCCGTAATGCCCACGAAACCTAAGAAGGTTCCTCACAGCCTGAAACACCTGCCTACAGATGAGTGGGCCGGAGCAAAATGCTGCAGAGCAGGGGGTCGCTGCTCTGCCAGTGCGGGGCCAGGGGGCCAGGGGGTGCCAGCTGCTGCCTGAGGCGTTCTCATGGCTCCTGCAGCACTGCCTGCCCGCAAGCAGCTCTGGGTGCCAGACGCCAGCACTCTGCCTGCTCCTGCCCCTGCCCTGGGAATATAGGTGCACGGGGTCCGGCACAAGTAATGGCCCTGCTTAATTACAGACTCACAGGCACGTACTTCTGTAATGTAACAATACCACACTCGAGCACACCATAGGACATTTTAGGGGAGATTGTTTGAATTACAACTATAAATTACGACACCCATATCATTACCCTACCAACCACCCTCAAGCAGGCATCGCTTCTGCCCAACCCTGTATATCAGACTCGTCAAGTTCAAAGCCTCACATCCTTTTAAATGATGCATTCATTCTGTGTGAAAAGCTGAGGGTCACATCTGTCTTAAGAAACCCTTAAACGAGGACCATGTTGGGGACCATGTGGTATCTAAGCAAACAGCAAGTTTGTGACAATTGCTGAGCTCATACTTATTAGGCACCCCTATGAGCAAAGCACCATTCTGGGCAAGGTGAAGGCTCGAGGAGCGCCTAGGAGACTGCACTGCAGGAGAGGCTGATCAGTAACTCGAAGCGGGCGTCCGGGCTGGAAGGAGGCTTTGGTGCCACTTAGCCCGATGTGCCCACTTCACAGATGAGAAAACAGATTAAAAAAAAAAGTGAACCAAGTTGCTGGTTTGTGACAGAGTCAGAGTCACAAGTTTCATTGATCGAATAATATATTTAGTTGATTATGTGAATACCAATATAATTATTACTGTGTGCAGTGCATTGCACTTCAGTTTCTACATAGAGTCTTGGAAACAGCCCTGCAAGGTAGGGAGTACTCTTCTCCCAATTTACAGGTGAGGAAACTGAGGCTCAGAGGGTGAAGTCACTTGCCTGAGGTCCCAAAAGTAGCCCCACAGCCCCCTACCCCATTCCAACCCAGCTGTTTCTGGAGCTCTGTCTCCCGGCCTTGAGGCTCTGCAAAACCAAAGCATGAAGTACACTCCATGCCCCCTCTGCAAGGGGAGTGCCCATTTACCCTCACTGGCTGGATCCTGTCTTCTGTGCAGCCTCTCTGAGGCCACCTCCACCTCACTCAGCCACCTCCCTCTAGCCACCTCCACCTCACTTGGCTGGATCTGGGTCTCTCTCTGCGCCCCCTGCATCCTGTACCCAAGCCTGAAGCATGGGGCGTGGCACACAGCAGACGCCCAAAAAACACCAGTCAGATGAATGTGGTGAACCTACCACCTGCTAACCCCAGTGCCACTCCATTCGGGTAGTGCAGGGCTGCCCTTACCTTTGGGTTCCAGGCAGACCTCCCACCTGCACAGCACCCCCGGCAGGTAGGGAGTGGAGAAAGGCTTCCCGGTTTTCCTGCACTCATCCTCCTTCAGGGTACATGGGCCATTCTGTCTCTCCACCCCTCCCCTGACATACACACAGTCCCAAGGAACCAAAGCCCCTTCTCCCGGAGACTCTCCTCCCCTTGTCCCCCTTCCTCTTCTCTCCCCGGACTTCACCCTCTTTTCTTTCCAGCCCTCTAGATACACTGGCATCAGCCCCCACCCATCCCCTGCCTGCTTCCATTTCAATGGACAAGAAGGAAGGAGACCCAGCAGAGAGAGGAGGGGGCTCTTTAGAGTCAACCGTTCACACATCTGCCACTGTCAACAGTCTCGGGATGGCCTCTCCTTAGCATGTCTCTTAGCCACTACGATGCCTCTTGCCATGCCTCGACTGGCATTACCACACGCCCCGGTGAGGCGCCCGGAAGGCAGTGCGCGCATGTGCGTGTGGGTGTTGTGGCGCAGGGGAGAGCAAGCAGGACAGAACACCCTGCCGCTTACTGAAGCCCGACCCCTGACAAAAGCAACCTAATGGCACGACCCTCATCTGCTGCACACCCAAAATGACAACATTTTAGAAAAATAACTTGTTCGTGGTTTTCAAGAAAAGAAAAGGCTGTTACTCCCAGTAGTAATAAATCATCTGCAGAAAATTCCAGTAGATTTGGAATAAATATTGAAATGCCTGCTTTCATCAGTGATGGGGAATTCAAAAGCTACTGAGAATATAAGTCTGATGCAGTGTCTCACTAATTTGTTTAAGTATTGAAATACAATTAAGATATTTATACTCAAACTACAAAATGTGCAACTGGTTCCTTCTTAAAATAGTTCAGAGCATAGTTCAAAACTTAGCAACGTCACAAAATCCTGGATCTGAAATTTCTTCTGTATGGAATGACTACTCATGCCAGCCTCGGTTTTATCCATTCAGCAAACATCGTTTGACTTAATCATCCAGAGTTCTAAGAGGAAAGAGTCACCAGCTTAGTTGCAGGTGCAGAACATGGGTTCAAGTGGAAGAACCTGTCCAGGTAGGTGGGGCCGGTACCCTAATCCAGGTCTGGCTACTACACACCTTCCAACCTCACTTTGCCTCCTCCTCCCAGCCCGACATATCCTGGGATATTGTTGTTTCCCACTGTGGGTAGATTTTTTGTTTTTCTTTTAATAAATCTTTAACACCCTGCCTATCTGTCCCTTTTGCTCATCCACTTCTTGTTTCTCACTCCTTCTGTCTTTCTTATCAGGCAAAAAAAAGTGTCATTTGAACTTCCTGGCATTTGAGACTGGAGGTGAACAGGTGAAGGTCATGGCCAATGACAGGAAATGCAGTGAAGCCACAGGCAGCTATGTGCACTCTGGGTGCCTCACTAGAAGGTCCCCTTTGTAGCAAAGAACCAAACCCCAAGCCCCAGACCTGAAAGGCATTAGCATAAATAGCAAACAAGCAAAAAACTAGACAAACCTGAGGGAAAAGGGGCAGCCACAGGAGTGATTAAAAAATGCAAATTGGAAAAACTGGAAATACAACTTGGCCTATCAAATTAGCAAAAAATCTCATGAATAAGAGCACTACATGCGGAAGAGGGCATGATAAACTGACCTGCTGCGCTTGTGGGAACTTGAGTCAGTACACCTCTTTTAGAAAACAATTTAGTGCCACACACAGGGACCTGAAGAATGCTCGCTCATGAATTAGCTATTCCTTTGGTGGCTCCAACCCAACCAAATAATCTGAATTTTTAAAAATGCTTTGTTTACAATGTTGCTTAGTGAAATATTAGTATTTATAGCAACACAAAACATGAAATAACCCCAAGCCACAATAATAGAGAGTGGTTAAGTAATTTATGATACATACACATACAAAAATAAAATTGGATAAAATACTAGGCAGCCATGAAAACTTACTGTAAAATTGTGTAATTCGATTTTTTAAATTATGCTTCTATAACAAATATACACATATAAGAAAAAAGGTAAAATGCACTAAAATTCTCCAAGAAATTGTGTTGTTTTTTTATTTCTTATCTTCTTATTTTCTTATTTGATCTTTTTACATTTTATTCTTATAATCAAACAATAGATAAGCCTTTAATGATATGTTTACAAAGCACTTATGATAATTATACTATCATATTCATGGGGGAAAAACCCAAAGGATAAAAAAAAAATATGATTTTGCCTTGGCCAGGTGGCTCAGCTGGTTGGGCATCATCCCATACACCAAAAGTTGCAGGTTCGATTCCTGGTCAGGGCACATGCCCAGTTGCAGGCTTGATCCCCGGTCCGGGGTGCCTACGAGAGGCAACCAACCAATGCCTCTCTCTCCCATCGATGTTTCTCTTTCTCCCTTCTCTTTCTCTAAAATCAACTTTAAAATAAATAATTAATTAATTAAAAATAGGATTTCAATTTTTGTGTTGAAAAGAATAAAAGGCATCAAAATATTACAGCAGGTGATATCATGGGTGATTATATTTCTTCTATTTTAAATTTTTTTCAAAGTTTTCTAAAATAGTGACACTATTTTCATGGCTATAAAAAATCTTTATAACTTAGAGACGTGGCTTTATTAACCACAGATCATCATAGAACTGAAGCTGAAAACGCTGGAGAGGAGGGCTTCCCGGAGGAAGACTCGGATCAGAAACCTGCACCCCCCTCTTTAAAAACAAACCGGTGTAGAGAAATGTCCGAGGTGTGAAGACAGTCAGCACACCCTGAGCCTCCTCTCCACTTGGTCAGAAAACGTGAGGGCCTTTCTGAACCCCAGCTCAGGTGACGCCCGCCCTCCAGGAGAGCCTGCCGTGCCATCCGGTGGGGCATCGCTTGTGGCCTGTGCCCATCTGCCCAGCAGGCCAGGTATGGGACACACCTGCTGACCAACCATCCCCCAGGAACTGAGGCAACAGGCCCTGCAAGCACCTGATCAGCCCCTCTCCGCAGTGGCCACGCTGGGTCTGCACCCCAAAGGGGGAGTGATTCTGCCCCCCACCGCCCGCAGGCAGAAGATGCGATGCTGCACGATGCCCCGGAAACTGTCCTTAGTGCGAGCGAGGTCTCCTGCCTGGCCCCCTCACCGTGGAGGGGCCTCCCATGGGGAGAAAAGAAAGGGAGAAATGGAGGAAAAGACAACAAACATATGGCGGGGAGCAACCAAAGCAAAAACATTTTAAAAAGGAAAAGGAAGGAAAAATTCTCTATTTCCCACTTTTACAGAATGCATCTTGTTCATCCCAGTCCACCCCCAATCCCTGCCCCCCCACACCCTCGCCCCGCCCCTCAGCCCGAGCTCACCTCATTCAGGCCCTGACCCTCAGGGAGCCCCAATGACCTGGGTTACAATGAGGGGACACCTGGAGGTCATTCCAACCTCGCTGTTATCTAATGCTGCACCGAGTTATTTTGCTTAAAAACAGCCTTATCATCACAGAGGGTCAAAGTGCATCGAGTCTGAATAAAGGCAGGTATTACATATTGAGTGTGGACTCTGGAGCTCAAATCTAAGGCCACCAACACACACACTCACACACACACATGCACACACATACATACACACACACACACTGTGGAGTGACTGGGAACAGCAGCATTTAGCCTCCCCAGACTTCCAGATCCTTATCTGTGGGGGGGGTCCCTTCCCTGGGCCACTGGTTTGAGGACTGAATGCCCCAGGGCCATTCAAGCCCCCAGCCCAGGGCACTCCACAAGCCTCAGCTGGTAAGAGGGACTCTCAGCTCTGATATCCGCTCAAGGGCATCAGAGAGTCACAGCCCAGAGGCTCCACAGGACACCCCTGAGGGCATGAGTAAGAGGCCAGGACAGAGCAGCAGCCACATGACTTGTCATCCAAACCGGAAGGAGCTGAGTGTGAAACAGCGCCATGTACATCAAAGCAGAGACACTGGACTGGACGGGACTGTCCCAGATGGACAGACTGTCGCAGACAGACAGACTGTGGGCACAGCCCAGCAACAGCAGTTCCCACCCTGCAGAGAATGTTCCTGAAGTGGTGAACACTGGGCATCTAAGTCTCCCATTAAAGGGCTAACTGACTGAGTTAACCATTTACCACTCTTCCTAGAACAAGCTCCCAGCTGGGATGAGATAAGGGAGACATAAGGTATTTTTGCATCTTTATTGAGGTACAATTTACATATAATAAAATAACACATTAAGTGTATGGTTGAAGGAATCGTGATAACTGTACCCACCCAAATAACCATCATCAAAACCAAAACATGGAACGTTTCCATCACCCCTACGAGTTTCCTTGTGTCGCCGTGCGGTGGGTCCCCGCACCGAGGCCCAGCCCCAGGCACCCGCTGACCTGCCGGCTGTCACTGGGGATTGGTTTTCCCTGTCCCACAGTTTCACATAAACAGAAGCACACACTGTGGACTCTTCTGTGTCTGGCGTCTTCTGCTCGGCGTCACCCACACACAAGCATCGGTACCCGATTCCATTGCGTGGGTAGGGGGCAACTTGTCTGTCCGCCCACCTTGGATGGACATTAGAGGCTATTATGAAGAAAGAAAGCATCTTGAATAGCCCTTGTCAGCTTTCTTGTGGGCATACGTTTTCATTTCTTTTACGTAAATTCCAAGGAGTGGAATTTTGGGTCATATGATAACGCATGTTTAACTTCAGAAGAAATGGCCCAGGTGTTTTATGAAGTGGCTCTTCCACGTTTCACTCTCACGAGAAATGTGTGTGAGTCCTAGCTATGCTTCCTTCTCGCTAATGCATAACACTGTGGGCTGTTTTCATTGTAGCCCCTCCGGCAAATGGGTACGCGTCTTGCTTTAATTTGCGTTTCCCTGGTGACTACGGACCCTGAGGGTCTTCTCATGCATTTACTGGCCACTCATGTATCTTCTTTGGTCAAATGTCACTTTGAAATTTTTAAAATTATTTATCTTAGTATTGAGTTGTAAGAGTTTTTTGTATAGTTAAGTGCAAGACCTTTGTCAAATATATGTACATATTGCAAATACTTTCCATCTGGAACTGTCTAGTCAATTTTTTAATGTTATCTTTCAAAGAGCAGAAGTTTTCAATTTTAATGAGGTTCAATTTATCCATTTTTTATGATGGTTTGTGTTTTTTGTGGTCCAAGAAAGCTTACCTACTCCATAATCACAGATATTTTCTCACATTTTTCCTAGAAGTTCTATGGTTTTAACCTTTCTATGTAGGCCTATGGCCCATTCTGAGTTAACGTTTGCTGTGGTCTGAGTCCGGGACAGGCGCCATTTTGTTCCACACAGATACCGAGTTGTTCCAACAGTGTTTACTGTAAAAAACTACCACTGCCCCACTGAATTATTCTGGCGTATAGACAATATCAGTTGTCCATAAATATGTGGGAGTGTTCTGGAGTCTCTGCTCTGTTTGAATGGCCTATATTTCTATCCTGCATGCTGTCTCAGTTACTGTAGGTTGGTGGTAAGTCTTGAAATTAAATAATGTAAGGTTTGCATATGCTTTCTTTTTTTAAATAGTTCATTTTATTGCATTTTTTCCATTACCATTTATCCCCCTTATGCCCTCTTCCCCCTCCCCCCACTCCCTCCCCCGCAATCCCCACTGTTGTCTGTGTCCATGAGTTCTTTCTCACATGTGCTCGACCCCTCCACCCCCAGCCCACCCCCCACCCAGAGCTATCAGCCTGCTCTCTATCTGTGAGTCTGTCTCTACTTGGCTTGTTAGTTCAGTTTGTTCATTAGATTCCACGTATGAATGGCAAAATTGTTTTGGCTTGCCAATTTCTACCAAAAAAAAAAAAAAAGCCTGTGACATATTGATTGTGACTCCACTGAACCAACAGATCTATTTCGGGAGAACTGACATCTTAAATATTGAGTCTCCCCACCCATGAGCATGGCTGGTATTTCTCTCCATTTATGCAGAGGTTCTTTAATTTCTCAGTAATGTTCTGAGGTTTTCAGTAAACAAGTCTTGTACAAATTTTATATTGGCCCCTAAGTACTTACAGTTGCTATGCCATTATAAAAAATATTTTTATTCAATTTTTTAATTGTCTGTTGCTAATATGTAAAAATACTGTTGATTTTTTAAGAATAATCTTGTGATTACAACTTTATTATAAGTCCTAGTAACTTTTTTGTCCAACTGTTAGGGTTTTCTACACATGCAATCATGCCGTCTGCTAATAAAGATGGTTCCACTTCCTCCTTTCCACCAGCTGCTTTGTACTTCCCTTTGCTGTCTCGCTGCACTAGCCGGGCCTCCAGCACAGTGCTGGAGGGGAGCGGGGAGGGGGCACACCCCCTCTTTCACCGTTTCATATGATATTCAATGCACATCTTTCTTAGACGCCTTTCAAGAAATGGAACAAGTTTCCTTCTGCTCCTAGTTAGCTGTGAGAGGTGTCTTAAAAATCAGACATGGGTGTTAAATCTTTTCTGATATTTTTTCTGCATTTGCTGAGATAATCAAATGGTGTTTCTACTTCATTCTGTCAAAACAGTGACTTTTAATGTCTGATGAACCTTGTATTCCTGGTATAAACCCCACTTGACCGTGGTGTGATATCCCTTTTTACATACAGTTGAAGTTCAATTGGCTAATATTTTGTTAAGGCTTTTGCAGCTATGTTCATGAATGTTATTGAGCTGTAGTTTCAGGTTATTACAATGGCTTTGGCTTTGTGTTAGGGAGACGACCAACCGAACAGCCACCCGGGAATGAAAACTTCGCTGGCCTAAGGCACAAGTTCAATCTGAGTTTTTTAAAAAGTGCTAATTCAATATCAGACTGTTTGTACTTAAAAACAACAAAAACCAACATCCGGAGCTAGGGAGGCAGTAATTCCACTCCCTCGGAGGCAGCCGAGTCCCTCCCATGTCCAGGTCCATCCTGCACACCCCAGTGGAAGGCGAACTGGGCAGAACCACAGGGCAGCACAGCGGCATGGCCGGGTGCCTTCAACTACGAAATGGTTTGAGATGTTTCCTACAGTGAAGGGCAAGCAGGTGGGGAGGAAGGATGGGCTGGCTGTCTTCAGGTCTGTGAAGGGTTGTTGTGAGGGAAAGGGAGGAAGCTTGTTTCCTACAGCCTCAGAGGGTAGAACAAGAGACCACTGGTACGGGGTTTCAGCTCACCCTATGGACTCTGTAACAAGTACAGCCACCTTGAAATTCAGTCTCGTCACAGTAAGCATCCCCGGGCTGCCTGTGCACAGGAGAGGGTGTGCAGCCATGGAGGGAAGGGTGAGGAGAGACACCCCTATGGCTGAATCCTCCATCGCGCGCCCCTGCCCTGCTCCACAGCGCCTGCCCAGCAGGCAACCTCAAATGAAAGCTTTTCTGTGTAGCTTCTACACGGTTTTTCAAAGGAAGGAAAAACAGCCCAAATCTTGACAGCCGTGGTTGTCAAAAAACCTCAGGACTGACACTTGACAAAGTTTCGGTGAATTTTAAAAAAACTAGAACAATTCAATCTGTTTTGCATCAATCCAAATTTGTTTTAATCAACGGATTCGCCTTTATGCCAAGATTATACCCTTGATATTTCTGTGTATTAAAATGTCTTGTCTTTTATTGAATGTTGGTGATGGTAGATAATCTTACTTGCACATCTTTTACTCAACAAAATTAGAAACTTGCAACTCTACCTGAAAATCTGTACATTTTTTACAGTTATTACTTCGTGAAATATGAAGTCCCTGGCAGCCCACCCAGCCGGGTCCCCAGGAGCAGTGCCTTGCACTTGGACCAAACACAATTATCCAGGCTAGGTTTTCTTACACTGTGCTCCATGGGGTGGGGGTGGAATTGAGGCAATTTGTGTCTAGATCTCAGCATGTCGGTGAAATACCTAAAACTCGAAATGGTGTTCATGGTTTGATCAGATCACCCAAGGTGCCCAACCTCTGAGTTAGTCTGAGGATGTTGAAATTGGGTTTTCAAAATAGATGGTTGAGTGATTAGTGTAAAGAGGTCTAAGGTTCCTGACCAACCTTACAATTCCATGCCTCTGTGTTTTCAAGACCCTGTAAGCAGAAGGTCCTCCGGGCGTGGTAACTGTCTGAGCAGCCAGCAAACGTTCATGACGTCACTGACAACCAGGTCGGATCCCATCGACTTCAGCATTTTACCTGCTGGTATAGAAACTCTAATGAAGCTTCTTTATTTCCTAAAGCAAATGAGTTCATTTCAAAGCAGAAATTCTTGAAGGCTCCATTTATTAAGTCACAATTATCCTTACTCTACAAAAATATTGAAAGGTGATGCCATCGGCCTGCAAATATTTGAGTGGCCAACTCATGGTCTCGGCTTAAATCCTTCTTTGTGGAGTACGCTCAGACCCGGTTTGAAAATGTGCTTCTAGCCTCTGCGGCGGAGAGAAATACAGCCGCTCCTGGTGGAGGCGCTTTCACCGTGAGAGCGCTTTAAGCTTTCTGGCTGGTTCTACTCCGAGACCACAGAGCGGCTGAGAAGCTGTACAATGTGGCTTTTGTTCAAGTGGCAATTAGCAGAAATTATAGGACAGGGGCAGTGTCATTGTGCAAAGGATTCAGCCAAAGCAGACCCAGACCGGTTTTCATTCGGCCAGCCAAAAGCTGGAGAACCCTCTTTTAAAAAATTAACCAAGCTCTCAGCCTATTTGCTCCAGTCGTAACGATGCAGAGAAGTGCATTTCCTCTCTTACAGATGGTACCTGAGGGCACTGGGAGGTGGGGGGGATGGGGGGAGCTCTCTAAGTGTTGGGTCTTTGATCGACAAATGTATTCAAGGGGAAATTGCTGGTGTGATTTTATTCATTATTAGGAAAATGAAGGAGCTGGATTGGGCTGTCTTATAGCTTCTGTGCCAGTTATAATAGTATGTCTGGTTATTTTATTTTATTTTAAGTCACACATTAGAGTTTGAGGATCCATTTTGGTCCTGGTAGGACAGGAAGGAGAGAGTCTGGAGATCGGAGTAATTTGAGGGTAGGAAGGGGACTTGTGCAGGGCAAGTCAAAGAATCTCAGACTGGAGCGGCAGCTCGAGGCCCATCTAGTCTACCAGTTAGTCATAGTTCAACCTCTTCTTAATGGTCATTAAGAAATAAACCAGTTTCCCCTTCCAAGCAGAGTTTCTTCATGTACTTGGAAAGAATGGCTGGGCCTGGCCACCCCGAGCCTTCTCCAAACAGTACACTCGGTTTTTACACTATGCCCTTCATCTCCTTGTAGATGTTCCTGTCTCTTGCTATCTCACCTGAAGTATGAAAACTTAACCTAAAATATGAGAAAGGAAAGCCTAGAAGCCTCTGATACCCACTGCCAAGGTTTTCAAGAGTCGCCAACAGAGGATGCTCTTGACTATCCCAACTTTACAAGGAAGATTCAGCAAGGACAATGCAGCAGATGAGTCACCCTGTGTGCTCAGATGAGCTCCCACTTCTGTAGGACCTTGGCAGTAGGAGCATCTTCCTAGTCACCTCATGGGCTTGCTGCGTCTGTGAGGCATGGAAGTAGCCCACAAACCCAGGGGTGAAGAGCCTGGGCCCACGAACCAGCTCTGCCCACGCTACCCTGAGTGGCTTTAGGTAGGGCATCCCCGGGCCCTGAGCCAGTCCCACCTCAGGGCTCCCACAGGGGCTGGACTCCCAGGGTTCCCGATGGGGTAAGGACAATGGCGAAGTTACTGTCATACTCATGGAGGCTTGTCTAGGGACTACATGAGACAGCTATCCTCCCAGGAAAAACCTGGTGTTCAAAAGGCATCCTTGGGCTAAAAATGTTGGACCCATAGGGCAAGGTGATGCCCAAGGTCGGGAGGTCTCTTGCAGCTTAAATACCCGACAGGGGCGGGGGGGGGGGGTGCAGTTCATGAGATGAGATGCCTTCTCCATGTCCACACCGTCTCTGATGAGGATTTGCAGAAACTATGGATGAAAACTTCCCAATTGGGGCATGATGATCTTTTTTTAAAAAAATAAAACTTTAAAAATTAGAAGTCAAGTGTAACATCTTCACTTTTAAAAACATTTTAAAATGGTGAGTCTTACAGAGTCTGCCCGGGTGGGGCCTTACATATTTTGTCAAATCTAGCTCATTTGGTCTTAACTTTTTAAATGGTTCATTACAGTGGTAAAGAGTTTGTGTTTTGGGACAAACACACCTGAGTGTGAAACCTGGCCTCACTACTTGCCTGGCTGGGTGGCCTCGGGCAAGTTACTTGGGTCTCTGAGCCTTAATTGTCTCCCCTGTGGAATGGGTGTGATCCTTTGGGTGAGGATTCAGTGAGACACCCCTTGGGAAACACTCAGCAGACCTGACCCCAATATCAGGTTTTGGGGTCAAGATGATAGTGTTTATTAAACCAATTTTATACCTTGGGTGTTTAGGTTACATGGTAGTCAGGTCTCCTAAAGGAGGTTTACTTCTGAGAGAGGGATCTAGTCTCATCCCCAAAGTCCAAAGCGAGGAGTTGCACTCTCCACCTCTAGAGGGGCCAAGGGTCTGAGGTAAGAGCTGAACTTAAGATGCTAGTCCCATGCTCTCTGTCCTTGGATGGTACTGCCTCCTCCAAATGCAAGTCTGGCTTTGTTTGCACCACCACGTCCTCAGGAGTGAGATGGTCCATCCCTGAAGTGATACACTGCTTCAAAACAGTAAGCCTGCATGCAAATAAATGCAAATGCGTGCCTGTCTATCATAGGTGGAGGTCCACCAAGGTGTGCGCAGCAGGAAAGGCTCGCTAGCACACTGTATGTCTGCTGCATTTCCCAGCCACGGTTGTATTTAATTACAGCTTTCTACCTTAAACCAGAGAGTCTGCTACAGGAAAGTGTTTGCTGGGTCTGATTCAAGAAATTCAATCTACATGTGAAATGCAAACAGGTTGCGCTTTGCACTGGTAATCAAGACGACCACTGTTGACTTCGAGGCTCTTCGTCTCCAGGGTCCTGGGAATGAAACTGTCCATGTAAAAAGGCCACTTGAATTTTCCCCTATTTGTGACCAGGTGGAAGATGCACGGGAGGGGCGGGGGCTGGAATCTCAGGTTCAAACACCGGCTTTGCTGCTGGTGTGCAGAGCAGGCCTAGGAAGCCACCTAGCCTCTCTGAGCCTCAGTTTCCTCGTCTCTACCATGAGCATAATGATCATTTTGTCTCTGTCCACCACCTTAGCCGATGAATCATTCTTCCCATCCCTGGTCCGCCGATCGAAGTCCCCTCCCCGATGAGAGGAGAGAAGGAAACCAGGCCGGCACTCCGTGATCTGTGTGCGGTGGCCGCTCTTGTGGGAAGTGGAGACAACGTGTGTGCAGGGCGCGTGGAGCAGCGCCGGGCCCACGGCAAGCATGAGGCACAAGGCCCCTGCGGTCACCATCCCCACAGCGATGACGACTTGAGGTGCATGCACCTGGCTGCGGCCTCACCTGCCTCGGCAGGTCTGTGCACCGGGGCCCATGTGCACCGCTGCCCTCCAGCCAAAGTGCCTGTTCCCTGGCATCTCTGGCAGGAGAAAGTTTGTGCCTCTGGAACAGTCGCAGTGGTGACTCAGAGGCCAGTCTACCCTGAACAGACTGCGGATGCTGCCTCCCGGGAAAAGAGGACATGCTGCCAAATGTAACATTTCCTTAAGGGTTTGGGGATTTTCTGTCTTGTGGTCAATCATGATTCTAAGCATTTAGGAAACAAATACAATGCATCATTTTTCTTTTTAAATCACGACCAAATACATTCCCCTCCAGATGGAAAAATTCTAGGTTTTTAAATGATGACTACAGAATCTGCCTCCTTGTCAAAGTTTCCTCAGGCTGCAGAGCCGAAAAGGGCCTTGGGGAGCAGCTCACCTAATGCCTTGACTTGCAAGTCCAAAGAACCAAGGCCCAGAACGGCCAAGTGACCCATCCAAGGTTACACAGCAGCTCAGGGACAAAGCTGAGATGTTCCACAGGCTTCCAGATCCACAATCAACCACGCCTCACTCATTATTGTGCTGCCGGAAAACGCCCCACGGGCAGGAGAATGCCGTTAGGTTCTCCCCGAGCGTTAGCACATCACCTGCAGGGGACAAGCCGCACTCTGAGTGCGTCTGCAGTGGTCTGACTTGCTATGAGGCCCATGCGTCAGACCAAAACGCACTCAGGGAGAAATGCTGGGGAAGTCCCAAATCCCTCTCTCCCCGGAAACAGGAGTTCCCCAAGAAGCCACAGCGACACCACCCCAAGCAGAGAGGTCAGGAAGATTAAGCTACCATGTTCAGAGTGGCCAGATTCAGCAATGGAGCATACTTATATATATATTTTAAAGTATTTGTTGTTGGTCTGAAATTCAAACATAACTGGGCATCCTATATTTTATCTGGCAACTCGAATCAGATAGATACATTTTTAAAATACAACATTCACTTAGCATAATACTAAGTCCATCCATGTTCCATAAACGGTAAGATCTCACTCTTTTTTATAGCCGTGTAATGTTCCATCACATATAGGTACCACACCCAGGACCACTCACCCACCCATGGACACCTGAATGGCCCCCACATCTTGGCTATGAAAGCAGTGCTGCAGTGAACCCTGTGGTTTCACTTATACGTGGGACCTGAGAAAACCAAAATGAATGATCAACCAAACAGAACAGAAACAGACTCACAGGTACAGGTAACAAATGGACGGTAGTCAGAAGGGAGGCGGGTGAGAAACATGAAGGGGAGTTAGAGGCACAAACTTCGAGTTGTAAAATAAGTAAGCAGTGGGGATGGAATGTACAGCACAGGGAAAAGAGTCAGTAATATAATCACTTTGTATGGTGACAGGTGGTTACTAGACTTACGTGATAATCGCATCACAAGGCACGGTGAGATCTGTCCAGAAAAATTCCAGCCCTTGTTAATATAATGAAAACAGTTTGCCTGACATCGATGTAACCTGGCAGCCAAGGAGCGTGGACTGGAATGCACATGTGTGAACAATGACGACTTCACTGTACTAGTCAGTGGGGACGGTAGACGCTGTTGAGTGAGTGTGTGTACTCTGTGGCCATCTCATTCAAAATGACTGAGAGAGCAGAGCAACAAATCTGCATCAAATTTTGTGTTAAGCTCGATCATTCCTCCATGGAAACTATTCAGATGATTCAGAAGGCTGCAGCTATGGGCAACTGGGGATTGGCAGCTTCATCACGACAAAGTGCCTGCTCATGCTTCACGTCTTGTGCCGAGTTTTTTGACAAAACATCAAATCACCCAGGTGACTCAGCCCAACTACAGCCCAGATTTGGTACCCTGTGACTTCTGGCTTTTCCCAAAAATCAAAATCACCTTTGAAAGGGAAGAGATTTCAGACTGTCAGTGAGATTCAAGAAAATACAATGGGGCAGATGATGATAATTGTGTGAGGTGCCAAGGTGCCTACTTTGAAGGGGACTGAGGTGTCATTGTCCTGTGTGCAGTGTTTCTTGTGTCCTCTATCTTCTTTGATGAATGTCTCTATTTTTCATGTTACATAGCTGGATACCTTCTGGACAGACCTCGTATATAAATGTCGAATCACTATGTTATACACTTGAAACTAATACAATATTGTATGTCAACTATACTTTAATAAATTTTTTAAAATAGGACATTCAACTATAAGTCCCAACTGGAAAACCACAGAGATAGACTCTCCAAATCACAAACACCATTTTGCAAACAAACTGCTTCTCCCATGGGCAACTCTATGGGATGTGCTTCCGGGTGATTCTTGGCAGAAATTTAATTATTTAAGCAAGGTTAAAGATTCTCCAAAGTGACGAGAAGAGTTCAGCTAATGTGAAACATAAAAACCCATTAAGAAAAATTTCAAGTTTCTCCCTCAATTCAATGAAAAATTATTTATAGAGCATCTACCCTGTAAAGCCACCTCTCAGGTCTGTCTCATCTCACCTCAGCTTCTTGAAGGACATGTCTACCCTCACTGTCCACACCGCCGCGCCTCCCATTCAGTCCTCCGGACACCACGACCCAGTTCCCACTCTCGCAGCTGGAGCCATTCTCGCTACAGCACACCATGGCCCAATACAGTGGTTACTCTTACCTGCAGAGTCTTGCTTTTCAAAGTCACCGGACACTGAACTGGCAAACACTAACCATCACCCCTATGGGGAATACAGGGTTTGGTGCCTGTGAGCCTCCAGGCACATTTTCAACAATCATTAAATACACAGCCTTGGTTTATGTGTGTTTCTGTTTCAATACATGTGTGTGTATACACAACACACACATTGAAATATACATACATGTGTATATATATGAAATGTATACAATGTATATTTGACATTGAGGTTTGCCCAACATGCTGTATGTCATGTATGTGTGTATGTATATATATACACACATATATGTGTTTATACACACACACACAACATATTGCTTATTCATTAACATTAACCCATGGCCAACAGCACTGTAAGTGAGGCCTGAAAGAAACTTACCCAATACAAGCGTCTTCCCCATAAGGCACAGCCCATCCTTCTTACATTCAGGATAGTACTTCACACTACACTTGGGGGCTTTTCAAAAATCACCACCAAAACACACAAAAATGTGAAAAACATGGCAGTCGATAGAGAGAAAAGGACATCAGTGCTGGACATCAGCGCCGGGAGCAGCTCCAGGGTCCCACCTCCCCAGCACCAGCTGCTGCAGTTTCAGAGCCCCCAGTCCAGCCCACAAGCCCCAGAGCCCAGGCCACTGGCCCTGTGACTTCCCCGTCTTCACCTTCTGTCAGTCAGAGCAAAGGAAACAAATGAAGCTCAAGAAAAGCAATACAGGCAAGAGTATCAGTGACTCCTGGAGCTCTGCACCCAGCTCTGTCTGAAGGGCCAGCCCCTACTATTGTTTCACCTAACCTTCGCTCCAGCCTTGAAGTTGGTATGGAAAAAGGAGAAGTTATGTACTTTGCCCAAGGTCTCTGCAATAGCTGAGTATCAGACCAGATTCTAAATCATGTTTGTCTGATTTCCAAGCCTTGCTCCAGACCAGAGCTTGGCAAACCACAGCCCGTGGGCCAAACCCACGCCCATCATCTCTGTGTCGATCGTCCGTGGCTGCTTTTGAGCTGCAAATAGTTGCAACAGAGACCCTATGCCTGCAAAGCCTAACTTACTTACTGTCCAGCTCCTTACAGAAAAAGCTTGCTGATCCCTGCTCAAGGTCCAGGTGAGACACTGCCTCACAGTGATGAAAGCACAAGGAAATCACACTGAGGGCTGCCCAACACGCTGTAACTAATTCCCAGGTAGATATCAGCCCTTCATTTACAAATGGGGAAACTGGGTACAATCATTTCAATACTTGCCCAAGGTCCCAACTCCTGGGTAGCAGAGCAGGGATTTGTGATCTCACAGAACTGGTTCCACAGCTTACCCTCAGGCCACCAAGACCTGACGCTGAGGCCAGGCCATGTGTCTGGGGCTCTGAGACTGCCACTCTGCTCTGTCTTGGTGCACTTGCAACCCATCTACAGCGCAGGGCAGAGAGACAAATCTCTGCCTTGTACATTAATTGTTCCTAAAAGAATGCCACAATTCACAAATGCTGATTTTGATTAAAATAATCAAGATGATTTCCTACTTCCAAAATACTGACAAAATAGCTTTTTTATCTGTGTAGACAAAAAACTAAGCGAGGATTATTTAAATCAAGATTATGTACAACACGCATCCTAATTACTACACGATTACCTAGCTAAAAAGTGGATATCAGTGAATGTTGTTTTCTGCTGGCAGTCAAATCCAAATTAATAGCATTCTAGGCTGATCTGGATCACTGATAAAATTAAATTAATGTGACTCCGAGCCAGCTCTATTTATAAGCAAAGCCCAACTACAAAGAAAAAAGGAACATTTTAAGATGCAAAAATATGCCTCTGAACACACGCCAAACATGGATTTTTAATTAAAGACCCAGGATTTTTTTTCCTACCAATTGTTCCTTTTGGGTATTAGTCAGATGTGTCAGGTCTCGCCTGGAAATTGGGTCTGGCATTCAGAGGACAGTTGAAGGTCAGAAAGCAAGGGGATAAATGTTCTTCAAGTTCAACCACAGGAGCCAGACCAGATGGGAGTTCAAGCTCCCGCCTTCCAAAGCCTCCCCTCTAAGCCAGGATGAAAGAACTGCAAAAGGAGAAGAGAGAGAACCTACAACTTCTGTCCTGAGGCAGTTGCCTGATTTCCAGTCCTGTTTTATTTCTCCAAGAGCAAACCATGGGCTGGAGCGAGCAGGGGACAGGTGTGACCGCCTGGCCCGATGGTCCTCTGACCCAGGAAGACTCACGCTTCACAAGCCCCTGTGGGGGATCTCTACCCTACATCTCGTAAGGATGTCGGCACAGACGTCTACGCACCAGGCTCATGGTTAACAAGAAGCTGGGACCGGTTGGCAGTGGGACCATGCTCTGTGGTCACTCCTGAGCTGCTAGTCTGTTGCTCAGCACAGTGACAAGCCTTGGTTGATGGTTTATGACCACAGAGGACCACATGACATGAGAGAGCAGAACTCAGCACTGGGTTAGTAGACAGCCAGATCTGCACTCTGGTCTCGGTTTCCACAACTGTAAAACAGGGACACCAATCTCACAGCAAGGGGACCCAGGAGACAGGGAATGACAAGGAACAGGCTCTGGTCAACAATCATTCAACACCCAACGCACCCTCAGAATGTCAGAACTGTGAGAGTCTTTTAAAGACCATCTGACCAAACCTCCTCCTTTTCTATCCAGAAAACTGGCGCAGGGATGTGCCCAAAGTCACCCTGAAGCCACTGGCGGAGTGGGAACCGAACCCAGACTGCCCGGCTCGGGCCCCTGCCCTCGCCTCCTCCTCAGACTGACACCCTTCGATTCCAGCTGTCACCTCGTTTCTAGACAGGCCTGCAGGGCCTCTGATCCCTTATAATCACATGTATCCTACAGGCCACATGAGCCCCTGTCCCTCCCACCCCGTTTCAGTTTAACAAATCTTTATTGAGCTCCCTGGGGCCCTCATTCAGAAATGTAAAAGAATGAACATGAAACCAGAATGGAATCGACTAAGGAAGAAAACAACTCCCGGCTGTGTGGGAGGGGACGCACCACAAGCCCCATTTTTAGATGAAGTCAGATTTAGAGAGATTGAGTCCCTTGCTGACTTTCCCTACAGCTCTTGCCTGATGTTGGCTATCGTTGGTCATTGACATCATCACAGTTCCCATCACCACCCCCCACTTGCTGCCCCACCACTACTTCCCACTGACATGTTCCCTGACTCATGGCAGCCAGATCAAGGCCACCCGTGTCAGAGAACCTATCCTGTCCACCCCAGCTGTAAGAGGCCTCCTTCCCCTCCTACCAGGAGCGCCTGTGCCCTCCAATGCCCATTGGGCCTTCAAGTCCCTGCACTTGGGTATTTGCTGGGCTGGAGTCTCATGGCTCCTCTGGTGATTGCATTATGTGACCTTTTACCTGAGGGTGAAATGCCCAACCCACGAAGGCAGGAGGGTGGTTATCTCCATTTCCGGGTTTCCCAGACTTTCCAGCAACCATGGTAGAGTACACAAGAAGAAGCCCTTTCTTGTTCCCAGCACCCTACAACCTGTGACCCCCAGCTGTGAGGGTGCTTCATCTCCCATCCGTCCACCTGCACCCCCGAGACAGGCCTGCGGACCTTTCTTGAAGACCGTGCAGAGCTCCCGATGGTGTGAGGATACCTGGCAAGCTTGTTGGCACAGGACTTGGGGACGGATTCGGGAGCTGCCAGGATGCTGGGAAACATGCCCCCCTGAAGGAGCCATCAGCCAGCCCTAGGCCTCTCCCCAGCCTGACTCAAGCCTACTCTATTCTTCCTTGATGTTCTAGAATTTCTAGACTGGGCCCTGGAGGTAGCAAAGAAGCCTCTTTCTCCCCAGCTCTGCAGGCTGTGCCCACCCTCCAGGGTGGGGCCTCCTCCGTGACCGGGAGAAAGCCAGGGCAGCCCGCTCATCCGGGTCGGATCTCACAGTTGGCACAATCTTCTCTGCAAGGCAGTGCCCTGTAGCAGAGAGCCAGCTGGTCTGAGACCTGCCTCCCAGCACTCCTTTCAGCTCTCGTTCCTAGCATGTCTTGCCAGCAGGGAGCTAGATCTATTGTGCGTGAGGGGTCACACTCTCAGTGTGATCTTGGACAAGCCATGACCTCTGAAGCTCAGTTTCTACATCTGTAAGACAGAGACAACAGTCCCATGCCACACACAGCCCAGGGCTGTGAAGGAGGTTACGTGAATTTGGGCATGTAAAAGAAGATGATAGTGGTGGTGATGGTGGTAGTGATGATGATGGCACGCTCATGCTTTTGATCCCTGTGCAATTATGGTTGTGTCCAAGCTGACATAAGGCCTAAGAAGGGGACTGTCACAAGACTAATTCCCTTGGCCTACCAATAGACTCTGCTTCTGGGATGGGGATCCTTGGAAAGCAAAGAAGGGCATTCTTAAAATAGGAGCCATGAAGACTGGAATTGTTTCATCTAAACTGGAGCAGAAACGAAACCTTCACTGGGCCCCCAGCTGATGAAGCAAGGCCTCAGCTGTGGCTGTGTTCCTCCCCCAGACACAGGCTGGGCAAGGAGCCAGCGCCTGCTGTGTACATGGAGGTTGCCTGTACTGGGGGCAGAGCGAACTTCTGGAAGATGCTTGAGAGCCGAGGTTGGCCCCTAGGGCAAAGGGGAAACCTCAGGGGGTTATGAGGACACCGGGAGCACTGCCCCTTGAGGCTCGCCGTGCTCCTGGACACCGCTGGATGACTCTCAGGCCTGTTGTGCCTGCTCTGAGTGGGGACTCATACAAGGTTCAGCCTTGGGGCCTGTACTGCCCTGAGTCTCCTGCACGTTCTCAGGGCTGAGGCCTCGGCCATGTCTGCTGGGCTACGGGGGGCCCAGTGTGGAGCCCAGCAATCTGTATTTTGTAAGAGCTTCCCCCCACCACACACGCTCACACACTCACCAAAGATGGGGAAACACCGTTCCAATCTGTGAGCCGATGCCTCAATGGATGCCTCGTTCCCTGGACTCTGGCCATCCAGGTTTCCCTCTGCTCCTTTATTACTCCACCATGTCACTGACCTCCAGATGTTTCCACGGGGCAGTGCCCCTGCTTCCAGAAACATCCGCTGCTTCCCCCACCAGGACGCCTTCCTTGACATCCACCCCCACCCCCTCCAGGCTCATTTAGGGCCCTTTCCAATCACCTGAGATAGTGACTATCTGTTGGCTTGTAGGTCCCCCTCCCAGAGTGTGGGTGCTGTGAGGGGTACAGGCACCATTCTAGGTCCACATGCCTGCCACTTCACCTGGCTGGTGGTGAGTGAGCTATGTGGACTGGGTACAGGAGGAAACTGTCTTAGTGTCGCCCACCGACCCACACAGACCTGGGAGCCCGCGGGCCCTCCCCACTGTTCACAGAACATTCATGGACTCACCGTCACCTCCTGACCTGACTGAGTGGTCCTGGCTGAAACGACACAGCCCCTCTCTCCATCCTAGTCCTCTAAAAGTAGCACAGAAAGCCAGCAGACCTCCTGAGGTTCCCTCCCGAAGGTCACAGGAGACTTGAGGTACTTTGCGGGTGATGCCGACACTCAACATGCAAGTTCTGACAATGTCCTTTTTTGGGTAAGCCACGCGGCCTAAGCAGCTCTGCCTTCTGGGGCCACAGCTCTCTCCCAGGGACAGCGGCTAGCTGTTGCCACCCAAGGCAGTGGGTGCCACTGGTGTTCCTCTCAGCACGCCCCTTTGTCCAAAACCACAGCACCAGTGGGTAAGGCGGGCCCCTTCCAACCTGGCAACCAGGAGCAAGCCCCTGGCAAGGCCTCCCGGCTCTGTTCTTTCTAGGTTGTAGGGAGACAGAAGGCCTGCTCTCCAGCCTCCAGAGCAGGAGATTTTAATTTTCCAAGCACAGCTTTAAAACACAGAGTAAATTTCCTTCCTTCAGTACTTAGAAGAGGCAAAGGAGGGAAAAAAACTTTTTCCTTTTGTCAATCTCATCCCTTTGGCTGGAAATCCTGTCTGCAAACTTCTGGCCAGTTGGTCTGGGATGAGGCTCTTTCCACGAGCCTCAAAAAAAAATCTGCTTTATTGTCCTATGAATAAAAAGACATGGACAGCATGAATATAAATATGTATGTATGTATATTTTTATACATATATTTCAGTTCTCAGTCAGATGTCTTGTTTTGGCACACACACACACACTCACACACTCACACACACAATAAGAACACAGACACTTAAATGACAAATGAGTACGCAGTCTTCTTCCAGTGCAAAATCCAAGGACTGGGATGGCCTTTGTGGGTTCACAGTGGGGAGAGTTTGTGGTTGCTTTGGATTTTAGGGTTTTGCTTTGCTTTGCTTGCTTGCTTTCTCATGCAGGGTCTCAGTTGGTTTGGTTCCTTGGGTTTTGCTTTGTATTCTGCCCAATCGTATCTGTGCAACAAAGAGTCACTCTGTCATCTCCTGTCGCCGCGACCAGCAGCCAGCAGCGGCTTCTGCATCTGAGGTTGGGAGATGGAACCGAAATGCAGCATTTGGAAACCTGAGGGACCTAGGGAGGGAAAAGGAAAAAAAGGCCATCCCCATGTTTGAGAAACCTGTGTTAGCCCAAAGTTTTCCACACAACACGACTGATGGAGAACCAGGGTCCGTATGCCCAAACCTACAAGTCACCGGACAGGGAGCCTCTTCACCGGGTTTCAGCAGCCCTGCCTCTCACAACTGCCATCCACCAACAACTTTAAGAACAAACTTAACTTTTCTAAACAAAAATAACTTCATCATTTTGTGTGGCATTAACACCCCGCCACTGCGATATGTTATCTGTATTTTTCTTGCTGACATCCAACCAATTCAGAGCTAAAAATCCATCCTCCGGTTTTCCTGTGGGTCGTAAATCATAAACAGGTTATATTTTATGGAAGCTGAAGCAGAGAAGTAAACAGCATATTTATATCCAAAGAGTTTCATCCATTAAGCAGCAGTGACAGGGCCCCGTGGGCCAGAATCTAGTTTTCTTACTTAAAAAGCTTAGTCCTTTTGTAGACTCCTGCAGGGACCTATAACAGTTGGAATTGGGTTTTTTATGCCTTTGAGGCCTCCGAATGAATGTTACACTTTTCCATTATTTTCTTTTTTCTTTTGAGGAAACTAGGCTACCTGCTTATTGCCTAAAACCTACACCCCATGATTGTGCCGTCGTAAAATCTGTCTTCTGCCCTTTCCTCCCACGCCTCACACACATTCCGAAACTTCACGTAGACTGCGTGCCCACCAAGGTCACGCCGCCCTTATGGAGGTGGGGGAGGGTTCCCGTGATGAGCTGGGCTGACAGATGGCGCGCCGAACACAACGTCAGCCCAGGGGGTGCCCAGCAGCTGTGACCTCTCTACCTTGCAAAAAATACAAACAAAAAAAAGCTTAAGTCGTAACACCTAGCTTTCTCTGGCTTGAGAACACCTTGAAGTCCCCTGACTACCTCGCCCGAGGGGACACGGCTGAAATATAAAAGCCGAGTCTGGGCCCCGTGTGTCTCATCACCGCTCACTATTAGAATGTTAGTGCGCCCGCCGCTCAGGCTACGGAAGACGGGCGCCTGCCCTGTCGGCACGCGGCGTCATCTGCTGCGGTCATGAATCTAGATCTCTGTCCATGCAAATGCAGGCACAGACTTCACGCCACCGTCACACCGGGCTGCAGAGCACAGATTCCGAGGCGGCGAAATGATCACCCCGAAACTGGCCAGATAATCACTAACAATTAAGCAAATGAAGTATCCGAGTCTCCGTCCTCTTTTTTCCCCCACTTCGAACATGTATTTGTTCTTTTGATGTCCCATGTGAATACGGGTGCTTTATCTGACTGCCGACGGGCCAAACAATGTGTCCGAGCCAGAATACAGAACTCAATTTGCTGGGACCACCATCTGAAAGGTCCGCACAATTTACTGAACACTGTAGATGAAAGAAAGAGAGGGGGAAGAAATTTTAAAACTGACCACTTCTAAAATGAAGAAAATAGGGCAGTAAAGGGTATTGTAATACACTTTAATCTTCCTTAATGTAGAAAAATATGAACTGCCATTAAATCTTCCTTTGAAATAGATGTGGTTGCATGGCTGAGCACCCCAAGCGAGTTAATGAATCTATTGTCAAGGCAAATAAACAGGAAAGAAGCAGGGAAGGGGCGATCTCTGCCTTCTATGGCTAATTCAGAAGATGAAAGGCAGAAAAATTAAAGTTAAATCCACATAAATACCGGAGCGCAGGCGGACAGTCGCAGGTGTGAAAAAGGGAAGTCCGTGTCTCCCTTTGCTGGGTGTCGGGGATGAGCGGACACTCTCGGCTCAAGAGCCGAGGAGGGGAAGATGAAAGTGTTTCGAGGGGCCTAAATAATTAACATTTTAAAAGGTTTTCTTAATAAAAATGATCAGACAATAATAGCGATTTAATTTTATTTGAAAAATTAAATGGATGGCCAGCGTTCATTTGTACGGAAGTGGCGTTTACGGGATTCGGAGGACTTCTCCACTCGGGTCTCCACTTTAATCACTCTAAACGGAGCCAGGACACAAAAAGAGCGCTGGCTGCAGGGGGGGCGCACAGGGCGGTGATTTGGGGAGATTAGCAGGCTGCACAAAGGGCCCCAGGGGACCTATTTAACCTTCCTCCTTTGTTGCAGCCAGAACGTTACTAATGGAACTCGAACCATGTGAGCGAGAGTCTGCTGGGGACCTGGGCTTTTTCAGGGAGTCTCACTGGTGTCCACAGGCACCACCCACGGGGCAAAAAATAGTGTCCTGGGTACAGTGTGTTCTCCATGAAATAAGGAACGCCTCGATCAGGTCAACAGAGCGTTAAGGATTCCTCTGGGCTAACCTTGAATTACAAAGGAAAAGGCTAAATAAATAGCCTTTTAGAGCATTAACTTCTAGAGCATTATAAGTGATCATTTGTCCTCAGACCAGAGCTTATAAAGCCCTGTCCACGGACAATGCTTAATACGATCTTAACATCAGAGACCCCTTTCTGGCAAGAAACGGATGCCCACTACTCCCTTCCTGGCTGCGGGTTCCGGGTAGGCCAACAGGCGCCCCTCCTGCCACCTGACTACACACTGTCACCCTCTGCCTCTGCACCTTTATGTAAACAGTGGGCACCGACTTGCATCCCAGAATCCCAACTCCATCGTGTTAGCGCATGAAAGCCCAGTGTGGGGTCTGATGTCCGCTGTGGCCCGATCCTTGGTCAGGGCACGGCATAAACGTGCCTGCATGGACATGGGGAGGTGGCAGGCAATTCTCAGAGAAGGGGTGAATGGGCCTGGAAGACACCCCAAGTATACCTTTGGCATGGGGGTGGGAAAACATAAAAATTAAGAGCATGAACCTAAATGCCAGACCGCCCGGCTGTGTGACATTGGGCTGACCTTGGGCCAGAATCTTAACCCCTGTGTGTCTCTGTTTCCTCTCCCGTGACTTGGGTGATGCCATTCCCTGTCTCGCAGGGAGGGTTCACGTGGGAACTGAATGAGTTCGCACAGGTCGCACTTTCAGAACCAAGTCTGGCGCACAGCATAGGGCATGGCTCCCCCGTAACCGTCAACCATCATCGCCATTACAGCTGTTCGCTCATGTTTTTTAGAGGAGTAGACTGAACCTCAGAGAGGTTAAGCACCTGGCTCACAGTTGTAAGAAGTGACCTCTGACAGCAACCTTGTTTGAGCCACGGCTCTGCTAATGCTCTGTCGGGGTTGCACGGCCATGGACACCTGCACCCAGATGGGCTGATGGTTCACACCACTCATTCATTCCTTGAGAAATATTCCGAGTGCCATTGGGCTGTGCCTTGTCGTACTTAGAGAAGGGGGAGGAGGGAGAGAAGGGAGGCCGTGGGACAGCTTCCCCCTGCAGTGGCTTAGCCTGCTCCTCAACACCAAGGCTGCGTTGTTGGCCCGCGCCTCCCACCCTAGCAGATTTTCCAGAGTGTTCCTTCCAGCGGCAGTCACTCCCCTGCCTGGGACCCGGGGAAGCACATTAATCTCTGCATCTCCGTGCGTTTCCAAAGACAGAAGCTGCCACACAGGGCCTGGCACTCAGTCGTCGCTCAGTAAACAGCAGCCGAGGCTCCTGCGGAGGGAAAAGCAGACAGTGGCAAGCACCCACAGGCACCCGTGGGAGGACACGGGTCTGACCTGGGGCAGGTACTGATGCTGTCCCAACAAGCCTTGGACTCAGGCTCCACCCACAGCCTCCTGCTGCTAAGGTGACCGGTGACTTCGGATTGGGCATTGGCCAGCCCAAGGTGACAACATACTCTTGTCATCGAGAGCTATGGATAGAGGCAGGCTAGCCCAAGCTCTGCTCTAGCCTGGGGCTTTTCTGGGCGCTCAGGGCACCTTCAAATATTTGCTTCAAATTAATCTTTCAGTGTACATAATTTATTTTCACTGTAGCTGTGCGCCTTCCAACACCGAGTGCAGTGGAGAAGCTGCAATGCGCCTTTTCTCATGTATTAGAGTTAATGGGTGAGCATCCTTAAATTTCAAGGGAAGCTGTTTTTTCAATAACTATTTACAAGCAGGATTTGTTCATTGCTGTGAATGGAAAAAAAAAAACAAACAGCCTTACCTGGATTAAAGCAGAGACTAACATAGGTAACTGACAAGGTAGCTCATGAAACCAAATTCAAAACAGTTTTGTGATTCTTACTGATCTGATTTTAAGAAACTGTTCATTTGAACTTCCAAAATACATTTATACTGCTGAGATGCCCTTTCATCTGGTACATACATTAGGGTTTCCAGTAAATACAGCTGGTGAAAGACAGAAAGGCTCCTGACACAGTTTCTAGGCTGCGCCCCAGAGCCTGGCCACGGAGGGAAGCCCAGTGTCAGTCCGGATGTGGCCAAAAGGTGAAGGAGTCCCTTTGTCCCTCCCTCTGTCCCAGTCGCCTGCACCCAACACTCACTGAACTTGGCCTAACACCCAGCACTCGTGCGCCTCCAAAACAAGGGCCGCTTTCCCCTGGGCTTCCAGGCTTCACACTTAGAAAATGATAAGGAGCACCGAAAAAAGACTGGAAGGAAATATACTAAAAAGCTAACCGTGCTTTTCTCTGAGTGACTGAATGTTCTTCTTTTTCTTGTTTCTCAGTTTTCTACCATGATCATGACAAATCAGTGCTTGGCAGACCCCTCCCTTGGCATCTCATGTTACTACCCTTTTAACCAGGGAAGAAAA
The DNA here is from genome assembly GCA_004024845.1 of Tonatia bakeri. NCBI lineage: Eukaryota > Metazoa > Chordata > Mammalia > Chiroptera > Phyllostomidae > Tonatia > Tonatia bakeri. The sequence goes on along the minus strand of PVIA01000446.1, from coordinate 261,804 downwards.
TGGAGTTTTCTATATTCTTTCTTCTATCCAAGGAAGACCACATAATGGCCACCCTGGCTCCCGGCAGGACCGACCCCGCCCTCTCCCTGTCCCACCCCAAAGCAGAGGCTCATGAAGCTCCAGAAACGCAGTCCCCGCCGGTGAGGAGGAGAACGCTGTTCCCCTGTCCACTGCGCCTAGACATCCGAGCCTGCCCTGCAAGGGCCATGCCTGAGACTCACTACTCAGTGTGCTCACACGGGTGGGAAGGAGGGAGGAAAAGTTTCTGGACTAAAGGGCACTTGGCCAGTGAACCCGCCTTCCATCTCTGGTCCCTCTGACCCTGCCCCAGTGGCATCATTCCAGTTACCGGACGGTGCCAGGCTGTCCTCGCTCAGGGCGCTGAGAGGCAGCGAGTAGAAACATGAGACCCTCAGAGAAGCCCAGCAAACCACTTGTTAGTGTAAGTATGTCTGTCCCAAACAGCACGTAGGACTTTTCTGTAGTGTGTTTAAACTATTCTTAGGAATTTTAGTGTTGTTCACCTAAAATTCAAATGTAACTGGACATTCTGTGTTCTGTCCGGCAACCCTCCCCCCCAGCCGAAGCAACTGAGTCACCACCTTGGGGTACTTGGGTTCAGTTTGGTTTGATTTGGCTGGCTTTTGTTGTTAATGCTGTTTGGGGTTTGTTTTTGTTCTGTTGTTGCCTTTAACTGGCTCACCTGTTACATCTCTGACACTGACTCCTCACAAGGTCACCTCTCCGCCTACCTCAAGCCGGACAAAGACATCACGAGATGAGGAACAGAAGAATCCGGGAAGTGGAGCCACGAAGCGGGTGACTCCCCAGACAAAGCCGAAATGGGAAGAGTGACGATGTCTGCAGGGGTCTGGGCGGCGGAGGTGGGGAGGGTGTAGGGGCTCTTTTCGCCTCCTTTGAGAACCCTGAGGCATTGCCAAGTTTAAAAGACAGTGCTGTAAGGACAAGGACAGTGCATTAAATACTTAATATGCAAACGGCTCCAATAAATTACAGAGAAAGGGATCAGCACCCCGGGAGTACCGTGATCAGTCATGCATGTGAAGGGAGCAGCTCCAGCGCCCATTAACGCTGCTGCAGGGAGGGAGGGCCCTCAGCCTCACAGCCTCAGTCCCCCCACTGCACGTGGGCTGATGACCACACGTGTGGTCGGTGCGTCCCATGAAACACTCAGTACTGGGACCACCCTTCAGTTAACGAAGGCTGTATTTAATCACCTCCAAAGGAAAATACATAGAAGTACATAAAAACCAAAGGGAAAAAGTCTACTTGGCTAGGAATAAAATTTTTAAATTGGATTCAAATTACAATAAGACATCATACATGTGAAACTGGCAAAAGTTTTCAAGGATGCTGTTACTTAAAAGAGCGAAAAATGCTCCTAAATATTCAGCACATGAAGGGCGGTTACATAAACAAGAAGAGAATGGTGAACCACATGTAGAATGGTTAAATTAACTATGGGGTTTTTTAACAAATAAGAGAATGGAATTCTTTGTGATGCACCTTCTGTGAAATTCATATTAAATGCTATATTATCATGTAGAAGAACATTTGATGATATGAAAAGCATGTAAATATAGTAAATAAAAACAACGTCAAATGTTACACATGGTATGATTGGATTTGGATCCATGGATACGAATGCAAATAAAACAAAGGCGGAAGGAGAGTGTATCGAATGTTCACAGGAATTATCTCCAGATACGGAGTGGTTATGGGGAATAATTATTTTCTCCTTTGTGCCTGTTTCTCTTCCCCACATTTTCTGTAAAATCACCATATACGTACACAGTGTAAAACAGCACCAGGGGAAGGAGAAAACATGACCAGGAGTCTGAGGAAGCTTCCTAAGGGGGAGGTTCAGGAACAGAGGTGGTCAGCCAGGCAGGAAAGGCCATTCCAGAACAAGGGAACAGCACACTCAGAGCCACCAGACTCCAGCCGGGAGCACATGGGGTCTGCGGGTGTGGAATGTGGAGCAGGCCAGCCCAGGCGGAGCCCTGACCGCTCTGTGAGGGACACTGCTTCCTCCCAGCAGGCCGTGGGGCAGAGCGACAGAAGGAAATTGGCCGGGATCTCCCTTCCCCGTGAACCCTCCACAGCACGTCCCCTTCCCTGCCCCTCTGAGCTCAGGAGAAAATCTACCTCACAGCCCCCAGTTTACAGAAGGTCACTGCAGGGGCTTTGTCTGAACCCCAGGCCAGGCGAGTTCAGGGAGACTTCCAAGTGACAGCCATCACTCCATCTGCCAGCACGGCAGCCCCTCACCCCAGCCTTCTACCCTTGCCTGAGCCTCCAGCCTCCGCCCGGAGAAGCTGTTGCATCTGGACGGTGGCTGAAGTTCTCGCCAGGCTAAGCCTATGGCCCAGGGTGGCGGGGGGGCCTCCCAGTGTCAGGGGGCAGCGGGGGAGGCCTGCACACACACTGTCCTCCACCCAGAACACGGCATGTCTGTGGCCACGCACGGCAACTCCGGGAAAACAAAACAAAGCACCACCATTAACTCCTTGCCGGCACCGGCCCTGCTTTCTCTAAATCCAATTGCAATCTCAGAAGCCCGGCGTCGCCTGAAACAAAAGCCTCACGGTGCCCGGAAGATGGCTTTGGTGAAAGTAGAGCTCATTTCAGAAAATCAAAGCAAAGAAAAATATTGAATACAATTCAGAGGCATAATGCATTATTATGGGCTTTTATGGATTTTATGTATAATTTCATGTAAAGTTAAGAGGCTGAAGAGATCTCTTGCATTTGGCGGTGTTATCAGCCCGGCACCAAACAATGTTCCACATCTTATTATGTTCGCAGTTGACACACTATTAGAGAAATGTGCAGCTGTCTTACTCTGCTATTCATTTCCTCATTACTATTTTATAAATATATGATTAACAGTTATTGCAGCTGCCTAATTCACATTTATTGCAAATGCAACCCCACAAATGAATGCTCAAAGCAAAGAGATGTGGTTTTAGAGTAATTTAAATTTTACAGTTCCATTTACCCTGCTTTTTAATTTACTGCATAATGACCCCATTAGAATAAAGCACATCTGGAAGTTCTTTGGGGAACATTTAATTTTCTGTGGCTTCAGTACTAACAGAACTTGTACCATAAAGCCCACAGATGCCTTGAAGACTGTACAAATTTCCACATTTTATGCCAAGATGCTGGTTAATTGTACAGACGAGACAAGTACAGCAAGATGCAAAGATAGGCTTCCCAGGGCTGAGAAGTGAAGACCCAGGACCCTCTCTCTCTTTGCAAAGTTTGCACGTTGGAAACCTGATGTCAGCTCGCCTGCTCTCGGATGCCCAGGTGGTCTGGTTGCTTTTCCATGAGAGGGGCTTTCTGGGTCTGTGAGTTCTCCCCATGTTCTCCTGCTTTTCCCGCACAGCTTCCTCCGAACCCTTTTCGGCTCTCCTGGTGTGTACCGATAATTTGCAGAGCCCCAGAAGCCGTGAGAGGCAGGTGTGGTGGCTGGGCCTGACCTGGTCCTCACTGACCAGGAGGCTCCATATGCCGCCAGATTCCTGTGGGGGCCACGTGACAGCATCATCCGGAGTATTCGAAATCGACTTGAATATGCAATAGTGATCACTGCAGCAGAACTCATGTATGAGAAATAATGTGAATCCATTGCCATTGATTAGCTAATTTATGTTCTACAACTAATCGAAGCACAAATCTCATTAGCCACAGGTCAGCAAGGCGTGCGGAGAAAAAGACAATCATTTTGGTAACCTAGTTGGCTGTAAAGACACAATTAGAAGCCAGCCAGTATTCTGGGCTTCTCTGCCCATCCTCCTGGGCTCAAGTTGACCGACAGGAAAGAGAGGTAGGTCTTCCTCACTGGCCACTGGAAAGAGATCCTCACAGGTAATGATCTGAGATGCACCTCCGATTTAACGCGATCACAGCAAACAAGATCGCTGCCTCTGAATCTGCATAGAGCCAGAAGTGATTGCTGAGCCTCCACACATACTAAGAGCACAGTGTTCATTGTTACCTTTTCCATACTTTAAGCAGGGGAATGGCCAAGGCCTTCTATGTTCTACCATTACGTGCATTTAAAAGTCTATCTTTGAAAGCATGGGGAAGCCAGGCATTATCCAATTAGGTTTGGCAATTAAAATGCACCTTCTGGAAGCTGGAGATTGTCTTCATTATTGAAGCCCCGCTCAGATCAGTGTGGAGCAGAGATTTTTCATTTTAACAAATCTTAACTATGGCAGGCGACAGGAAAATGGCAGAGGGAGGGAGCTGAGTCCTGTTTTGCTTGACTGGGAGGAGGCCATATCCCCGATGTTGATCGCATTCAGATTTCCAGCACTAAGCCCCTCCTACTCAGCGCTGTTGGTGATTTTCATAGGGTGGCATTTTAAAAGGGAGCATGGTTTGACAGTGTGGGCATAAGCAGAAAGCCAAGGCTGCCAGCAGACTAGCCTTCTATTGGTCACAGAACCCCTCCACCCCTCTGTCACAAAACACATCAAACTGGGGACCTCTGCTAAATGACCAGGAACAGAACTCAAACTGAGATTTTTCTGGATAAACCAATGAGAAAACAACACACCAAACACCAAATGTTTTCGCTGACCCATTATTTCCAGGTCACCACATGTCCTCTCGAGTCCATAAAGGGCATCTTTCAGGAGGGTTAATCCATGTTCTATCGAAACGATCAACTACCCACATTCCTCCAGGTTCATTGTACCGAGGAGCAGGATGTTTTTAAAGCCCCAGAAGGAAGGGGCACAGGGGGCTGGGAGCAGAAGAGACAGAGGGCCCTCTCCCCTTTCCTGTCCGGGGCTGGGTCCCAACCCTGCAGGGCGCAGAGCCCTCACACGTGTCCTGAAGTGAAAGAATACTCTGAGTTTTCACGTGTTTTATTGTACTTCCTCGAAAATTCTCTAAATCTATGGAGATGACAAAAGATTAGCTCCCTCCCACTGTCTTCATCTGTGCCTCAAAACCACGGTGTCCGAATTCCCGTGAAACATTGAACATCCCAGCGCTTCTCTCCTGCAGCACCTACCACGTCCTTACAGACAGACAAATGGCTCGAGGCTGAGCCTCACAGAGGTTCCCTGACACCAGGGCTTTGTTTATTATGCTAAAGAGTTAATAACAGCACACATGGTGTAACACTCACACTGCACGTGAAGTGGGAAGAAAAATCCCAAGGCACCACAGTTGACAAGAGTGAGTCACCATCAGAAACTCTAGGCTCTGTTCTTTTTCACGTGTGAACATGCTTCAAACACACCTCCTTCCACTTTCCGCCCCCATCCTTTCCCAGGACGTCACCAAACGTATTGGATCTCGGAAGAGGCCCACCCTCCCTTTCAGACGGTACTCTCAGCAGAACCTTCCCCTCTTCCCCCTCCCACCACCGAGCTCAATCTCTATGGTGACAATGCACACCTGTCCCTTCAACCCCACCTTCCAGAGAACCCACCGTATGACTGCTGTGGCTGCCGGTCCTGGCCTAGCCCTCCCACGGCACACCATTTTTACTTTTGTTTGTAATTAACACAATACGTGACACACCAAGAACGTACAAAGCACGCGTGGAAGTTATGAAGCGTAATAACGACACGCACATTGTGAAACTAGCACTCACATCAAGAAACGGAACTGCGTCAACAGCAGTAACGTTACTGCCATTTCAATGCATCCCCTTGCCGCTACCGAAGGGCGAGCCAAGATCCTGAATTGTGTTCTTCGTTGCATCATCTAAACAATATTCTTCAGTGCTGATTGGGTTTGAGTTTTATGGAAAAGGCTTCTTATTCTACACGGGAGTCTACGAATTGCTGTTTTCACTCTGCATTGTTTCTAAGCTTCACACGGGTGTTTGTGGGCAGCTGTAGCTCATTCATTTTCTCACGTATGCATGTAACACTCCACAGTCCATTCAATCATTCTCTTACCAATGGGATTTGAGCCTTTCCTGGTGTTTTCCCTTTACCCACAGTAACTATTCAAGTTCTTGCAGCGTATCTCCTGCTGCACACGAACGAAAGTTTCTCCGAGGTTTACACCTCAGAGTCGGAGGGCTGTGTGCCCTACTCAGCTTTGCAAGACAATCCCAATTTACTTTCCGGACTGGCTTTTCCAATACACTTTCTCACCAGCACTACAGATGAGTTCCCATTGTCCACACCCTCACCTACGTGTGGTATTGTCAGACTTCTTAAATTTGTCAACCTGGCAGATTTAAAATGATAGGCCTTTTGGAGGGGCGAGGTACTTAAATATAGCTACAATACCTTTATTGTCTTAAGGTGTTGAGTAACACTTAGGGAAAAAAAAATCAATGAAAAGGAAACTTCAGTGGCTGGTTGTGTGGACAAAGTAGGATTAGTCACAGAAGGTTACTGGTGATTTGACACTAACTTTTTTTCCAGCTTTAGTAAGATAGAGTTGACATAGAGTATTGTATGAGTTTAAGGTTTACCACATGATGGTTTGATCTATGTGTCTATTGTGAAATTATTACCACAATAAGCTTAGTTAACACATCCATTGCCTCACCTAGTTCCTTTGTGGTTTTAATTTGCATTTTCCTAATTACCAAGGAGGCTGTGTTTCTTTTCATATGTTAATTAGCTAATCCTGTTTACTCTTCCATAAAACGTCTGTTCATGCCTTTTGCCCATGTTTCTATGGGGTTGTTTGGTTTCTTTAATTCATTATTTCCCATTTATCTGTATTCTGGATACTAATCATTTGTTTTGTGTGTCGTGTATATCCAATGTTTTCTGGAAAGCTCTGAATATTAATGTCATCTAACTTACCAACCTGTTGTGTTTTGTGTGAGAAACCCTGTCCTACCCTGAGGTTGTGAAGTAGTCTCCTGTTTTCTTCTTAAAATGTCCAAGGTTTTTTTTTTTTTGCCTTTCACATTTTATCCATCTACAATCGATTTTGTATATGGTGTGAGGTAGGGATCCCCCTCCCTCCCGCCTCATGGCTAACCCATGTCCCAGCACTTTGTGCTGAGTGGTCTGTGCTTTGCCCCAAAGGTCAGCGCTGCCAGTTTGGGGTGGTCTGCCTCTGGGCTCTCCACTCAGTCCCACTAGACTTGGCCTGTCGTTGGGCTAGTGTTGCACTAATGCGATGACTGTGGCTTTTCAACAGATCCAGGTGCTTGATCACGTAGGTGCCCCCCTATCCCACCCCACCCCCCCACACACAAGGGCACACACGTGCTGCTTTATATACGCACAACTGTTATTTGGCTATTTTCACATTCCAGCACATGTGTTCTCTGGGTGGAAAAAGGAAAGGAGGAGAAAGAAAAGGAAAGGAGAGCGGTAGCTGATGTCTACGTGCTGAGCATGGTGCAAAGAATCTGACAAATATTGCCCATGTAAACCTTAGTTAACTCTGCAAGGCGGAGATGTATTTTTTCACCTTTATTTTATAAATAGGAAAATCAAAGCTCAGAATGTTTGAATGACTCGCCAAATTCGCACACCAAATAAGCAGCAAATCCAAACTTGAGTCTTGGGATTCTTGAGCCAGCACTCTTGGAGTTTCCTGGGGTCGCCTGGATTCCCAGAATTGTGTCTAGAATCTCCTTTTTGGGGACCACCAGACTTCTCTGTGCTGTGTAGAACTGGCAACGTCTCAGACTGGGCTCCATGGCCCTGACACGCACTGTCCCCAGAACGTGCTGTCAGCCTGGCTGGCTGTCCTTGGTTGAGCATTTTTCTCTAATTGTGAAGCCTTTTCGGCTCAGGCTGGATTGTGCAGGGAATGGGAGGAGCCACAGTGGAAGCTATTCCAGACAAGACTCAACTTCCCCGCTGCAGCTTTTGCCAAGCAACTCGAGAAAACACCTGCGAGGGAAGCAGCCCGGCCTCTACGGGCAAGAACGGCTGAGCTCGCCACCCACAAAACAAACCCCACAGGCCTGGTGGATTCACTGGCGTTAATTATGTGGTTGAGCTTAAGTATATTTTGCAGACAAAAGCAATGATAGACAGGTTCTTCGTACAAAAGATTTCAGCTCATTTGAGATTTAACCATTTTTTAATTTAATAATTTTTTATAAGGCACAGTTCTAAAGGTCAGCTCTAATTCCACAGCCTGTAATGAGCTGCCCAACCAGAGGCTGCAGCCGCAGCCGGCTGAGGATGACGCGGGCCTGGGGAACAGCGGCTGCACAAGGACAGGGCGTGCCTCCTCGGAGCCCTGCAAAGATCTGCGGCATCAACTAGGGCTGCTCTTATCTCCTGGCCGGGTCTAATGGCAAAAGTTTAATTTATTTTTCCAATTTTATCACAGTGTTTTCCCTAGTAGTGTTCATCTATTGTCCTATTTCCTTTGCCAACTACCCTGTATGTAGCCGCAACTTTATTTTTAAACAGCGTTATGAGGACCAACATTATATCTCAAACCCAATTAAAAAATTCAACAGGCACCCGCTGTGGCAGCATGGCGGGGGGATGTGTAAACACGCACTGATGCTGGACGTGGAGCCACGGGGGGACATCGGTCCACGAGTCAGGAAAAGACACCAGCAGATGATGCTGTGACACCCACAGCTCCAGAAGCTTCCCAAGGGCTTCTGTTCCTGTGTCGTCTCACTTGGAGACAAAGGAGGCAAGGCCTCGAGAAAGCAAGTCAGTGCCCAGACCACACAACCCTCCCCCAACGCTTCCCTGTGTTTACCTGGAGCCCCTGGCCCCTGGACAGGGCGAGGGTTCTGCAGAGGAGTGGGGAGGGACCCCAAGCCCTAGGACTCTGAATCCAAGCCAGACCACCTCCCCCGATGCCCAGACTCAGCGGTCGCCTGCTCCACTCTTTGCCCAAAATAGGTACTTGCATTGAAAATGCAACCTGGCTCCCTGCCCGCTGGGCTGGGCACAAGGCTCCAACAGGGGACATTCTGGTAGAGTCCAGTCCAAGAATCCAAGTACTCCAAAAGCTCACTTCAATGAAACTGTGTGAATCACCATCCATGGTAAAACAAAATCTGTTTAAATGTACACCACCGAGGGTCTTCAGAGCTATTGCCAGCCCTGGTCTTGCCCTGAGTGGGAGGGAATCATTCCTTCCTCTGCAGTCAGAATGATGTTTCTAAACTGCAAATCTGGTTACCTTGTCCTCTACTGCCTTGCCTGTCTGCTGCTACAAGGCTCCCGGTGGTATTGGGGAGCACACAGGCCACCCCAGCCTCTGGCCTCTGCCCCTTGTCCAGCTGTGCTCCAGTGTCCTCTCACAGTGCTGGGCCTTAGCACAGGCTGAGCAGCCCCCATCCCCCGGAACGCACTTCCTATCGCCACCCCTAGTAATGTCCCGCCGACGACTTCATAAGCCCCTAGTAGACCCCAGGCCCTTCACTCAGCACTTCACCGACATTGTCTGTTTTCATTCCCACCAGCCCAGGTGCAAAAGCCAAGGCCCAGAGCTGCTCAGTGATTAGCCATGCTCCCCCAACCAGTCGAGACCAAGCTGGGACACTGGGTTGCTGCAGGGCCTTCTCTGTCCATCCTCCACCCCAGGGCTGGGTTGGGCCTCTCCTCTGCACCCCCATAGCCTTCTATGCAGTGTCATACCCTCTGGTTGACCCCCAGAAAGTGGAGCCCCCAAAAGCAGGGGCTTGGCTGAATTTGTCTTTGTGTCCCCAGCACGTGCCCATTGCCTAGCCTGTTGCAGGTGTTCAGTGAATCCATGCGGAACAGAATGAGTGAGCCACTGGGAAGATGCTCATTGGCAAACGGACGTGTTACACAACAGCCACAGGCGAATGCTGCAGAGCTGTGCACAGCACGGTTAGTCTGGAGAACACCACGGGAGCACGGTCCACAGGGACAAATCCACACAGTTCTCCAGCAATGGCTTAGGGATTGGGGGGATTGTCCTTGCCAAGGCGTTGTCCCCACCTCCTCCCCTCTTGCCACCCAGCATGCTTCTTGATGAGCTCTCAGTGCCATCAGCTGTATAAATCATGGCCCAAATCCGAGCGTGCTATTAAACATACGCATATTATTAGAAAGATAAATCGGTTGCCTGATTCGGTTTTTCTGAGGCACATGCATGTAAATTACATTTATCCAGATGTTTAGCAGGTCTGTGCCAAACCATTCAAAACATAAAGCAGATAAGTTCCTTAAGCCCAATTTTCAGCTTCCCAAGGATCCGTCCTCGGCAGATGGCTGGGCAGATGAACGCTGGCGAGACATTAAGGGTTGTCTGTATCTTTCAAATTGACGTGGAGAGCAGTTGGGTTCTGCTAGAAACTAAGAATGACCACAAAATGTAATTATGATTGTAATGAGAATGGGTTAAGCTTAAACTATTTCTCATTTTCATTGCAGTCACTGCCACAAGATGGAGTGGAGATTAATGCCAGGCCATTTCCTGTGCTTGTTATACTCCTTGTCATTAGAATAAAACATCATAATTTGAACATCTCATCTATACTGAGAAGGATGACTGCAGAGGGGAGCTACTGAGCACTGGCCAAATATCTGTGCTCTGGGAGCCCCCTCCGTGGTGGGCGACCTACCAAGGGAACGGGAGAGATGCACGCTGACCCACAGCGCCCATCCCACCTCCCAACCCTACAGCCTGGAATAAGGGTCAGAGCCTCGTCCTCTCCCACCGCGGACTGGGGATGACTGTGCAGCCCGACAGAGACGCAGCTCATGAAGGGCTTTGCAGACTATAAGGCACGGTCCAAGGACAAGGGAGAGAGATGATGAGAGCATCGGCTTCTGAACTGAAAAGATCTGAGTTCACTTCCCAGATCAACACCTCTGATTGTGCAAACTGGGTCAGGACACCTCTGTGCGCCTCAGTCGCACCTGTGAAACGAGGGCCGTTTTTCCACAAAGGCCCTCACTGCTTTTTGGTTTCTGTGAAAAGCAAATGAGATGACAAATACAGTATGCTTCCAATGGGGCCTGACGTACATACAGTGCCCCATGAACAGTGGTTTTAATGGTAGACAACGGTCATTGCCAAGGCCATCATCTTCTTCATTATGAGATGAAGGCTCATTCATATTCTGGTGATGCAATTAACAATACTGAGGATTGTTCGCTCAAGGCAGGAGTTTTTTATCACAGAATTCTTTGTGGTCCCACAGGCGGGAGCTGAGTTTCTTTCATCCAAGAGGGATTGAGGGGCTCGGGGGCTGACCATCAACCTGTGCTCAGCAGCTCCTAAGGGGGCAGCCCCAGAGAGATCAAGGGCTAAGTGAATGTATTCACCGGGCTGGAGCTTGTGGCCAGTACCTGCTGCCTGGCTCCCTGGAACTTTGTGGGTCTCCTTTCATGTAGCCTCATTTTGGTATCTCTCCTAACTCCCAGGCAGAGTTTGTCCCTGTCCCTTGTGAGCTGAATTGTCACTAAGCAACTGGAAGGACCTTGGCAGTCACCTATGTTCACAAAGTTGTATGGCGATCATTACCAATTCCAAGAGACATTTCATTGCCCCCAAAAGAAACCCTGTGCCCATTACCAGTCACACCCCACCAGTAGCTGGCAACCCCTCGTCTGCTTTCTATCCCAGTGGGCTTGCCTGTTCTAGACAGTTCATGTGAATGGAATCACCTGACATGTGGTCTTTCATGACTAACTTCTACAACTTAGCATGACACAGTCAAGGTTCATCCATGCTGCTGCATGTATCAGCTCACAGTGACCCACTTTTATTGACAAACAGTAGTCTATGGTGTGGATACACTACATTTTCATCATCCATTTGTCTTCTGATGAGTATTGGAATTGTTTCCACTCCTTGGCCATTACAAATAATGCTGCTAAGACCATTCATGAACACATTTTTGTGTGAACTTTTAATTCTCCCTTTGACACCCGAAGGGGAATTCTGGGTCATACAGTAACTGTGTTCAGCATTTGCAAAAGTGCAAAGCTGCCACACTGTTCTCCGAAGTCATCACACCATTTTTTATTCCCACCAACAGCGTACAAGAGTTCCATTTTCTCTGTGTCTTTATCAACATGTATTTTCTGGCTTTTTTTTTTTTTTTTTTTTACAGTGGCCATTGTCATGAGTGTGAAGTGATATCTCACTGTGGTTTTGGCTTAACTCTCTCCAGCGGTTAGCGAGGTTGGGCATCTTCCCACGAGCTAGTTGGCCGCTCAGGCATCTCCTTCGCAGGAACGTCTGTTCCAGTCCTTGGCCCGTTTTTAATCCTGTTGTTTGGGCGGTTTTGTTGTCGCTGCTGCTGACTTGTAGGAGTCCTTTATGGATTCTGGGTACTAGACCCTTATCAGACACATGATTTGAAAATATCTCTCCCAATTCTGTGGGTTATATTTTCACTTTTTAGTAGTGTCCTGTGAAGCCCAAAAGTTTAGGATTTCGATGGGGCCCAATTTATTTTTTTCTTTGGTTGTTAATGCTTTTGATTTCATATCTAAGAAAACATTGTTTAATACAAAGTCATAAAGATTTGTACCTATGTTCTCTCCTAAGAGTTTTCTAGTTTTATCTCTTTCATTTAAGTCTTTTATCCATTTTAAGTTAATTTTATATATGGTGTGAGGCAGAGGCCCAACTCTATCGCCCTCCACGTAGATAACCATGCACTGTTTGGTGAAAAGACTCTTCTTCCCACAGTGAGTGCATGCTCTTGGCAGTCTTCTCTGAAGTCAGCTACCCACGAAGGCCTGACTTTCTCCTGGACTCTCGACTCTGTTCCACAGGCCTGTCTACCCATCTTCATGCCAGCGCCTCACTGTCTGGGTAACTGTTTCCTTGCAGAAAATTTTGAAGTCAAAAAATATGAGTCCTCCAGGTATTTTCTTTTTTCAAGATTATTGTGGCCATTATCCTGGGTCTCTTGCAATTCCACATAAATTTTAGGATCATTTTGTTCATTTCTGCAAAAAAAAAAAAAAAACCCATCTGGGATTTTGATATGGATTGTGCGGAATCTATGAATCAATTTGGGGAGAACTGCTACCTTAACAATATTAACTCTTCTAGCCCATGAACACAGCTGTGCTTTCATTTATTTAAGTTTTCATTAATTTCTCTCCTTGGTATCATGTAGCTTTCAGTGTACAAGACTTACAATTCTTTTGTTGAACTTATTTCCAAGAATTTTACTTTTTTTAGTATGCTAGTAGGCAGACTTATTTTCTTAATTTCATTTTTGTGTTATTCACTGCTGGTGAACAGAAAGGCAATTTTGTGGATTCCTTATGATTCTCTATATACGAGATGATGTCATCTACAAAAAGAGATACTTTTACTCCTTCCTTTCCTATACAAACAGGTTTTCTTTGCTTTTCTTGCCTGATTGTCCTCATTGCACTTGAATCTGCCCCGTCCAATTGACTTGTGAAATCCTTGAGACGGCGACTTTGTTTTTTTTTCTCTTGTCATATCCCCAAGCTTGGTACAAGACCTATCAGTAACAAATGCCTGATAAATGGATGTAAGTACATCAGAGTAAGAATTTCACCTGCAATGATGAAATTTTTAAAAGATTTCATCACCAAACATCACATGCTTTTTGAGGTAATAAACTGTGAAGAACCATATACCCCCAATGACAGATTCTTGCCCCCAGATAAGTTAAGTAGGGCTAATCCCAACTTACAGAAAGTGTAGGGCATCAAGGTACAAGTAGAATGACACCACAGGAAGCAGACAGACAAATTCAGGATGCAGAATATTCTAAAGGACAACTGACTGCTTCCTCTAACAAGTCCATGGCTTGTGGGAAAAAAGGTGTGTGGTGGAGACTACACTATAACAAAAGATTCTACTATTTGCTGGAAAATGTACACCCAGTCCCCCGTTGCTGACCCGTTCCTATGAGGCCCCTCCCTACAGAAGCAACACCCTTCCGAGCCCATTGAGAGCAAAAAGGCCTATGCATGTTCCTCTATCTCTTCTCCTGAGATGGGCTCTTCCCTCAACCTGGCTCCGAGGACAAGGGGCTGAAACCCGTCTGCGATGGATGTGGAACAGGAGCCAAAAAAATCAGCCTTCATGTTGGGAAGCCACTGAGCTTTGGGAGTCATTTGTTATGGCAACACAACAGATCCTAAGCTGACTCACATAACAACCCCCATCAGATATTAAAATGAAATTGTAGTTATGCATGAAAATGCCCATCATTTGCAGAAATGGATATTTAAGATGGTAGTAATAAAACGTCCGGAGTGGGTGAACTCTAAGATGGCCCCAAGACTCACCCTCCCCACTGTACCCTCTCTTAATAATCCCCTCCCCCTAAGTGAGTGACAAGACCTGTCAATAAGATGGGATGTCATTCAATGACAGGCTACTAAGCAGTTAATCAAGAGGGAGATTATCAGCCAGGTGAGTCCTTAGAAGAGGGTAAAGTGTCAGAGAGAGTCCCCGCCTGGCCTCGGAGGAGAAGCACATAGCCATGTAGTGAGCTGCCTTGGAGAGGACATGCTGTGGGAGTCAGGGGCCTCAGTCCTACAACCACGAGCAGCTGGGTTCTGCCAATGACCGCATGCACTTGGAGGAGGCCACTGAGCCGCAGGTGCCACTCCAGCCTGGGTCGGCGTCTAGACTGCACCTTTGGGAAGTTCGAGCAGAGGACCCCACTGAGTCATGCCCAGGCTCCTGAGCCACAAAAAATGCATGTGGTTAAGCAGCCAAATCTGTGGTGATATGTTGTATGGCAAAAGACAACAAGTATACCATCCGTGATCTGCTCTGAAAAAATTCAGCAAAAAAACATAGGGGTTGGACAAGGCAAACACGACACACAATATTACTCATGCTTGAATCTGAGTGATGGCTAGATGAAGGCTCATTAGAATATTCTGCCCACTTTTGTGAAGGTTTGAAAGTTTGCATAAAAAGAATTTAAAGGATGTCTCATCATGACTGTATTTCCTTTGGGTCTCAGGCCATCGCAGTTCTGTTCGCCGCTGTGGCTCCGGCAACTAGCACGCTGCCCGACACACAGCGGGTACCCCACAAATGGTTCTTAGATCGATGAACTGAGATGTCGACACATTGCACTTTATAAACTCACAGCATTCTTCTGCAGTCAGCATCATTAACACCATTTTACAGATGCAAGAACTGAGACCCAGGGACTCTGTGACTCAAAGTCACGTGACAAATAATTGATGAGACTAGGAGTCAGGTCTTCCGATCCCTGACCCAACATCTCACTTCAGAGTATAACACCTGCCATCGGGTTTTCCTTGGGATTTAAGGAGCTGCCATTTCGCTCTGGTTTATCAGGAGAATTTACGGACTCCGCCGTAGTCATAGGGAGACATCCGTTAAAAAACCCAGGCAGGCAGGTTAAATGTTAATTTCCTTTCTACTATACCATTGTCTAACCTCCTTCCATGAATCAAAGTGAGTAAAAGGTTCTTCACTTGCTGACATAAAACAAATTGAACAAATTATATTACTTAACTGAGGAAGAACTAGTCGTACCATTGATTCTGGGCCAGCCGGAGCCGAGATTTTTCTCCTTACTAACATTCACTTGCAAATGAGGTTTGGGTTTTTAATGTAACGCTGCATCGATCTCATTAGCATACATGGCTGCATCACACGGTGGTCCTGCTCCTACGCACTGCTCCTGGGCAGCACACCTGCCTGATACCTGCTCCCTAGGAGGCCAGGAATCAGAGCCACAGGTAGAAGCCACTGCTAACAATGACATCAGCAAGGTCAGAGGGCACCGAGGGCGCAAGATGAGCAAGAGCCTTCCCAGATGTTAAATAACCAGCCAGCTGGCAGCATATTTCTTTTTCTTGAAAAAAATGCTGACTGCAGAGAGTGGGAGTTTTAAGCTTCTTCATCCAGGACCATTTTGGCTTCTATAAGAAGGACCCTGGTGGGTTCTGGGGGAACCCTATCTCTGAATCCAAGCCCCGCACAGACACACATCAGGTGGGTTATTGCTGGGGGATGATGGCTGTCTTCGTGGCATGTGTGTGAAAAGCCCAGCACCCCCCGGGGAGGGCGGAGGGCAGGACAAGCCTCCCTGTCTCAGAGCAGGAGCTGGGGGTGCACGGCCCTGGGGAGGCCGCACTCTGCCCTTCACTCGCTGTGTGACTTGGACCCCTTACTGACCACTCGAGAACCTACTTTCTCATTTCTGCAAAATAAGGCTAATAATAATCATCAGCACTAACCCCATCTCACAGATGGAGAATTGAGGGTCACAGAGCAGGAGGCAGTGACAGAGGCCAGCCTGGAGCTCAGGCCTGCCCGTCTCCAGGGCCCCCAGATTCTGCTCCATGTGACACTCGGTGTCAGGAAAGCGCCGGCACTGCAGGAAGGGATGTCTGCAGAGGAGTCAGGGAGCGGAGATGCCACTGGCAGTTCCCAGCACGAACCTACTCCCTCGGCCTCGCACGGCTCTGTGTGACCTGAGGAGTAATCCAAGGAGAGGGACTTAAAAGCCACTTTAAATTTCAGACCAATTCAATTTTGGAGTATCACTCGTGAGGGGTAGCTTCTAGACAAAATTTAGAAATGACTAATACCCTTCTTTGTCCATTTCAGGGGAAAATGAATGTTGCTGCTAACATTTGACACCAATCGCCCAATCACGTGTTGTCACATCATTACTCAGCTCCGTGACAAAGGCAGAGGAGAGAGATGGCAGCTGAAAGGGTGCTGTTGTTCTCGGAAGCCATTCAGGGACTTGGGCGATGATGGAACACGGACAAAATGAAATCCAGATCAAGAAGGCCCATGGAATGGGTCCCGTGGAGGAGGAACGGGAATAAGAAGTTGATGGCTATTTTGCAAGATGGCTGTTCACTTCACAGGTAGTTTTTAAAATTCTGTCTGTACATTAATTTGGTTCCAGTGTGCCATTGATGGGCCTGACCTTGAAGGCAACGGGCCACCAGGACAAAAATGGTGAGGCATCCATTACCTGAGTTATAGGACAGGTGAGGTCCATCACCTGCCCCTTTCAAAACAGGCTCCACTCTTTCCGTTCCTGTGCCCACAAGGAACTACTGTTCTACCACCAAGAGAAAGGGGAGGGATGCTCTGAATCTACCCAAAGCCAGCCTTCCAGGGCCAGGCATGTGGAAGTCGGTAACCAGGGCAGAACTGGAACGGCCGGGGCTCAGCCACACCTGTGAAACCTCGTGCTGGGAGACCAGGCGAGAGGCTCTGAAGGTCCACAGTGTTCCGTGTGAGAGGTGTGGCACTGGGGGGTTCGGGTGGCTTTTATGTTCACTGTTATGCCCCGAGGCAACTTTGGCCAGGAGAGAGTAAGAGCATTGAGGATAGTAACGGCCGCACGAGAAGGTGGTCAGTGCTTCCTTCCTCCTTCACTAAGAACAGAGAGAGACAGGGCCTGCAGACCCTCAGCAAACTTAATGCTTGCCCTCCGCCTGCAGCTGGGCATCCAGACACAAGTGTGAAGGGCACACAGGCAGATGCAGATAATCCCTCCCTCTCCCCATCACCCTGCCCCGGGGAGACACTTTGATGGCCCTGTCTTTGGTGAAACACTTCAGCCCGTCCCCACAGTTCCTGCATTGTCTCCGGAGGGCATGTTCGGTGTTGTTGACTGTTGGGGGACCTCGGCACAGGTTGAGAGTTTTTAAATTCTCAGAGGCGTGCTTTCGCTCTGGAATTCCTTCCTCCGCAGGTCGTGTTTTCCTGGGACACAGATCACGGGGAGCCCCTAGTGAAGAGCAGCAGCAGTGAGAAGAGGGGGCTGCACAGGCAGCAGGGACCATGCGGGGAAGTGGCAGGGCCTGGTGACAGACAGGGTAGGCTGGTGCCAGGGTGGTGGGGCAACAGGAAAAATGACTGACGTCTCAAGTCTGGGGACAGGACTGGCCCCTGCGGAGGAGACGAAGGCTGCAGACACAGCCGTGATGCTGGGGGACATCCTGGGAGGGAGCTGCCCTGGACACAGAGGTCTAGGCAGAGCTGTGACAGTGCCAATTATGCAGAGAGGGGCCATCGGTGAAGCCTGGGACCACGTGAGCTCACCAAGGGAGGCACCTGCGTGTAAATATTTATTTGGAACCATTTCTAAATCTGCATAAAGGATGAGAATTTAAATTACCCACTGAAGTGAAGGGAAATGTGACCAAGACCCTTAGGAAAAGGGGACCTCTTGCCTGATGGGATCCTGTCAAAATACACATGGCCTGTCTTCATCACGTAATTGTGTGGGCCGGTCTCCTCCTGGCTGTAGAATATGGGCAATGACTTGCTTATTTTCCTAAAAGCTCTAAATTCAAATATGTGGGTTTGTGTTTGCCTGTAATTAGCATGATGTATCTATTCAGAATAACTACAACATCCCTTCCTGGTAATGAAAAGTAATTAATTACCAATTACAGCAAGTATCCAATTTCATGCAGTTTACCACTGGTCTGTGCCACTGAATTGCTAGCCTTCTAATTGCAGACATTAAAAGTTCTAGATAATTATTGTTGAAAGATCAGTAATATTAAAAATATTGGTTGCAGCTATTATTTACATTTGCTCTAAATGCACCCAAGACTCAAATTCACGTCTGAGCTGCCAGCCGTCTCGCCGGGCTCTCCCTGTGACCTGTTCGGAACAACCGGTTTTTATTTCCCTTTCACAGAGCTTATTACAACAAACCTATTAGCAGCTCTGAGCTCCCCGTTTTGTAAAGCTTTCATTAAGTGAAACAAGCTAAAAAAAATCACTAGTAGGTGCCTTTAGCAAAGGAGGGAGGTAATTATCTCATTTACAGATAACTACGTGCATTTCATTTTTCAAAGCACAAAGAGAAAACTAGCTCTAAATGACACTTTTTCATACTCATTAAATTCCCTGGAGAAATATCAAATTAGGAGTTTTCAGCACAAATGCCATCATGAACTCTGACAGCAGCTATCAACAATGGGGACATTTGGGGAAAATGTCTTCACGCCCAAAGAGGAAATCAGGGGAGAGTCCTGGGAGCTTAACAAGGTTTTTGTTTTTCTTTTCTTTTTTTAGTGTTGTTTCGATCCAGTCCTCCAAACACCTGAGCTCTACCTCTAAATGCCTGGCACATCTGGGGGCATGGCAGACATGGTTCAGAAAAGTGGAGGCTCCCTGCCAGCCGGGTGGTCCTGAGCTCTGCGCTGAGCTCAGACCAAGACATGTACGGTGCCCCTACGAACCAGCACAGGAAGACCAGAGAGGCAGCTAAACAGCATTCAGTGAGGAGCCGACATAGAGGCCAACACAAGGAAGAGTGGGGCCAATGCCCAGAGAAAGGATCCAGAGTTCAAAGAGGAGGGGCTGCTTCAGCAGGGTCTTGAAGAATGAGTGGGAGTTCGTCTGCTACATAGGGGTGATTAGGAAGGAGCACCCTAGAGAGAGATAATACCCAGAGGGAATTGAGGCTTCATGATGTTCTCGGAAAGAGAGAAGATATTTGCTGGGTAGGAAGTGTCCAGTTCGGTAGGTCATTAAATCTGGCTCTCAGCCCTGGCCGGGCGGCTCTATTGGTTAAAGCATCACCACGCACACCAAAACGCTGCGGGCTCAACTCCCAGTTGGGGCATGCGTAGGAGGCAACCAATCAGTGTTTTTCTCTCACATTAATGTCTCTGTCTCTCTCTTTCTTCCTTCCTCTCTCTAAAATCAATAAATAGATCCTCAGGAGAGGATTGAAATTTCAAACAATGAAAGCCTCTCAGCCTGGCCCCCTTTGTTGATAACAACAATATATGAAAACTAAACACTCCCCCCAAAGAAATGACTAAATAAACTGTGGTTTATCAACCAGAAAAAAATGGGAATGCTCAGAGAATTGTTTTAAAAGAAACAAGATGCACAGATTACCTTATGCATGGAAAATCATACATGCGGAAGGCCAAAAAGACCAAGTGTGAGCAGAGGCTGGCCCTGGGTAGAGGGGAAGGGTCTTTGTCTTCTCCATACTTCTCTGCATGTTTCCAACGTTCAGGGATGAACTCTGCATTTTTTATCAGAAAAAAACAACCATGAGCCCTGGCTGGTGTGGCTCAGTGGATTGAGCATGGGCCCTTGAACCAAAGGGTTGCCAGTTCAATTCCCAGTGAGAGTACATGCCTGGGTTGTGGGCCAGGTCCTCTGTAGGGGGCACACAAGAGGCAACCACACATTGATGTTTCTCTCCCTCTCTTTCTCCTTCCCTTCCCCTCTCTGTAAAAATAAATAAAATCTTTTTTAAAAAAACTGTGAAAAATCTGCCTAATAAAGGAGACCTAGACAAAAGTAGAATCGAGAAGGAGCACAGAAAGTTCAGGTAAGGAGCCCCCACAGTATCAAGGGGCTGACCCGCACTTATTCACTCTGGAAAGGAGGGTGGTTCCTGTAGGTACTTCAAATCTGCAAAGAGGTTCTATGAATTATGAGCATCTATTTAGATTCTGTCATCACAAAGCTTTTTTTTCTAACATTCCTATCCCATTGGAGCTGAGTTTTAGCCGCCACCTTCCGCACCTCAGGACCACATGTGTGTCCAAAGGCCTCTGAAGGATGCCATTTTGAGACCCCAGTTACCAATGGAGACAGGAGGCTTGACACAGTGACACTCCAGGATGAGGCACGTCCTCTCAATGGCTGTCATCACGAGGACCGCAGGGGTGCAGCATTACTGGCACTTTAAGCATTCCAAAGCCCTTCATAAAGGGGCACATTTCGGGGGCATTCTGCACTCATTTTGGGCCCCTCCACATGTTTTCCTTTTAACATGTGGAAACCAGGGCTATAAAACCCGATTGATTTATAAGAGCCACCACCCTTCATAGGATCTGTTGCACAAACTATTTTGACAGTCGAAGCTCATGAATTAACGGGCAAACCCAAAGTGACACAATGAAGAAGATGTGGTGGCCGCTTCCATTTAGCCACCGGGTAATTACTCAGAAACTCGGGGTGCAGATGGCGTGGAAGGCGGCCTCCCTCTTTTGTTCCTGCTTAGCTAGAAGATAAATGTCTGAAACTAAGGACCCCGGGCACTCAATAATAAAAACCTTTTAGAGAGGAGAGCCTTGCACTAGTTAAAAGAAACCTGTTCCATTTTTCTGGAGGAAAAAATGGAAGTCAGGTTTCCCAATGGCACACATCAAGCGCTTTTATTGAAACGAAAAAGTTTGAATCCGCAAAGGAAGAAGAGGAGGGAAAGGAAAGGAGGAAGAGAGGAGCGAGGGATAAGAAAGAGGGCCAAGGGGGGAGCAAAGCTGGCAGAACCCCAACTTCGGGCAGCAGAATACACTGTTGAGAAATTACAGCAAATGCACGTGAAGCGTGTGCATTTGGGGGGCGCCCCGTCCCATCTGAGGTGTGAGCAAGATTAATGAGAAAATCTGGGGCTCCGATCCCCAGTGAGCTGTTACAGGACTTCATGGCTCTGTTTGCTCAAAACCAATAGTGGCTGCAGAGTTTTAATCTCTGAAGGGAAAGAAGCTCATATGTAAGTAGGAGGCTGAGACCCTAAAAGGATTTTATATATATACACACAAGTCACAGAACATAACCCCCCAAAATGGGCTTCTCGTTCACATCCAAAAGTAATTATTGCCAAAGACAAGCGATGGTTTAAGAGATCGTCCTTCCCGGAGGAGCACCGGAAGGCAGAACCGGTTAGAAAGAGTCACAAGTTAGACCAGAACGCCCATTTCATAATTGAGTAAAATGTCCTCCCTCTCCTTCTCCTTATGAAAGTAATTCCCTGGGGGGGGGGGGGGGGGGGAGAAATCAAGTGAATTGAATTACCCAGGTACAAATGGCACCCTTTCAGCGGAGTAGACATCACCCCATATTTCAGTCCGAGCAACTTTTAAATTACTTGGAGAATTCACGGAATGTTTTTCAGTTTGACAGCTGTCGCGCCAAAAAGCATGCTGCTATGTAGGAAGCAAACCCTCCAAAGATTTATATTTTTAATGGATTGGAAATTAAAAGGGCTTCCAAGCATCCTTTAGAGCCCCAGCTTGGGGATTGGGCTGTGTTGGAAGGAGACTTTCCTTACAAGTGCTGAGAATTGGGACTAAAAGGGCAGGTCAGAGGCATTTGGATTGTGTCCACATGAAGCCAAAACAAGTATTTGGAAAGTGAAAGAGCCCTGGCTGGGTAGCACAGTGGGTTAGAGCGTCATCCCACTGCGCCAAGGTTGCAGGCTTGATATTGGGTCAGGGCACATACGAGACTCAACCAGTGAATGCATAAATGGGTAGTGCAACAAACTGGTGTTTCTCTCTCTCTCTCTCTCTCTCTCTCTCTCTCTGCCCCCCACCCCCGCAAATCAATAAATTAAAAAAAAAATTTAAGTAAAAGATGCGGTCAAACCAGTGGGTTATTTTGTCCACACAGTACTGAAACGCCGGGCTGGGCGGGTGTCCCCCACCAACTGTGAACTCACAGGAAGGGACCCAGAAAGGACCACTGAGAGGATCCAGTGCAGAAGGGAAATGAGGGCATGGGGTCAAGGAAGGGAGGACCTGCCCTGGGTCCCTTGACCAAGAAAGACAGAGCAGTGAGATCCTGGTTCTGACAGTCTCAAAGGGACTCCCCAAGCCAATGGACAGTGACTCCAAATTTGTCATTTTCATGGAGGAGAAGCCACTGAGTTGCTAAGTTTAGTAAATAAAAATCTAAAACATCTGGTTAAATTTTAATTCAGATAAACTCTGAATACATTTTTTTAAAGATTTTATTTATGTATTTTTAGAGAGGGAAGGGAGGGAGAAAGAGAGAGAAAGAAAGAGAGAGAGAGACACATCAATGTGCGGTTGCTGGAGTCTGTGGCCTGCAACACAGGCATGTGCCCTGACTGGGAATCAAACCTGCAATGCTTTGGTCCGCAGCCCGCACTCAATACACTGAGCTAAGCCAGCCAAGGCTGAATACATTTTTTTTTTAGTATAAGTATATCCCATACAGCATGTGGGACATACTTATACTAAAACAATGTGTTTGTTGAATATGTGCAATTCATATTTAACTGGGCCTCCTGTATCTGGCCACCCTAGGAGGGGCCATGGCTTGGGGACAGGGGCAGACAAGGTCTGGTCGATGTGTCTCTCGTCCCTGCTCTGCAGCACTGGAACCCCGCAGAGGGCAGGCCCTAGCGCAGGGATGTCTGTGAACTAACCTGTGGGGGGAGTCGCCAGGCTTACATGGCTGCCTAAAAGATCTTGCTCGGAGATGAGAAGAGCTGGCTAAAAAGGCAACATTCCTAGGGTTCTAGAAACCATCAATAAAAGGACGAAGAGGCTGTGCATTAAGTTGCATGAGCCGGATGCTCGCTACAAAGTGTCTCACTTTGTCTTCCTGACCGCCCCGCAGGACAGGCCTCATCGCCTTCCACGGTTTCCAGGTGAGGAGCTGAGGACTGGCTCAGCGAGGGCTTTGCCAGGTGGCAGGAGCAGGGTTTCCCCGGGTCTTCTGAGCCCCAGGGCTCTGCTCTTTCCCGCACGGGCAGTGAGAGCAGCGGGCGCCTCTGGAATCTGACTCTGCACGCTAGACACTCTTCTGGGCACCATGGGACTTTTACCCCGTTAACCTTCTCAATAAACCTGTAAGGCAGACAGATTATTCCCCTCATTTTCCAGTGGGAAAACTTCAGCACAGAGCGGTTAAGACACTGGCCTCGGCTCACACAGCCAGGACTTACCTGTCTCAGCCACCTGATCTGTGAACTCCCTCCTATGCTGCCCCCAGCAGCAGTAGAGGCCCCGCTGCCTCCACTGCACCTGCCCACCCGGGGACCTGCTCGGTGTCTGCAGTTCATACAAACACAGCAGCCAAGCCCCACCCAGGGCACCGAGAGAAGGCCATACGGAAACATGCTCCCGGGTGGGCTGCGCTGGCCTCCAGGCCGGCCCTGCCCCTCTTGCCTGCCCAAGTAGGACGGGACTGCCCTCCCCCATTAGGAGCCAGCGGCGGCGGAGCAAAAGCACTGGGCGAGGCTGGGGAGGGTGGTGTTACAGCTCTAAAAATACTTTCTGCTGCCTGCCCTCTGTTCCAAAGACGAAGATGCAAGTTGCTAAGAATTTTGACAGAACTGCGATCAACCACCATGTCCATTTGATGGCCATCGCCCTTTAACTATTTGGCTCCTAGAATAAATTAACAATTCTCTGTAGAGGGGCTAAAGCACAGGTGGCAAACACAAGGCCTGTGGGCTGAATGTGGCCCTCCACCTTGCTTCATCTGGCCTGGCGTATTGTTTCTACCTGGCAGCAGCGCCGAGCTCTCACTGAACTGTTAAGGAATAGTTACATTTACACAGTCCTAAAATTACATTTGGCCCTTTGAAGACAACCTCGAGGCTGATGGGCCCCCTGGTGAAAATGAGTTTGACATCCCTGCTCTAAAAGAAGGTGCTTCGTGCCTCTGATGTCTACAGATCATTTCTGCCACGTTTGACTTGTGCTTGCATCTAGAGACGTCTTTCGAAGACACCACATTTTGCAGGAATGTTCTAAGGCCTCTTTGACTCCCAGGGATAAGTCAACACAAAACAGCGAACCCCTCAGAGGCCCGTGTGCCAAGAAGTCAGTGCAGACCTGGCCGGGGAGAGTGGCTAGGCCAGGGCCATGCCCTGCAGGGGTACCATCTGCCGAGACGGCAACTAGGTCTCCCAATAACACACCACAGTCCCAGATGTGGTTCTCGTCTTTGGCTCCCGAGAGCATGGGAGCCCGCCACTACACAGACGTCACATGGCTGTGTTCACACCTGCGCCGCCACCCTAGGGTGTCTCGGGCAAGTTTCTCGCCTCCTCAGACAGATTCTCATGTCATTCTCACAACAGGCATCAAGTACCAAATCAATGTCAATGAAAAACTCATGAAGAAATAACCCTATTTCTGCACCCTAACCTCCATGGCACTATGGATTAACATCACTGCCCGAAGATGAAAGAGTAGAGCTTACACCTGACGCAATGGGCACAGGGTGACCCTTCACTGAAAACCGTGTTCTGCAGCACTGAGGCCACTGTGCGAGGCTCGAGGGCTACAGAAACAGTGCTGAACAGGTCTAGGGCTCTCCTTTATATGATATGAGGCAATAACTCATTTCCAAGTAAGAAATTGCTCACTGAGAGGTGGTCATACAGCTTTGTGCTGGTTTTCATGTGTGCTTCATTAAGCAGGTGGAGCAGACGTCACCCTACCTGTCCCAGCTCTGCCAGCGGCAAGGACCCTCAACCCACAGCCACAGCTGTGGTCCTGCCCTGTGGCAGAGCCAATGAGGACCCGACCTGGCAGGGCCCTGCTCCCAGAGGTCCCCAGTGACCATAGCCTCCCCACCCAGGGTCACCCACCCCTGTCCGAATCTGCCTCCGCTGAGGGCTGGAGTGCAGCTCAGCCCACGGTCAAGGCCCCCGAGAGACATCCCTCGGAATTCCACAGCCATCAGAGCACCTGGCGCACACCTGGAGCTCAGGTCACGTGGCCCTTCCTGGCCAGGAGGCCCGGAGCACAGCACCTTCCCTCCCTCTCCCCACTCGCCTCATTTGTGGATGAGGACCTTCCCTCAGCGGTCTGTGACAGCTTCGTGGGGCAGCTGTGATGAGTCACCACAAACTGCGTGGCTTCAAACAAGAGAAATCTGGCCTCTCGTTTGGCCAGAAGGCTACAGTCAGGGTGCAGGCAAGAGCCCATCCCTCGCCTCTTCCAGCCCCTGGGGGCGGCTGGCGCTCCTTGGCTCATGGCAGCAGCACCCCAGTCTCCACTGCTATCTCTGCACCGCCTTCCACTCCTCTGTGCATGTCGAACCCCCCGCTGCCCGCCTTACAAAGACATGTGCAATTGCGCTCAAGGCCCACCGGCTAGTCCGGGATATTCTCCCCATCGCCAGATCCTTAACAATCTGATCTGGAAAGACCCCTTTTCACCTCGCACCTGTTAGCACGGCTGTCATCAAGACGACAACAGGTACGTGTTGGCTGGGATGTGGGGAGAGGAGCCCTTGTGTGCGGTGGGTAGGAATGTAAATTGGTGCAGCCACTATAGAAACAGTATGGAGGTTTCTCAAAAAGCTAAGAATAGAATGACCATACAATTGAGCAATCCCACTGCTGAGTGTCTGTCCGAAGGAAATGACACCAGGGTCTGGAAGAGATACCTGCACCCCCCCGCCTCCGCCCACTGCAGCGTGGTCCACAGTAGCCAAGACACAGAAACCACCTCCACGTCCATCGACAGAGGAGCAGAGGAACGGCAGTGTGTACACACCACGGAACTTGGCCCATCGGTGGCACCGCAGATGGGCCTGGAGGACATGAGGCTGAGTAAAGTAAGTCAGAGAAAGACAAATCCTGGACAGCCCCACTTAAATGTGGAATCTTCTTGTTATTGTTGTTAATTTAATTTTTTATTTATTGTTATTTTTTAACGTGGACTCAAAAAAACCAAACTCAGAGACACAGAGAACGGAACGGTGGTGGCTGGAGGTAGTGGGCAGAGGGCGAGGGGAGTGGGTGGGGGTGGAAAGGCACAAATGCTCAGTGATCAGAGAGTAGGTTCCCGGCATGTGATGTGGCTAAGGATGCTGTGCTGTGTATTCTGAAGCTGCGAAGAGGACAGATCTTCAGGGTTCCCATCCCCAGGGAGAAGTTTTCTGTGACGCGGTGAGGTGGTGGACCTTAACTGACCTTAGGCTGACTGTTTCACAGTGTGTACACACATCAGACCCTTCCGCTGTGCGCCTTAAACAGAGACAATGTTACATGTCAATCACATCCCAACAGAAACGGGAAAAGAAAGACCCTTTCTCCTTCTGTGGCAATAGTCGCAGTTTCCAGGGATTAGGACCTGGAGTCTTTAGGGGACCCTGTGCTGCCCACTATGACATCCCTCCTCTCGGGGCCCTGTGGAGGGCAGACCCGGGCAAGGTGTTCCCTCTTTGTCTGGCCAGCCACCTCCACACTCCCTTCTCCCCTGCGACTCTGTGCGAAGCAAAAAGTCCCTGAGTGACCGTTAACCACTCGAATGCTTGCTTGGCGGTGTGGACATCGTGGCAGCGCAGGCACAACCCAGTACCAGCAGTCACTGGAAATCCACCCCGTGGTCATGCTCATTGGCTGCTCTGAGCCCCGGGAGCAGGGCAGCACCCCCACCCCATCCTCCCGGTAACTGAGAGCACCCCAACGGGCCTTTGTGGAAAAAACCACAGAATGTGAATGGGCTGCCTCCCTCCTTCGCCTCAGGTGGAGGAGGGTGGAGCATCTCACCAGCCTCACCTTAGCAGCCTCACGAGCCCCTGCCCCAGAAGGTAGGAGCTATTCTCACCTGCTTTTACATGTAAGGGAACTGGCATAACATGCTGACCTGGAGGAGGCTCAAACCCAAATGATCTGGGGAGAAGGGGGTGCTTTCCAGGCTGGCATCTTTAGAGGAAGGGTGCTTCAAAGCTCCAGAGAAGCCCTGTGCCCCTCTCTCCCCAGGGCCTCTCTCTGGGGAGGGTCTCCCCTCTGAACGGTCTGCGACCTTGGGCTTGACAAATCTTTCTGGAAAGAGGAGCCCGTGTTCAGAAGCCGAAAGTGGACTGGCTGAGGACACAGGTACTCACTGCTACAGCCCACCCTGGACACCCCCTCCTTTCCCACCTTTGTGTAGGAGCTGGCACTTACTTGTGAAGTGCACCACCCCCATCCAAGACCCTCCCCAGCCAAGACAAACACAAGAAACCCTTCAAGTTCATCTCACGGGAAGACCCTCACCCATCAGCCCAGTGTGAGAGCGGCTCTTCAATGGGAAAGGAGTGAACTGTGTGTTGGATAGAGGGGTAAGGAGGTAGGGGGCTGTCCTGGAAGAGCCACAAATCTAATTTCAATCTTTATTAATTAATCAAGTCCAGGTGCATTGTTAACAGTGGTCAGATGGATTTTGGTCTTCCGCTTTAGCGGGTTTAGGCATTTAAAATTGACCCCCAATCCTCCCTTAATATGAGTTCCCTCATAACGTCCCCAAGCTCCAGGCTGGGCACCAGCTCCCCCGCACCCACCCGCACCCCCCTTCCTTCAGCCACAGCTCCCCTTCTCAGCCCACAATCGCCAAGGGAAAGGGCCACTTGTTTGCTGCCTCATCTGGGAATGATTAAAGGGAGAAGTTTTTCAGACATTAGCGACAGAAAGAGTATAGTTAAAGCCGCTTTAAAAAGGGAGAGGCAGCTAAAGAGATGGTACTCAAAGCACTATTAAAAGCATCACGCTTGTTAAAACCAGTAAAAAGGCAGGGAATCGGCGAGGGAAAGGCAGCTTCCTCTCCAATTACAGCAAGGGGCACACACCTTGAAGGTCTCTTTGAATTGTGGCCGCCAGCCCCTGCCCGCTCCCCTCCTCGTGGCCATTTATCGGTGCATTAGGGAGGAGGCAGAGGGTGACAATCCCCCCCAAGCTCACTTCTCGCTTGTTACAGGCGACCCATTTAGAGCTGAATGACTATGTTCAGAGACAGCTCTAAATGACACCCTCCACCTCTTCATGAAGCCACTTGGTTTTGTCTTTTTTTTTTTTATCCCAGAGAAATAATTGATAAACCGAACGGCTTGTCCACCTTCAGGCAGGGCGCCTCCCGCCACCTGGTTAAAATTCCTCCTCCTCGCTCCGCCTCCCTCCATCCATTTTGCTCTGTGCTGTTTAAACAATACTTCATCAAATGCAGCCTGGAGCAAATAAGAAAGCTCAGTAGAGTAAATAAAAAGTCAAAAAAAAAATCACCGGCTGGAGGGTAAGTACTTTTATTCCTGTACTTTCATTGCCTGGGGAATTATTATTCCATCCACCGATCCGGGAGGGAGGGGGGACCGAGGAGGGCCACGTTATTCACAAAATGGATTGCTCCTCTCCCTTTTCACTCCTCCGGCCCTCGAGAGCCCACTGATTACAACCAAGTGTGGCCATCTATTCCGTCTTATTGACAAAGGTCCTTAATTACCGAGGCAGCAGTAATACCTGCTATTAAATTCTGCTAAACAGAGGCCGCAAATTAGCTGCGGATCTCAGGCCCCTTTTGTGTGTAATTACGGGAGTGGGATTGACGGGGAGGCCGGATAACTGACCCCAGCCGGGGCGGCGGGGACCCTTTGTTTGTCACCTGCGGTGGGGGCCAAAATGTGAAATTAAAAGCTCTCCATCAGCTGAAGGCCTTTGGAAGGCCCAGGGGAAGCAGGAGGGGGAGAAAAGGAACAGGCTGGGCACACTGTGCTTCCTGGTGTTTATAAGCATTTTGCTCAACTGCAAGTCACAGTGACAGTTGATTAACCGAACACTCTTGCTAATTCTGTAGGTAAGTAATGCAAAGTCCAAAATGGCAAAAATTTAGCCACAGTTTAAGGTGTATTCTATATTTCACAGAGGCCTTTAACCCGCATTTAAGAGCCTGTTTAATGCAATTGCGGACCATAAACACCTGTCACTTACATTCTGAACTTTCACATCACTCCTTCTGGAGACCCTGGATTAACGCAAACCCTCCCAAACATGGCAGCCCTCATCTGCAGCTGCCAATTTACTCATTCAATCTGGATGCCTACTTGCTGTTTCACTGAAGGCCATTACTTTGGGGGAAATTTCATTTAAATATATTCAACTTTTCCTTCCCAGGAAGGTAGAGGTAGGGTTCGCCGGCCTGAGCTGGCCACATGCAGTGACTGGTCGGAATGCAGTAACTTAACACAAGATGCTTAACATCACGATAATTAAATTTCATTAAGGTTCTAATCACTCTGAATGGAGGCTATTAAAGTTCATGGGGTTCCCAGCACAGCACAGACAATGGGCCCTGGGACCTGAGCAAGTCTGGAGGGCCCGCCCCTCGCCATGTCCCCGGGAACGCATGCCTGAGGGCGGCAGGGATCTTCCCCCACCACCCACGGGCCCTCCTGCCTCTTGCTGGTGCCCGCCATAAGGTCTGCACCTGCCACTGGTGAAATCACAGGAATCTTTAGAAGGATGTCACTTAGCCCTCTGCCTCCCTTGCACAGGGATGGCAGAACTTGAAACCCTAGACAAGGAGTCACTCCTTACTCAGGTCTGGACTCAAATGCTGCCTTCTCTGGGAAGCCTTTCCTGACTCCAGGCCAACTTGGATGTGCTAACTCGTAGCACCCAGAGGGCTCCCCTGAAGTCATTATTTTATAACATAATAATTATTTGTGCGACATTCTCCCCTTAACACACCGAGTCCCATAGAAGAAGAGACAGTGTCTTTCTCATATTTGGGTTTCTAGTCCCTGGTAACTATAAGCTTGGTAAGGATGGGTGCATGGGATGGGTGAACGGATGGACAGATGAACAGCAGATCGAAGGGTAGATGGATGGATGGTCGGATGGATAGATAATGCATAGGTGATGAATGGATAGGTGGATAGATGTTTGCATGAATATTTGGACAGATGGATCAATGGATGAATAGATGGGTAAATGAATAGGTGGCTGGTTGATTAGATGAATGTTTGGATGGATGGATGGATGGATGGATGGATGGATGGATGGATGGATAAATAAATGGGTAAATGGACAGGTGTATGGCTGTGGAGATGGGATGGATGGATGATGGATGGATGGATGGACACATTGATGGGAGAATAGATGATGGGTGATTTGTATAGAGATCAATGGCTAGACAGATGGATCGATGAGTCAACAAATGAATGGGCTGCTGGAGAGTTGAACACAAACGTCCTGGAGTCACAGTGAGGAAGGGCCCAGGCTCTCGACTGCACTCCTCTTCACTCTGTTCACCGGCGTGCCTTTCACACAGCTCAGCTCAACCTCTTTCCTTGGACTGAAGAAATCTTAGGTTGTCCCTGATGGTCATTCCCATCCTTGGAGGCTTCCACAGATCCTTTTCTTCATCGTGGTAATGGATTCCCTGGCACCTCCACACACACTCTCACTGGTCATTCACCAGCGCATGCAGCACCTTCTCTGGGAGAAACAGGGCCTCTCGTGCTGTCCTGAGAGACGCCAGTCTCACCTGCTGATGCTTTCAGTCCAGGAAACCAGTCTAATCTTCAGAGCAAAGCAGGCCAGACTGAGGGCAGCCAACTGGCTGCTAACAGGGTGAACTCTGCCCCCTTTCCTCACACAGCAGGATGCAGCCCCCGCCAGACCTTCTGGTCCAATTTCCTGCAGGCCCGACGGACCCGACCAGAACACCCTGTGTGCACCCATTCTTTCATCGAGCCAACAATCCATTCATCCACTGTTACCAGGAAGATGCCTCCTCAGACATGCGCACCAAGAAAAAACTGCAGAAAGTTATAGTTCAGTGTGGCAAATGCTCGAGCAGAGGTAAGAAGTGTGAAGGACATTCTGGGGTCCTGAGTCCTGAGGGGATAGGCAGGAATTCACTGGGCAGGGAAGGCCAAGGAAGTCCAGTCCCAGCAGAGGGTCGGGGCATGCTGGGAAAGCTGGGCCTGTGGCCAGGGGAGGTGAGCCGTAGAGCTGCCATAGGGGAAAGTCCAAGTCGGACCTGGCACAGCTGTCCTTGGTCTGTCCTTGGTTCCCGTGTGGTCCTACATGTCTAGTGGCCTCTGGGAGAAATGAAAGAGCTTGGGGCATCTGGGCTGCCGGCCAGAGAGAGCAGAGGATGAGAAGACCACTGAGCCCCATTCAGAGGGCCTGGAGTGCCCGGCCTGAGGACTGGACTTGATTCTCCAGGGGACTCAGCACAGGGTGGTAAGCAGGGGTGTGACACAATCAGGTCTCTGTCTAGTAAACTTTGAACAGAGTTTTCATTTTGGCCCGTTCGTTTAGCATGTTGTAAATGTGGAAGAAATAAGAGGAAAGAAGACCAGTTAAGAGTTATCCAAGCTAGTGATCATTTCTAAAAACTTCTTCAAAAGAGAGGTTTAAAAGCCATATGGAACAGGGTACACACTGGCCGGTTAGGGGGACAAGGCAGCAACAGGAAACCCCAAACCTGCTCTCTGTAAGGCAAATCATCTGTGAACTGCCGCTCCCGTTAGCATGTAAGGCTCAGCTGAGCCAGGCTCGTACCACAGCAAACCTCAGCACCTGCTCTTCTGTCCTGCACCGTCGGGCTCATTCCAGTCTGACGTGATTTCTGACACAAAACCAGAGTCAGCGGAACCCAGCACTGAGAAATATCTGCAGTTGTAGAGGAGAAAACCAAAGCCCCACCCCTTTGAAAGGGGAAAGGTCAGCTCTAGGTCCTTTTAGAGATTATCAGAAGGCACTGATTACATTGTTAATAGGGCAACTAGGAATCAAAAAGGAAATTAAGCAGTATCGACAAAAGGATTTTCCTAATTATCCCATTAGGAATAATCTTGGTTTCTTTTCTCTCCATCATCTATTCTTCCCAGAGGCCTATCTTTCAGAATAAGTCTGAGCTTTGAAATGAGGCCAAAAGATAATCTGGCGGTCATCTTTTCTCTCCTCGGGCATGCAGCGCAGCCGTGCGCAGCCCACAGTCCAGACACCACCCATCTGGGACAGAGACGGCACCCCCACACCACAAGGACACCCCATTTTGCATTTAACACAGACAAACTCATTTTTGGTTAGAGGTGAAATTTTAGTTTTCATACACTAGAAGTTCATTTTTAAAGGTAGCAAATAATCTGTTCACTCCCATTTCCATTTTACTTCCCCACACTTTGGTGTAAGTTGTATGAATCTGCACTGGGTTTCTTCCAGCCCTGTGGAGACCTGAGATTCTGCAGCACCCCTTCCCACTCATGATACACAGAAATGTGTACGTAAAATGTGACCCCCAAAATGTAATACACAAATAAACAGTAAAGAAAGAAAGGGCAATCTCCAGGCATTAGAATCGAAGGGGGTCTTTAAACCAGAATAGCAAACATAGAAGCTGAAAAGTTGCTGCCGGAGAGGGTGTCGGCTCCAGATAGAGGCTCCACAGCCCAGGGCTGAGCACGGAACACCTGGATGAGGACAGGAGTCTAAACCTTGAAAGGGATCCCAAATGGAGACATGGCGTCACAGAGCAGCCCAACAAGCCTGCCCCCTCCACCCAAAGCACAACTTAGGAAACACCAAAAACATAATGTCGTCTGATGGGCCTCTGGGTTGAGGGGAAGATACCCCACCGCCCAAGAAATTACACCCCAACAGGAAGAGGTGAGGGATCCGAACGGGCACTATCTACCCGGTGCGGAATCTTAAGATAAAAGTGAATGTCGTAACTGTTCCTGGTAGCTAAAGCAGGGCTGCGGTCTCTTCGGCTGCAGGGAAACAGGCGGGCGCATGCGTTGCTGGAGATCACAGAGGAGCACATGGGGCAAGCTCCACGGAGGGGAATTTGGCACCACCTAACATATTTACCCCTCGTTTACACTTAGGCCCGCAATGCCATTTCCAAACATCGACCCCAAGGATACACTGGCAAAATGCAAAGCAATATAACCATGAGGACATTGATTTCAGCGTCGATGATAATGACTAAATGGTGCAAATAACCCAGATGCCCCAACACTTAAAATAGCATCACAATGCAATGCATGCTGAAAAGTGTGCCTCTTCTGTCTAAGAAAAGAGAAAATGAGGAGGGTTGCTTATATCTTCATAAAGAAACAATTGAAGGATAAACCAAAAACTAATGGAAAATGGTCACACATAGAGGAGGAAGAAACAGTGTAGAATGGGAAAGGGCGAAAGGAAAACTCCTGTGGATATACCTCTTACACGGGCCTTTTTTTAACTTCAGAATCTTAGAATTTTTTTCATAGTTAAAAAATTGGTTAAGGAAAAAAATCCTAATATTTGAAAGCACACTGAAACAAAAAAATTATTAAAGAATAAATCCACAGTTTGAAAGCACAGTGAAACAAATGAACCTAACTATATATCGAGCCGGCAGAATAGACACACAGAGGGGAAAAATGTACTTCAGTTGACATTAAAACTCAATGTTTGATTGTACTTCCCACAAGGAATATAATCTAAGAACAAAAAGAAAAAAGAGACTAAAACTGTAGTCAGTGCATTATCATATGAATGTTGGTATTATTTTGAAACCATCTAGATATACTCTACAATAAAATTTATGTCAATCTAACAAAATCAAGGTTTTCACCACAAAAGATACACAAGTATAAAATCAAAGAAGTACAAACACTGTGATCCTGGCCCTATCTGAGTGGCTCAGTTGGTTGGAACATTGTCCCATAAACTAAAAGTCTGCAGGTTCAATTCCCGTTCAGGGCATATTCCTAGGTTGTGGGTTCTATCCCAGTCCGGGTGTGTACAAGAGGCAACCAATTGATTTCTTTCTCACATCAATGTTTCTCTCTTTCTCCCTTTTCCCCTCTCTCTAAAACCCAATGAACATACCCTCAGATGAGGATAAAAAAATAAGTAAATAAAAATACACATTTTAGCTCTGCTTCCTGAGAAGCCTGGAAACAGTGACAGTGCACTGGCAATGAGCACACCGAGCACAGAGATTGTAGTCTCTATAGACCTTGTCCTGAAAGAACCAGGTCTTACTGGAAGAATGACGAAGTCCAGAAATCAGTAGTATGGTACTGTAATTTATAATAAGAAATCTATATTTTCTTCATCTCCCTTCCTGACACAGAGCTCCTCGAACTCAGAATCCCCTACGTGACAGGAGTGGTCAAGGCAGAAGGAGTGTCTCATCGCTTCTGACAAACTCAACATGTAAATTTTGGCGCCTAGGTGAGTTTTTGGAAAGCTCCTAGTAGCTACAGAGGGTGGCCCATTGCCAGAAAAACCTACCAACCTACCATGTGATTAGAGAGTTGAAACTTTCGGCCTTACCCCAACCTCTGGGCTGCAGATGGAATTAATATCCAGTGGCCAGTGATTCAATCAATCAGGCCTATGTAATGAAGCCTCCATAAAAATTCCCAAATTACAGGGTTTGGTGAGCTGCTGAGCTGGCAAACACGTGGCGGGGCTGGGAGGGGGTGTGACCAGAGAGGGCATGAAAGTTCCTTTCCCTCCCCCATTCCTAGCCCTATGCCTCTCTCCCACCTGGCTGTTTCTGAATTGTATCCTTTATAATAAACATAAACATCAGTGTTTCCAGGAGTTCAAGGAGCCATGTTAGCAAATTTTGCACCCAAGAAGGAGGTAATGGGAACCTCTAATTCATAGTCCACCAGAAGCACCGGCGACAACCCTGGACTTGCACTTGGTGTCTGATGTGGGCAGGGAGAGGGGCAGTCGTGTGCAACGAAACCCTCAACCTGTGCGATGTGACGCTGTCTCTGGGCAGGTAATGTCAGGAGGGAGTTAAACTGCAGAACCCCCAGGCCTGCAGACGAGCGGAGAGTTGCCTGGCGGGGAGAACCCACCCATCTGCTGACCAGAAGGGATGTGCTGGGAGCAGAGTGGTGAGCGGAGAAGAAAAGGGACTGTTTTCCCTTCAGGCAGGAAACACACGAGACCCTCTGGAATGCCTTGTTGTGCTGGAAGTGCCAAAAGTGACCGAAGACTGCCGGAGTCATGTCAGAGGACGCAAGAACTAACTGAAAGAGCTATGAAAAACGGTGGTTAAAAATCCCAGATGCTTCATTGGCTACTCTTGTGGGATACCGGTGCAGAAAATTGGTAGGTAAACAGGAAATATTAGAGAGTAACCATCCTGGAACCTATAGTAAAATAATGGATCTAGAAAAACGGCATCAGAGAATGAGAAAAGCATGAAGTGAGTCCACTTGTGTTCGCAGCTGCACTATTCACGACAGCCAGAAGCAACCCCAGTGTCCGTCAGCCGATGAACAGAGGAGCAAAACGTGGCCCGTCTCCGTAACGGAATATTCGGCCACGAAAAGGAAAGAAAGTCTGCCACACGCTTCAGTGTGGATGCAACTTCAAGTACTCTGCTCTGTGCTGGAAGCCCAGACAGATGCTTCAGTTCATTCTCAGTAGATGATGGGGTGACATTTACAAACAAACAAACAAACAAAGTCTGGAGAATCATGTGATTAAGAAGTAGCAGGCAAAAATTCTTGCATTGGAAGGGAGAGTAATAATTTCAGGCACTGAGGCCAGGAAGTATCTGGGGCTTGG
Organism: Tonatia bakeri; assembly: GCA_004024845.1. Classification (NCBI taxonomy): domain Eukaryota; kingdom Metazoa; phylum Chordata; class Mammalia; order Chiroptera; family Phyllostomidae; genus Tonatia; species Tonatia bakeri. The sequence goes on along the minus strand of PVIA01000446.1, from coordinate 225,815 downwards.
CACTTTTTAGAGTGACTGACAGTCCTAATTTGCCTGACAGTCAGTGGGTTTCAGGGAATCGAGGACAAACTGGTGACCCTACTGGTGGCCTTGAACTGAAATGCATAACACAGCTAACTCTGTCAGACAACTGGGACTATTCGATGTAAGTACAACCCAAACTTAGGGTTGAAACCAAAAGCCATTTCTACAAAACACACTCAGCTGCCTCTACAGAGAGGATTCTGGAAAAGAGGATATTTTTGAAGTACAATGGAAAGGTTACTCTTGAAATTGAGGTCTTCCCCCAAAATGGTGGGTCAGAGCCTGCTGGCACTCCTAAGGGCTGCTTCTAATGAGGAAGCACTTACTTCTGGAACTGAAGCCAGGCTTAATGTACCCACTCACACTTCACTTCCCTGATCGTACTCATCATCCGAGATTTTTACCGGACCAGCAGCCTAAACCCCTATAATCAGTGGTGGTCCATCCCGTGAATTAAGACCAAGCCTTCGGCAGATGTGCTGCATGAGGAAGAACAATTACCAAGTTCATGGCTCTGGGTTCTGTTTACCCTGGTATTGTCCTGGATAATCATTTACTTCTTGCTGCCTTGTAAGTTTTATTAAGCTGTTCAGAAAAGTTTCAGCCGTGCTTTATGGCTACGGGAACTGCCCGTGTATCTGTTTCATAACTTGATTCATTCTGATTAAATTGTTTAGCTGTTAATGAGTTTTAGATTGCAATATGGAGAGGCAAACAATTCAGTACATTAAGGCAGTAAAATATCTTAGTATTTCACAAGTTCTCACTGAAAACATGAAATGAAAGACTCGCTTCTGGAAGGAGAGGCTATAATAATTACGCTCTGTAAAAATAAGTGCTCTGGGCTCCCTATACATTTTCCAGGCATTGCGTAGCCACCCTCACGTGCAGGGAGCCAGATGGTACCTGGAAATCTCATAAATATCCACAGAAATTCTGATAGTCTCAAGCCAATTGCAACAGACGAGATAACCATTTTGACATATTATTCCAAAGGATTTCTGGGGCCAGACAAAAAATTGATTCTTACTCGCCTTACTTCACAGTCTAATGAGTTTTGCAATCCAGAGGCAATGGTGCGGGCAAGGTGCCGAAGGGTCTCAGGTACCAGGGGCTTCGGAGATGGATGGGAATTATGAATCAGGTGACCAAGTACGGCTCTTCACCCAGTTCAGCACCCCTCCCCCTCCCTCCTCCTTTCCCCCACCTCCTGTAGGTTCCTGGCTCACCACCTATTTCTCATCTGATGCAGCATTTGTTTTGACAGTAATTGAGTAAAGATTCACTGGCCTCACTCTGTGAACATTTTTCCTGGGAATTGTCCCACTTCTGATGAACCCTCCGGGACTATAAATGTGTAGCAGGCAGAGGCTACCAAAATACCAAGGGTGATAAGGCCTTGCATTGGCCACCTAAGCTCCGGAAAATGCAATCACTTCATTCATAAACTGGAAATTAAAACACATTACCAGCCTAAAGTCTGCTCCAGAAGCTATTCCTATCATATAAACCAGATGTTTTAAACCAACTCTTCAGGTGAGCAGCCACTGAAACTCAGGGAGAGGGGAATTTGCATTTGACCTTGAAGACGCAAGAGGTCTTTACCAAGGGAAAAGACCTTTAGGAACCTGGAAAAGCATGTGCCATGTAGTCACAGAATGTGAGGCCCAGCAGGGCACTTCTGAGGCTGCCGAGGCCAATGACACCACAGTCACGTGCTGCATGATGACACTTCCATCGACAATGCAGCACATACACGAAGGCAGTGCACCGTACAGCCCAGCCAGGTGGTGGGCTATACCACCCAGCTGTGGGACTGAACTTGGTGATGTTCGCACAAAGACAGAATCGCCTGCAATGCATTGTTCAGACCGTGCTGCTACGGCTGAGTGGTGCATGACTATACTCTGCAGATGAGAAAGCTGGGGCCAGGGAACCCGCATGACTCCCCTGCCTCGGGACCGGCCGAAACAGGCATGGGGACGAGAAACAGCTGCTGAGAGTGGGAACGCCAGCCCAGATGCTTAGCCAGAGCATTCTAGCTCTCTTCTTCATCCAGCCCCAGTGGAGTGAGCAGGTGCTACAGGAGCGTTTCACAAACGAGAAATATTAAAGGAGTACTTTCCTTAACCTGCATCCTAGGGAATGGCAGAACTGAGACTCAAATTCAGGTTTTCTGGGTCCAAAACAGTGCCTGCTCCTCCATTCCACGTTGCCTGGTGGGAAGGAAATTGAGTAGGAATCTGTGCTAAGAAGAGTATGAAGTCAAGGGCGTGTGCAGATCAAGACCTCTCAGTGCATTCGGGCCCGCTTCCATCGCTCCCCTCTCTGAGGGCTGGGGGGACCCTACCTCTGCATTTCCCCTTTCTTAAGTATCCCCTGTTCCATCCCAAAAGAAGAAAAACCCTAACCAACATGAGTTCTTTTAAGTTAAATTAATATAAATCAGTTTGCTTTAGGAATTTGAAGGACAGGAAGCAGCCAGAGTTTGCCCACACCCGCCCTGGGAGTGGCAGTCTACAGCGGTCAAGGCTGAGCAAGTGCTGGGTGACCTGCTACGGAATTAGCTGCCAGGCCCCCAGGTCGAAACTGGGACCTGAGTGCTTGGGGTCCCCCAGACTGTCGCAGCAAAATGGAAACTGCCCTGTTCTCTACACTCTGTGCACTCCGCCGCCTCTCCGTCAGCTGCACCTTTAGGTGTGAGACATCCGTGCTCCATCACAAGTCCTCCTGGAAACATTGTAAGTCTCCAGAAAGGACCTCAAATGTTTTCCAGAATTGTGCCAACTGCCACCACCCCACAAATACAGAACATCTCAACCTATCACCGCCCCTGTCCCACCCTGAATTTTCAACTATACTTGGCCTTGAGGTTCAACTTCAACAGACCCACACTGGGCTACACCTCATGGCATGGCAGCCTAACCACAGAATTCCCCCCCTAGATGACAGCCAGGGCACCTTCAGAGACACATAGGCACTAAGCTTTTAAAGGGACAGCTCAGTTAGGAAAATATTAATAACAACAAACCAACCCGCAGGCTGTCTATACTTGTAGACAGCCATTTCATTATAAGTAAACACTACAGCATAAAAAGGGAAATGGTTACAAGAAACATTCCCTTCATGTAGTGTTTGCATGCTCCTGGAAGTCTTTTTTTTTTTTTTTCTCATTTCAGTAAAGTACAAGATATCTCAATAGCAAAATAAACACCATATTGTCTACTAGTTACTATAGCAACTACTATCCATCTAATTTGCTCGTGCCTAAATTAAAGCTGCCTAGGGTAGCTTTAACTTGCATCTCTCAGATATCACTTTTCAATGGTGTCTCTCTTTAACGAGAATCATGTCTCTCAAATTGCAGGCAGCAGGCTGCACCACCCCGCCATACGCAGAGCTAAGTTTTGTCGTTGCCTGACTGTTTCCCCTATTACTTTTGGGTACTCACTGAAGAGAGAACACGCTCTTTGAATAGCGGGTGTGTTCCGTGGGAGTGGAGAAGAGAGGATGAAGGAGAAGCAAGGCTCCCAGCTGAAAAGAACAGGAGCGTCCGCGCAGCACCGAACTTCACCACTCTTGGGCTCATTCTTCTCGCGCTCTTCGTCCAACACAATGCACGGGCGCCACCTGGAGAAGGGCGTGAGCGAGAGCGGGGCTGGGGTCTGCGCGCGCGAAAGGCGCAGTGGCTAATCATCTGTCCTCTGGCATCTTTCCTTCAACCCTACGAAGTCAACAGGTCAGGAAGCTCTTCGGGTTTTGTGCCGATAAGCAACGTGGTGAATTCACATTCCCCGATGCTGGCACCAGATAAATGAATTCACTGCTGAGGAAGTTCTGGGTAGAAGTAGCCAAGTATCATTAATTCCATTGTGCATCCTTGTTGGTGCCTGCTCTGGGGCAGAGTTGGGATAGGAACACTGACGTGAGGAAGCCCATTACACATACCTGCCTCTGTAAAACACTGCATCTCAAACTAAAGATCTACGGTGCATCTCTCAGAGAGCCCAGAGCACTCAGTGGCCCTCCCACAACAGTCGATGAGGTCTCACACATGGCGTTGGCACATAGGTGCTCATGGCTACTCGGTGAGTTTTTAGCCGATAAACAGCCACCTGGGTTTCCATCTGGATGGACTCAATGAAAAGAGCCATCAGGATCACCGTGCAACAGGGTGACCCTCGGGACAGGCAGTGGGAGAGGCTTTAACTGCCCCACTGTGGGGATTTCAAAGGGCTCTGGGTTCAGGTGTGGGAAACCTGTGTTTAATATTCTCACTGCTGCTCGCAACGCGTTCCCAGAGTCCCTGATGCACGAGCAGCATTTCGTGAAATGGGGTCCTCTACGCCAAAAAGTTTGCTGCATTTTTTTTTCTGTACTATGCCTCTAGTTGTGCTCAGTTGTCTTTAACTTCATTCAAAACAATTTAGTCAGACTGTATTGTGACAGCTGTCCTATCAGCGTGCATTCAAAAAAACTTATCAAAATTGGTGAACTTTTGTGCAGCCATTTTAATACTGAAGATGGAAGAAAATATGCAACATTTTTGGCATATTATGCTTTATTATTTAAAGAAAGGTAAAAAGGCAACTGAAACATAACAAAATATTTGTGCAGTGTGTGGAGAAGGTGCTGTGACAGATTGAATGTGTAAAAGTGGTTTGCGAAGTTTCCTGGTACTACTGACATTTCAGCCAAACAGTCCTCTGCTGGGGGCCATCTTCTGCACTGGAAGACGTTTAGCAGCTCCGCTGGCCTCTGTCCGCTAGAAGCCAATAGCAGGAGATGGCCGACATACTCAAAATATCCAAATTAATACAGGTATTGGTGAAAATGAAAAATGTGCCTTTTATTTTATGGAAAAAAAAACATAAGGAACTTTTTGGCCAACCCAATACTCTTTCACAGTCTTTCTTCCTTCTTCCCTGTAAAACTGTGTCTATCCCTGAGTGCCTTTCGTGCTGGCCGCTCATAGCAGCGTGGAGGCTTGGCAACACAGAAAATCACCGCGTGCCTCCGAATGCAGCAAGCCTTTCTTTTTGCTGGTTTCCTCCCCAGACCTCACCCGTTTTCCATTTGGTCCTTCCCGTCATCTCAGGCTAATCCATCAGGCGTTGCAGACAGCCGAGCCAGTCTCCGATTGCTGAGGACTTTGCCACAAGCACCATGTCTGTTAATAAGATTTTCATTTGGAAGGATGCCAGGGTATCCATGTTTTCTATTGTATATAAATACTAAGATTTAATAGCTTCAGGTTTTGTTTAATGTTAACATCAACTCTTTTTTTTTTTTAAAGGCCCTCAAATGTCTGGCCCCAACGGTGCCATGCCCCACTGACAGCTGTTTGCAAGGGTAATGTTCTGGAAAACAACATCCATCTTCAAACCAGTTTCATTAGCCCCATCGAGCTGACCTCTCCACATAATGTTGTCAAATGTGACGGGCATCAGATTATTGGGAATATGGAGATCAATAAATATGCAACACCAGCATTTAGACTGCTTCCGGCACTGGAGCCATACAAATGTCATCTAACATGGCTCGGAGTCGCTGTCATCTGTCACACCAGCTAGTAAATAGACAAGCTTAAGGGGAAGGCTATCGGGAATGGTGGAACACATGGGTGAAGATGAATTAGACGGGGCGTGTGCAGTCAGGGTTCTGACGCACAAAGGTTCCAAATGAAAAACGCCAGGCACACACTCTGGAGCAACAGCCTGCCTTCTTTGGGGACTCGCGGCAAGTTCTCGCCACATGGTCAGAAGCTGTTCTGCAAATCTGCTTCTGTGTTTTCAATGTCAGGTGCCAAGGGAGTTGTTCTGCATGTGAGATACTTGCTAGAAACCCGGAGTATCTAGAGTGCATGTCTGTACACCGTGAGGCATGCAGGCAGCACCATCCCCCCTTTTTCCCAAAGTTCCTGTGTGTATGTCAACCACATGAGGGCTTTCCACATGACAGCTACTGCCCAAAGCCAAAGGCAGCACCTGCCTCGTCCAGTTACTTTAGCCCCAAATGCCCACACCAAAGGGTCCACAAAAGAATGAGCTGGCTGAACTGCTCAAGGAAACTTCAACACCAGCTGGTGGTCATCCACTTGCCCAGGTCATCAGACCTTCGGGAACCACCTCTCCCTCAGGCCACCCCCTGCTGAGATCTCTGCACGCTGCCTGTCCACTCTTTGCACAATCCACAGCCTGAACATCCCTGCTCGGGCCTTTGCTCTGCCCCCCAGAGATTGCCCAGAACAGGCACCCCTGTTCATAAACCCTCCGCCCCCTCCAGAAAGTGCCCAGATCCACCCAAGCCCACCTCAAAATGAAAGAAACAAAGAAAAGTAAATTCTTGGAACAGCATGCACAAAGGACGTCAGCCCCAGCAAAGCATCTGCCCAGGCACCCTGTGCCAAAGCAAACACCTCCCGCAAACCCAGTGAGTGCTGCTGACCACTGCTGACCAGCACGCTTCCACCCCTGTGTTTTAAGAAATGTCATTCATCTCTATGGAAAAGAGAACAAACAAGAAGCATAAAGGTATTTTTGAAGTACACTGTTATGAGGTACTTGGCTAGTAATTTGCAGCCAAGGTACACACCATACCTTTTAGCACGGCTATTTATCTCTCGGGGAGAATGCTGCTGTACTTACGATAAAGGCTCTGTTGGACCTCTTCATCAATAGCAAACCTTTAAGCACAGCACATCTCATAAATAGGAGTTCCACTAACACAGACTTCAAAAGGATAGAACTTGATAATTCAAAAATAGAGCTATATTAAGTGTTCCAGCAGTCCGTCCATAAAAGCCATCATATATTCCCCACGCCAGAGTCCTCCGAGCAACATGACAGGTCTATTAGAATAATAGCGGGGGATAGCATAATTACAAGTAATCATTGGCTGGAAAGGAGCTAGTTGTTTTTGTAGAGCAAAATGCCGCGCCGAGCCCCTCGGAAAATGCAGCCCAAGCGGCAGAGGCGAGGGCAGGTAACCATCGAAAATAACCATGGCGCAAACCCTGCGCTATTTATTTCTATTTATTAAGAACTCTTTGTATACCTTAATGTTTTCCTGGGGAAATCATCTTAATTTGAGCCCATATTTTCTTTGGAGAAGAGTATTACGTAATTGCTACTTACCGGCCACTATTTCCTATACATTTGTTGGTCAAACAGCTAGGGTGTCTGTCTTCTCCAGCCCCACAGAGGAGTTCGTTCCATCTGGCGGGGCTCCTGGTTGGCTCCATGGAGCCATGTTGTAGACACACTACATGCCAAAGAGGAGGAAGAAGGCCTAGCTACTCAATAGCTTTGTATTCAAAGATGAGTGAGTCTAGGTTTTCAAGGGTGGGCTGCTTCCCCACGGGCCCAGCCACATCCCGCACCAGACACCCCAAATGTCTGGGGGCTTTCATTTCTCCTTCTCCTCAGTCAGATGGCTTCCTTTCCCTTGCCAAGCACTTTGCAAGTTTCGAAAGGGCAAGGAGAAGAACAGACCCCATCTGAGCCTTCTCAACAAGCCCAGGAGGGAGTGAGGGCCAATGTCATTAGCTCTACTTTGCAGATGGGTAAACGGAGGCCCAGGAAAGGAAGAGACTCCCAAGAGGCCATGCAGGTGATGGTCGTTCCACCCTGTGGCTCTGCCCTGACAAAGCGTTTGCTTTGCACCTCATTCTCTACCTTACTTACCGTGCAGGAGCTTGTGACAGGGAAAGCCCAGGAGCCAACCAGGTCTCCGCATGCTGAGATGAACCCACGCCCAGCCTCCAGAGGGTGGGGAAACAGTGCACAGGCTCTTACTAGATGTGGAGGGCGGCCGGGCTGGCTGCGGAGAGAGACACAATCAGTGTCACCTGGGCCTTGGCATCACTCACTTACCTAACGCTAATTCATTTATGGTCAGGGTACACCTGGAGTAGAGGGAGCCGGTGGAAAACAGGGTAGGGAGCAGGAGAGACAGAGTGAAATCTAATTTTTAGCCCAGAAGTAAGAAAAAAGCACTTCTGATGACTCCTCAGCCTCATAACAGCAGGTAGAGTCAATGTGGAACACCTGGACGGACCCCGGGGGGCGTGGGGTGGGTGAGGCATGAGGACAACACTGGGAGCCCACTGACCCCCCAGCCCTCTGAATCTGCACCAGCAACTTAACCTCACTGAGCTTGGGGTCCTCATCCGGACATGGCCTGCCTGCCTGAAAGCCACTGCACCAGTAGGAGGTGACCGACTCGCGTGAGGCACTCGGCACAGTGCGCGGCACACAGGAAGCACTCCCTAAGTGGCCCCTCATTTGACATGACAAAGGAAGCCAGAGAAGAGGGTGACCTGGTGCTCTGTGTTCTTAGAAAGACCTCCTGCAGGCGGTGGGAGCCCAGCTGACCCTTGGAGGGTAAGTGGGCATTCTTAAAGAAGCTGGCACCCCAGGCCTTGACGTGGTGGTCCAGACTCTCAACTGGCTGCCTGCCAGGGGCTCATTTTTAATAAAACCATGACAGAAGGCCCTGTCAGAGCCCAGGCTCCAACCTGCTTCTCACGCAGAACCCTGGCAGTATTATGTGAGTCGGGACTTAGAAACCAGTGTCTCAATGTCGGTTATAGAGTTGTAAGGTACAACCCGCCTCCTTGCCACCACTCACAACAGTCAAGTTTAAAATTACTTTGGTTTTGAGATAGCAAAACCCAATGTCATCAGTGCAAGGATAGAAATCCCAGCCTAGTGAACACATCTGGAATTGAGGCTATTAAGGGATTTCAGCTTGTTAAGAGCTGGATTTTTACCCTCTGTCATGCACTGACACCCCCATACTGCTAAGTTAAGACCCTATCCCAATCCAATGGACACGATGCAGAGATCAGACATCAGGAAAGAGAACAGTGATGATGATGGCGGTGAGGACGGGATGGTGACTGTGACGACCATGCAAGGGCAGTCAGTCGGTGGGGGGAGGTGGAGTTCAGGCTGAGGGTTCATTTTAAGGAGGGGACCGGTTAGGCAAAAAACACACCCCCATCTATCCCCATCAGTGGGAGTCCTGGATGCTGGACTGAAAGCGAGTAGATGGGTTTATTCAGACTCCTGAGGCCTCAGACAAAACACTTCCCTCAGCTTCTTTCTCTACCACACGGGGTCCCGACCAGACCCGCTGTGCATTGCCAAACCCAGAAGACCAGGTTTACCCAGGAGAAGGTCGTCAACGCCACACACGCACCTTGGGCCCATCTCGAGCTTGGAAAAGATGCAAACAGAAGGCAACCCAAGTCGGCTGGAATCTGCAATGACATTATAAAGCCACACACCTCCTGTTGTCCCTGCCACTCTTGCGGGGTGTGTCCTGGCCCCACCATCAGGTGTGCAGGGTGGTTTCGGAAACCACCTCTTGGAGGAAGGCCTCACTGCCTGGTGACATGTGGTGAACCCAGCCGACGCTTCCCAAAAAGTTTCAGTGTCCATTGCATTAGCTAGCCTTAGAACTGAATACAAATCCATTTTAATCAGTGTGCTGTAATATATAGATATTAAGGCGCCCTGGCACTAATGTACAGGTAGACTAATTAAAGCGCCAGCATTTGCAGCACTCACATACCTCAATTTTCTCTACAAAATCCTTATTGAACCACTACTTTAAAAAAAATAATTGCATTTGCAATTAGAAACACTGAAGTTACATTATCGATTTTCTGCTAAAAACCTTTTTAGTAAACAAGCACAAACTACATTCATTAAATGTAAGTGCTTGGAGCTATGGTGTGAAATTCAATTCGGCCATTATCATGAATTACACTGATTATTGCTGTAATTATTTTCTCTTGGATACAACTGCATTTCTGTCCCTTGCTAGTTCTGTTGGACATATAACCATGTTCATTTTATAGCTAATAATACTCAACGGTAGTCCCAGCAATTACTATCACTTATACAAATCATTAAGTTAAGCTACGGGTACCTAGTAAGATTCAAAAAAATTAAGTAAAACATCCTTTTTTTACCCCTGAAATAACTAATAGCATGAGAGAACGAGGAAAATTACAGATGTTAACTGATTTACATTGCAAGCTCTAATCACCTGTGCTTGACTCGTCAGAAACGTCTGCTGTCCTAGCACACGTTTGCAGAAGAAATCCACCGATGGGCTTTTTTTTTTTTTTTTTTTTTTTAAGAAATGACGACTCGACGGGCAGAATTTCACGTCTGCAGCATTCTCAGAGAGCCAAAAACAAAAAAAAGCCCTGGTCGATCATTGGGCGTGCTGCAGGAAAACAGAGTCCACGCTTCAATCAGAGCCAAAAAGAAAGAAGAAAACCATGGCCTTGTATTTTGTGTGTGTTTGTTTAGGAAACATACACTAAACAGATTTTGAGAAGAAAAACTCCCCTTTCCTTTCTCCTCCAACGGCAGCCCTAGCTTTCTATAGTTTTTCAAGTGAATCTTCTAGGGAAAATAAGGTTGTTGTTGTTGTTTTTTTCCAAAGGAGACCCCCCTTTCTACCCTGGGGCGTGGGCACTGCAGGGACCACCTGGAAGGGGAAGGGGTGATCTTCCTTCCTTGGCCTCTGCGGGTTGACTGGTAACCAGGTAACCAACCACCTCCACAGGAAAACTGGTGGGGAAGAAAGAGGGAGTGAGGGAAGGAGGGAGAAGAGAGAGGTATCTTACAATATGCACGTATGTCTACAGAGCAGGAAATTGTACATTTCACCACAAGAGTGTTTGCAACCTCTGGTCTGGGCTGCGTACGGAACTCCCACCTGCTGGCCAAGGCCAAGGTCATGCTCCAGAGCCCCTGTGGACAAGCGTGCAAAAAACCTCATTCACAAACAGCAGACATGCTTCCCACCATTAAGGTCAGAGCCCTTTGGAAAGTGAGTTTCTGGGCCACCTGGCTAAACATTGTTCAGTCACCTCCTCATCGGGATTTATCTTTTTACCGCCCTCCTCACTGAGCACCGTAGGGCCCAGCTCTGGGTGGTGGCACCCTGGGGTGAGATGTGGACGGGAGGGAGTCGCCCGGGGTGGGGGGAACTCAGCCCCATCAGAAAAATGGGACACACCTTCTAAGAGCCTTCGCCACTTTCTCAATAAGCTGTTTTCTTAGTATCATACTACATATACTTCATTTTACTTTTTAAAAGGGGGTGGAGGGAGGGAGGTGACTTATACAAATCCATAAAATTTTTAACAAATAAAAGAGAGGGGTGACAGGGAGGGAAATCCAGAAGTGGGTTCCTACAAATGGCTAGAAGCCAGCCACAGCTTTGCTCAGAGCTTCCTACTGGCCAAAGTGAAAACAATAGTCTGGACAGAAGAAATGTAAATTTTAAAATAGGTAAAAGTCTTCGGTTTGAAAAGAAAGGCATAAACAAAATCTCCTGTTACGATTCAGAAACCAAGAATTAAAGGCATCTTTTTAAAAGGCCAGATACAACTTCTTCCCTAGATGTTTTGTTCTCCGTGGGCTACAATCCTCTGAAGAGCATCAGCTGGGACTGATGCCCTTTGTAATCGTCAGGAGAATAAAAAGAACGCAGCGCAAACTGGTGTTGTCAGCGAGTCTTAAAGGCTGAACAGCTCGAGGCTGGTACGCATTTGCCATGTCAAACCATATTTAAATAACACTCCATTCGCTGATTTATGCTGTGATTTTAGAATCATTAGTATTTTTCCAAACCTGCTAAATGAATTTTCTGACCATTTCTTAGTCATCTAAAGTATTAATTAGTATCACACATTCAGTATATAGAATAGCAAAGTCATTTTGCTAGTCTAAAAAAAATTAAAAGATCTATTTTTAAAGAAAATCTCTTGCTTCATCTGCTATCTGGGAAGTGACCTGCAATAATTAAATATCTCTTCTTGAAATGATCAGAAGTCAGAATTCTCAATCCCCTCTTTGTAACTATTTTAAATGAATGGGCACCTTTTTTTTTTTTAACCAATGTACTTGATAGTAATGACACATGTGTCAAAGGAACCAGTAAACAGAAGGGACAGGTGCCACCCTAAAACAAGCAGGGGCATGTACTCTCGCCTTGCACCCCCAGAGGAGAAAAGATTTTTAAAATACTAACAATTTGCCTATATCCAGTGGTCTGTCTGGCTTGGGTGATTCCTAGGAAACCACATTAAAGAAATCAGTAGACAGGCTTGAAAATTCAGAAAAGGGAAAATTAAATTCCTAGAGATGGTTGAGAATATCTTATTCATGAGGAACCTTTTCCGCAGGAGCCTGGAAACATGTAATATAACCTTCAAAGTAAAAACAGTTTGTTGCATTAGTTCTGCTTAGCTGACCGTGAATACTAATTGCAGGAAGAACCCACTGAGCCCGGTACCTGGGGGCAGGAACGCACAAAAGTAACCTGGGAAGGCAAACAATGGGGAAGGTAAAAAAGGAGCACCCACACCCCTACTCAACTCAACATGATCTGCAGCCAAACCCTAAATTACAATGAAGCCAGTATCTGCCTCTCACCCCCTAGAGATTCGAAGAAAAAAGACAGACAGCCACAGAGAGCTTGAGTTTGGGGGGTAAAAATAATGCAAGCTTTCACTCTTAGTATATCTACTCTTACCGCCTTTTCTCTACCCCTATTGCCGCAATTCCTCCACAGTGTCAGGAAGTTTCTCCCTGTGGGTCACGTGTCCCATTTTGCAGAATCTCTCCGCACGAAAGACAACCTGCTTAGGGGAAAGAAGGCTTTGGGGTAAAGATGGGATTGCGAGTGAATTTCAAGGCTGCAATTTACTAGCATTGTGACAACTCGAGCAAGTCACTCACCCTCTCTGGGCCTCAGTTTCCTCATTTGCAAAATGGGGACAATAATGCTCTGATCACAGAATTCTGCAGATAAAATGAGAAAAATACCTGTGAAGTGTCCGGTACATGATAAATTGTGAACAAACACCACCCTCTGAATGCTTTTCACAGACACAGAAACAGCTGGAAATGTTTGCAACACACTCGGTACCCCTGCCCCTTCCAGGAAAGAATCATGAACCAAAGGAGCGCCCCTAACCCAGGCTCCACCCACCTCCCTCCCTGAGCTGGGGATTTGGCCTATGGCTGTTAGGGAGTCCTTCTAAGAGGGAGCTTCGTTTTGCACTGAAGTGGGAAAAAAAACCAGCTCATACATCCCACCTCACAGAAGCTGAGTATTAAATCATCCGGAATTTTTCAAGCCAAAGTTGATAACACAGTCATTATTAAAAATTAAATTCTATGAATTTAGAGTCAAATAAATTTTATTTAAACCAAAGGTAATAAATACTCAAAACTCATCACTTCCTAATTATTTCCAAATTATTTTAACCTATTATTAGTATTACACTTCTTATTACCACTTTACATCCTACTGTCATCTATGCTCTTGAGATTATTTGTATCCCTGTATCTGTGTGGCAGAAACACGACATAACGGTGTGCTACTGGCAGGGTGTGCTGCCCCGACCTTCACGTTGGGAGCTTCCAATCGGCCACGGTGGGAGTATTTACACCATGGGAACTGGCAACCCCTCCACATCAAGGCTGTTTTCCTGCAGAGAGCTGGTTTTCGAAAACCTCAGGTGGAAGGACCAAGTGAGGCAATGGCTCCACGCGGAGCAGACGCAGGAGGTGCGGAGAGCACAGCAGGCTGTCCTGCTCCCAGGCGTTCCTCACCTGAGGTCTCGCTGGGCTGGAAGGCTCTCGGGTCCCAGCAAAACACCCCACTCGCTTCCAGTGAATTCCTTTGTCAGGCAGAAACTGGCTCGGGTTGGTTCCCGCAGCCCAGTCTTAATGGATGAACAAGACGCAAACTCAATGAGAACACTGCCCTCTCTCTTTGGGGTCATTTTAATCTATTCTTGGCTAAGCATGATAATAAAGCCCTAATCACTAGTCAGCCATTGTTGAGATTTTTTTTTAAGTCTCAGTATAATACACCGTGTATCCTGGAGATAGGCCTGCTATTTCTTCCTCATCGCCAAGAACAATTGTGTGTGGGTGTCAGTGGCCGGGCCCCACTGGCCCCCCTGACTTCCCAGCGGTGCTCGGTGCTGCTCAGACAGACGTTTATGTAACTCCTCGACGCTGCGCTCTAATTACCGCGACACAACACCAATGACCCAATTAGGCCTTAAATGTTGACTTAAGAGAAAGCTCAGCTCCTCAGAAAGACTGGGTGGCTGGTGGGAAGTGAGAACACTTGGCGGGCTACGGAGCCCACAAGTTTGCTTCAAATATTGGGTGAGCCGATTAAATCTTCCAGGAAGATAAAAATGCTTTTTGAATCTTCCATTTCTTTCCTTCAAAGAAGCAGTAACTCCAGCTTTTTACTTGTTTCTCCCTCTATCTTTTCCCCCACCCCAACTTACCCCACACCTCCCTTCCGTAAATTTTCATCCTTCTAAGAGCAGCTTCCTGTAGAGTAAGTCTGCAGCCTCTTCGACACTGCTCACTGCCAAGATACTGAAACGGCAGATGCTCCCTCAATGGAAAAGAGATGTTCGGGACAGAAACCCATTCAAAGGGGTGCTCCCCGTGGATTACGGCAGGTAGGATAGATACCTTGGTGCCTGTACAAAGACGTAAACTTGAATACCATCAGCACCTGAAGTGCACGTGAGGAGGTAAAAATATGTCGCCAGCTATCAGCAGCTCCTGCCCCTCACTACCGTCTCCCGAAGCGGGTGGAGCGAAGAATCCAGGCAGTTGCTAAAATGTGCATCTCAGCAGCTATCTCATAGACTCCAGTTGAAGTTTCTATCTCACCAAACCCCTGAATATAGTCAGTTCCCCTCTGCACATATGCCTGAATTAGGGTTTGGGAAGCAAGCTGTCTAGCCTGCTGTCTGGCCTATTCAACAATCTGAAAACAGGTCAGCCCACATGGAAATTGGGCATAAATATTCAGATTAGTAGATAATTTATTTCTCCAAAGTCAGGATGACCACAGTTAAAGACAGCTACTCTGAAGCTCTCTTTTTCCCCTCTAGTCTTATTATTACTCACGTATGATCTCTGTCCTGCTACCATTTGGCACAAAAGGCATTGCTTTATAACAGGGGCAGCAAACTGCAGCCACAGGCCATGGCCCGTCACCACCTTTCAGATGCCCTGCAAGCTCAGAATGATTCTCAGTTTTTACGTGTTTTTTGAAAGTTTTTTTTTAATCAAAGGGAGACTTTTTCATGACATGAGAAAATTATATGAAATTCAAATTTCGGTATCTATAAATAACATTTTGTTGAAATACCCACTCATTTATGTGCCTGCTACCTGGGGCTACTGGCACACTTCAGAGGCAGAGCTGAGTCACTGAGGCAGAGGCTGTGTGGCCTGCAAAACCCAACACAGGCACGCACAGTCCTTCACGTACGAGGCTGCCACCCCTGCTTTAGGGAACAGAGACTGGCTGAGCAAACCACATTCACGCTTGGCCACAAGGCTGGGTGTACCTGTGTAGAGTTCACAGTTTTCCAGCATCTCTTTCACTTCTTAGACTGGGAATGATTCTGAGTAGAGTGGCAGAGTTAACTTTCATGGAATTTTAATGGTCATGAATTATCAGATAACGTATATCAAGGGTCTTATACAGTGCCATACACAGGAGGTACTCAATAAATAACCTGGTCTTTCCCCCGGTCCTTGCCAGCCTTCACCAAGGATCCCTGAACTTCATGTGTTTGTTTCCATCTTCGTCCTGAGCCAGCATTCTTGTCCACAAGCCGGTCCCACCCCAGGACCTCACTGCTCGCGGATTTCCCAGGATCTTGTCACAAGCTGGACTCATGTCACTTTAGAAACCCCAATGATTGTTTGTATAAAACCCCACTTGTTGGAGGAGAAAGCAACCTTTCTTACTTAAACTTGGATCACAAAAGATTTCAAAAGAACTAGCTTTCGCTGAATTTGAGTAACAAATTTATGGGTCGATATTGGCCACATCCACCTCTGGAACTTCTGAAGCGCTGATATAGGCTGACCCCGGGTGTCTGCCGTAGTCAGAGGGAGACTCCGGTCCTTGCAGAGATGTGTAATGAGAACTGGAAGTTTCTGAACTCTGGGACCTTCTGGGGATGACAGGAGAATTTGCTGAGAATGACCACCTTCTCACCCCAAGGGGGAGAACCCTGAGCGCTCGCGTAGGGACAGCTACAGATGGCGTGCAGCTACATCAGGGAAGTCACTTCACTTCTCTAAGCCTCAGATTCCCTATTCGTAAAATGAGGACAATCGTGGGGCCCACCTACCAGGGCTTCCTCAAGGATGAAATGAGGTCCTGGCCACGAAGCCCCCCGAGCAGCGCCTGGCCCACAGTGGGCACTTCATGAATGTTAACTGTCACCACTGGAGTTGAGAGTATTGACACTGCTGCCCAGAGGCAGCGCCCTGGCTGCACACGTGCAAGCTGGACTCCCAGGCTCCAATACGGGCCTGCTTCCCTTCCGCTATCTCAGCGAGATCCTCCGAAAACAACTTGGCACAATAAGGCACACCTGTCACCAGAGAAAAGGCTTTCCTTCTGGCTTGGCACAATCCATTCATTCGTTTAAGTGCCCAGCGTTCTGTGGGGAGTGTCGCAAATCCACCTAATGCGCATGGCTCTCAGCTTCATATCGGAGTCTCTGATTTAAGCTCGTAGGAGGTCTGACAGCCAGACAAACCCCAAGGGGCCCATCTGAAGGCGTGGGATGGAGAAAAGAGCACCAACCTCCGAGGCATGGGGGAGGATGCACATTGCTAAGGATGCTCTTGGTTGCAAGTAACAGAACAGTCAGTGCAAACAGTAAAAGAAATTCACGAACTGGAAAGTCCAGAGACTCTCTGGCCTGGACCATGGCTGGACCCAAGGGTCTGTGGGGACTCACTCTCTTTCATCTCTGCTCAGCTTCTCTTGTCTCTGCTCAGTGCTATCTTCACCCTAAGGCTGGCTCCCAGCACCACACCTTTCCTCAAGAAACACAGCACCTGTGCCCGGCCCAAGACCCGAGCCCCCTCCCATTTGGACTGGCTTGGGTGGACACCCACCCCCGAGCAGTCCCTCTGGCCAGGGGCATGGACTGCATCACCTTAACCAAGGTCACAGGCTCCACCCTTGGAACACGGGGTGGTGTCAGCTTCCCTGAGCCGATAGAATCCAAGGAAATTAGGACTGGGAGGGGGAGAAAGGGAAATCAATGCTCAGGGGGCCACTGACGAATGTCCATTGGTAGTGGGCCACGGAATGGAAAAGAGGCTGAGAAGGATGACCCGGGGTCTAGGGAGAAAGCCAGGGACGAACAACGGTTGAGATCCAGGGAGGAAAGCATTTCAGGACAGAAGTTGTTATACAAGGTAAGTGCCGCCAAAAGGTCAAATAAGAAATGAGGATCAGAAAATACCCTGGGTCTTGTGACAAGGAAGGCAAGGACCTGCTTGTCAATCAGCAAATGCTCACCAAGCCCCTAGCCCACGGCCAGCCATGTGCTAGATCCTGGGGAAGAGTAGAAATTGAGTTGGGCTAGAGGTTAGCGTCCAGCGGGGCAGCAGAGACGGCCAACCAGGTGAGAACAACCATAAAGGAGGCCTGCGAACACTTAGGGGGACACTTCGACAGACTCGAGGACGGGGGGAAGCTTACCAGAGAAAGCACCATGCAGCCTGACCTCCGAGGGGTTAGCGGGGATTGGGTAGGCAGAGGATGGATGGCAATCATGGACAGCGGGTGCCCTCCCCAGGGCCCTGCAGGAAACGGGTCAGAGCCATGGGCATAGTGACCTCCAGAGGCCCCCACCCAGGCCATGAATCACTTCCATCCACGTAAGTCTCTAAGTCTACCTGTGCTCTCCATCCTGTCCCAGGGACCCCAAGGAGGCCCGATCCAACTCCTTGCAGAAGGAAGGGCAGGCAGTATGTTCA
Organism: Tonatia bakeri; assembly: GCA_004024845.1. NCBI lineage: Eukaryota > Metazoa > Chordata > Mammalia > Chiroptera > Phyllostomidae > Tonatia > Tonatia bakeri. The sequence goes on along the minus strand of PVIA01000446.1, from coordinate 207,921 downwards.
ACTGTGAGTTCCTGCAGGACAGGGGTGGTATCTGCTTGCTCACTGCCACATCCCTGGCACTAGGATAGCACCTGAAACACAGTAGGCCCTCAATAAACAACCATGGAATGGATAAAGGAGGCAAGCAAGGAAGGAAGGATACCACTGACCTCCTTGCCTGAGTCACCTTCATGGTCACGCCGTCAAAATAACAACAAATAGTCCTGACAGGTGTAGCTCAGATGGTTGATCATCATCCCACAAAATGAAAGGTCACTGGTTCGAATACCAGTCAGGGCATATGCCTAGGTTTCAGGTTCGGTCCCCAGATGGGGTACCTACAAGAGGCAACCAATCGATGTTTCTCTCTCACATCAATGTTTCTCTCCCTCTCTTTCTCCCTCCCTTCCCCTCTCTCTGAAAATATAAATAAATGAAATCTTTTTTTAAAAAATAACTAAAAATACAGGTTAGTGGACACACCTGGCAATCACACAATTCCTGAAAGGTCATAAGGTATCCTTAAAACAGCCTGAGAATCAGTGTCAAACCTTCGGGTGACTCCTCCATTTTGTTGCGTGTTCTCCTTTACCTGTCTCCATGCATCACGAAGCCTCAGAAAAGACAGGTGACAGGGGTGACAGAGGACAAAGATCTCATCTCCAAGCTCCATCTGATGCCTACCATTTCCACATGCTTTATTCTCCCTAATAGGTGTATCATATCTTGAAATGGAGCTGGTCAGGATCTTTCCACCTTCCATTTCAATGAGGCTGTAGTTTAATTAAAAGTAGAATAACATTTACATATATAATCACCACACCTCAACAAGAGGCAACTAAAAGCTTCTTACAAATTCGTATCCAGCCACCTTGGCGTAGGTTTCATGAAAGCTCCCTGCAGATCAGCTAATCCTCTGTTTGGGTGACATTGATAGACTCCAGCCATGTAAAACTTTGTTAAATAACAGTACATGTCTTAAAAGAGACCCTTTCACGTGGTGTCAGTTTCTCGTATTTGGAAGAAAATAGAGAGCTATCCTATGTGTAACAATCATTTACGTGTGCAAGAATGTTGAGCACTTGTTCAAGATTTTATTTATTTTTAGAGAAGGGGAGGGAGGGAGAGAAGGAGGGAGAGAAACATTAATGGCTGCCTCTTGCACTCCCCCCAAGAGGGGACCTAGCCCGAAAACCAGGCATGGGCCCTAACTGGGAATCGAACCTGTGACATTTAGGTTTGTGGGACAACACCCCACTCACTGAGCCACGCCAATCAGAGTGCTGAGTGCTTTTACAAAGGGTACTCTCCTATTTGATCCCTGGAACAACTCAGGCAAGTACACACAAGGAGGCATCACCTCAATTTATCAATGAGGAAAACAGGGGCGCTGCCAGGTGAGGTGACCTGTCCTAGATTAATGAGGTGACCAACAGCCAGTTCCCCATCCAGTGCCCTTTCTACCATTTTATGTCATAAGGTAATGCATCCTATGGTTTTCTGCAATTGTTGCTGACCAAAAGCTATCATCACTTGGGTAGACAGTGGCATTCTTAGCAGGAAAAAAAAACTGACGGATGTGTGTAAGACCCTCATTACAGGACTTCAAGAGTCAGAAATGCTAGAAGGACCGTGGCTCAGATAAAACGCTCTTGAGTAAGCCTGCCTGGGTTCAGATTCAGACTCTGTCACTGATAAACTGTATGAACCGTGGACTTGGTGTCCCTGTCCCTGGCAGACTCTGGGATTGTCTGCATTCCCCACCGGCTTCCGTTCTGGGGTCCTCATGGATCCAAGAACACTGATTCTATTGCCGGCTTCCCAGGTAGCAAAAGTGACCTAAGCTGAGCCAATCAATGCATTCCATCCCCCAGGTCATGCCATTGATTCAGCCAGGGACATGTGACTCAAGCTAGTCCAATCACAGGGAGTCCAGGGACTCTTGGAGCTAATGCTGGGACACAGACATCCAGCCGGATGTTAAGGGAATCGAGGAGTCCTGGGTGTTGCGGGCAGCCCTCATGGGTCCATGCAGAGAATCAGCATCAGGAAGAAGCAGACACGCGGAAAAAAAATGGGTCCCCAATAACGCTACTGACTCTGTGACTCAAACCAGCCATGAACTCTGGATCTTGCAGTCACTTGAAGTGATAAATTATTATGGGAGCCAATCTGACTTGGGTTCCTGTTATGTAAGACCGAAAACATCCCACATGATTTGTAAAATAGCAGCAAATAATAATATGGGCCCTCACCCAAGATAAACATCCCAGGTGACCTGAGGGCCGCGGGCACACCACACTCACCCATACCTGTGGGCACGGGCTTGTTTAGCCTGCGTCGCTCCAAACCCGTGTCACATTAGGAACTGCTGTAGCAGGAGGGCAGCACTACTTTGTCATCATCCCATTGCTCGTCACTTCCAGGCGTTTGGAGATTTTACTACCTTTTTTCCCAGTATCCCCTGGGTTCGTGTCCTGAACCCTCTATGCAATGGTATTTCAGGGTCCAGGAGACGAATTGCTCTCTGAGTAAAATATGGCAGCGGATCTATACCCCTAAGCTCTGATAATTACCTTTTAATGTAACTACAATTCTTCTGAAGAGACATTCTCATGCTCTAAAATCTTCTTAAAAGCATCCCTGAGGCTGGAATTAAGTTGGAAGGCGTGTCGTGGAGGTCTGGGGCGGGCGGCACGTCAGGCTCAGGGCCCAGCCTGCCTGACATGATCCACGGGCCTTGGGCAGAGCGAAGCCGTCTTCCTCTCACCTCCGCGCGGGGCCTGCTCCAGCACGCGGCCACCAAAGCAAAGGGCTCAAATGCACCTCATCACCGAACCTGACACCCAAGTAATGGTTACAAATGGGTTTTCAAAGAGGAGGGTGAGCAGGGCTGGTGGGGGAGCTCAGGGAGAGGAGGATGGGAGCATGCTGTGGAGCGGGCACCCACCGAGGCCTCCCTTGTCACTGCCTCAAAGAGTTTTTTTCTCTACCCAAACAATTGTGATTTCTCTTCTATTAGGTCAATGCACATTTATTTCAGTCAAGGCAGTTAAACTTCACACAGGACTGCAGCCCATCTGTTCCTTCGGGAGAAACGTCAAACTCCTTCTGGGAATGGTTTGGAGCTGCTGGACCCCGCTGTGGATTCTCAGCATCCTCTACATCCCTTTCCATGTGGAAACATCCCCTCCCTGCATTCTGTCATTCTCAAATGTGGGGTTGTTTGTCCTCTGCAAAGACAAAGTGGCCATCCTGTCCACAGGAAGCCCTACCTACAGAACGAGGGCTCCAGAGTTGGGACATCCTTCGTCACAGAGTAATATTGCTCTCAGCGTCTACGCAGTTGACCCAGGATGCGCTGAACTGGCCACACAGAGGAAAGCAAAGGAGAGTCAGCATAAACCTAGAGACCCGGAGGGAGCATGATCATTCTGTGAATTCCAAAGATGTCCCAAGTCCCCAAGTGTCCAGCACATCTGTAAGACCATTTCCTTTCCCTTTGCCTGGAGTCCCCCTTAGAAAAATGTGAAGTGGTTAAAATATCCACGTGGGTACCCGATTTGACCATGGGACCACAAAGAGGCCTTTCCCACCACAGCTCTGAGGAGGGGCAGTTCCCCGAGCTCTGGTCAAGGAGTGGTCTCGCTGCCAGGCCAGGGGGCCTCGCTGGTGTGGGAGCTGCAGCGCTGCTGAGGGCTTAGCGCCTCGCCTGGTGTGGGGCCTCCATGGTCCTGGATAGATTCCTGGAGGGACTGGCCCCTGTTCCTATTTCCTAGTGATTTTCTTCAGTAAGAGTGTAGTGATTACCGGAGGGAAGAGGGTAGGGAGAGGTAGGAGAGATAAAGGGAGGGGGATAAAAGGTGATGGAAGGAGACTTGACTTGAGGTGTGAACACACATACAATATGCAGATGACCTATTATAGAATTATACACCTGAAACATGCATAATTTTATTAACCAGTGTCACCCCAGTAAATTCAATAATTTTTTTAATTGGTTCTAGTCTTTAAGCCTGAATAAACACACACCAGGACAGGAAAAAAGAAAAAAGAAGCCCGTGGTTCAATCTGAGGATGGCGGGCAGCATTCACTGGAAAGCAGGGTAGAACCGGAAACTTAAAGAGGGACAAATACCATTGCCACATTCAAATAAAGCCGAGTCCCAGACACTTGGGCTCCTGAATTTGAATGTTCACCTCCCAAAAATCTCATTTGAATGAATAAACAGGTGACTTGTCCAAACTGAAAAGAAGAAAAAAGCATTCATTATCAGGAGCCCACTGAATTCACTCAAGAATTCACTCCAAACAAACATTTTTTTACACAGGGTAACTAGACAAGTAGATCAGGGAAGACACAAAAATGGTGCTGTGATGTCACACATGTTCCTTGGTAGCCTTGTGAGCAAGGACCCATCCCCCGCCTCGGTGACAGCAGGTGCACCTGTGGTAAGGCGGGCATCTGAAGCCAGAATCCTGGTCCCTCGGTCAGGCCTGGTCTCAGAACCCTCAGATGGTGAATGTGGGAAGGCCCAAGCACCCAGGCCCATCCTTGCCACCATGTCGCCATCTTTTTAAATTTTACATGTCTATCTGTCTACTTGTCTATCTGAGGCAACTTACTTTGGAAGGTATGCAAATAAGGTTCTTAAAAACAGAATCAGAAAATCAAAACCATGAAAAGGAAGAACAAGTAAATATGATGGCCAAAAGAATTCCTAAGAGGGAGCAATAAATTTGACCCTGAGCTGTCACCAGCCAAGCCAAAGAGGAAGTGTGACTGGTTTTGCCTCTGCCCACAGAAAGGTGATGCGCTTGACCTTGACACTGAATGATGACAGGGGTCTACCAATGGGGAGTTCCCACAGGGAGCTCGGAGGATATCAAAGCAATGTCTTCAGTAGGGCTACCGGCATGAAGAAATTGGACACACAGGTTGGGATAATTTGCAGACTTTAATAAAGGGGCCACCTACAAAGGTTTGTACAGGATACAGGAAGCCAGGTATAGAGAGCAGGGCACTTTCCTACCTCTATAGGAGATGGAGGATCAATGCAGCCAGCCCCAGGCAACCCTTGCAGACATGGAGTTCACTCTCCTCCCACCTTCCAATCTCCTGCCAACCTCGGGCCCCACTGGGCCCAACCAGAAGCCAGAAGGAGCCTGTTTGAAGCAGTTCACACAAGAGCCACACTGGGCAGCCTCCTGGGGTGTGGGGGAGCCCACAGAGCCCCCCTAGACTATCGCAGATGAGAATAATTCTACCAAGACTTGATCTGCTTGGGGAGGAAAGGTAGCCAGTCTCTCAAAGGAGAAGGGCCTTGAGCCTTTGAGCCCATTCCTCAATGGGCTTTTATTGGGTTCAATTTGCACAAGAATACAGGTAAAGCTCATCAATCATTGTCAGGCAGTAATGATCAAACAATAGGTAATATTCAAAGAACTATGAGGGCTTGTTCTGAGTCAGGATCAGATAGCTAAAAAACTATAAAACTTTGGGAAACAAACTCATTTTATGCATGGACCCTTATCAGAAAATTGAGGGCAGTCTTAGCAAAGCAGCTTTCACAGACTTTTATGCATTCTTTCTTAGTCCTGTTCCTGCCTGGGGCTGCACCGACCCTCCAGCATTATTTCAGGCTTAAGCTGGGCGGGGAGAAGTAAGGCAGCCAAAAGATTAAGAGACTTCTACAGACTGAATGAGGACTCAAGCTATGTCAAAGCTGAGGGGTGAGGGTTCATTGCCCCCTTTTTATATAATCCCCCAAGTCCTTCCCTGATGGCCACATTGCAACTATGCCTGTCTTAGGTCATCCATCCCTTGAGGAATCTTACCCATCATTGGCTAATCAGTCATCTGCCTGGGGCCAAGCAGGGGGAAGTAAAGGGGGCAGAGGCAACACCCCTGCCAGGAAGATAAGCTTTGTCTCAGTGGCTTATGGTCCCAAGGTCTTTTACTCAGCCTTAGCCATAGGGGGGTGGGGGGGTTATAGCTTCTGAAACCAGGCAGGGCGGTTCCCAACATTGGGGCACAAGGCCCAGCAGAGAAAGGTGAGCAGCAGATCTGCAGTGGGACGGCAAGGGGAAGGAGGGTGAATTCTAAGTCACTCAGGTCAGCAGGCTTCTTTCTGTTCTGGCTGGATCCACTCCAGCTGGTCTGAGACACACTCCTTTGCCCAATGCCTGCATCTCTAAAAGTCTGGCTCTCCTGTCCCACTCCTCACAAAACACACATATGTGCGAATCCCCAGTGGATGCTGAAAAGCCTGGATAAAAGTCTGATGGGACACAGGATATTTACAACACTCAGACTGTTTACTAATTACCAAGGAGAAAATAGTAGAGACCACCTTACTAAGTCATCCAAGTCAACATCACCTATCATGAGACAAATCAACATCTTGTGGCTCCTGATGCAGTGTCCTGAGGAGACAATACCTGTGGCTTCCTGCCAGAAACACATAACCTGGACCTAACCATCAGGAGACATCGGATAGACCCAAACTTAGGGACGCACTACAAAACGAAACTGGCCTATTAATCCTGCAGTGTTTGCGTAAGAGAATGTCTGTGTTCTCAGGGAACGCACACTGAAGTATTTAATCAGGAGACAGAGGGTGGAAATAAAGCAAATCTGGTCAAACAGTACCAACTGGGGCATCGAGGTGGCTGGTGCAGAGAAATGCTTTTCTATCTGTAAGTTTGAAATTATTTCAAAATAAAAAGATTTTTTAAATCACACTGTGTATTTGCAAGGTGAGAAGAAAGACAATTTTTGGACAGGCACTGAGCTATAGCATCCTGCAAACCCTTTTAAAAAGAAGAAGCCCTGGCTGGTGTGGCTCAGTGGATTGAGCACCTGCCTGTGAAGCAAAGGGTCGCAGGTTTGATTCCCAGTCAGGGCACATGCCTGGGTTGTGGGCCAGGCCCCCAGTAGGGGGTGCATGAGAGGCAACCACACATTGATGTTTCTCTCTCTGTCTTTCTCCCTCCCTTCCCCTCTGTCTAAAAATAAATAAATAAATAAAATCCTCTTTTAAAAAAAGAATTAAGAAGAAGAAGCCTTCCTTGGCTTTCCTCCAGGTTCCAAATGCCCCGTAGCCCTTTGCGCCTCCAGCGTCCCCCAGCTCGGCTGTGGGAAAAGCCATACATCCAGGCAGCTCAGTGTCCTCACTGGATGAAAATGGCTGCAGGAAGACCAGACAAGTGCAGAGGGCAGGGTGGGGGCTGCAGTGAAGCACCTGAAACAACAAGCTAAGCAGCCCCTGCCTCGGCCACGGCAATTTGATCAAAATGGTCTCTCTCACCGCTTCTCATGACGACACAATAGCCCTATTTGGTTTGAGCCAACTCATAGATTTTCCTCATTACTTTTCCTGTTGAACTCTTTGGTCCACAGTGAAGATCATTTGCAAATAGAGCCCAGGGTTTCCAGAGGGTTTATGAGGCAATCAACCAGGCAGGAATGCAGTCTCCCATGTCAGATCAGCCTCTGACTATCCTTTATTATTATTTTGTTTAATATCCCTCATATTCTTTTCTGTTAAAGTTGTTTCTATTCATCTCACTTTAGCATTGCTCAGACCAATCTTCCTAAATTAGCAGAGGCCTGCAGCACCCTGCCTGGCAAAGGAAGGGAAAAAAGACAGACAGACTGTCTGTGGCAAAACTATTTAATTTGAGCTGGTTGCCCCCTCTGAAAAATGATGTCCACATCAGATAAGAAGACGGCCAGTTTAAATTGTTCTATCAGAACCGAGTTGCCTGTTTTTGAAGCTCATTCCAGACAATTGGAAACTGTTCTCTTCTCCTTTTTTTTTTTTAAGGCAATTGCCCGACTGGAAGCCTGTTTATGATTGAAGTAGAGGCCACAATAATTTATACAGTAAAAGCCTCTATCAAATTGTATATTTTCCAGGTAAATATGCTGAGTAAATATTCCCTCTATTTTATGCACTATCTTTATGCACTATCTTTATGCATCCTGTCAAGCTAATACTCTCTGGGGAATATTTTATACGCTGATATGCAGGCAACTTGCTACTTATTATATTTAATGTGGTTTGTCTTTTCAAAGATGAAAATATTAAGTGTTTTATCCTCCTTCCATAAAACTGGTCTGCCCTATGAATGTGCATTTGTTGCCCTAATGGGTCCCTTCCTGTTCTAATTAATATGACAGCATAGTATTGTCATCAACCAATATTTATGGAGCAGCCCTCTAAGGCTTGGGGTCTGTGCTGGGGCTTTAATTAAAAGGTCCTATCTTATTCTAGGGATCTCTGCCATAGAGATACTCACACAGCTGTGCAAGGGCAGCCGTCCAAAGAGCTGGAGGCAGCCTCACTTGCTGTGGCAAAACAACGGGATTGACTAAATAGATTATTATACAGCCATTAAAGAGCTAGATCAATGTACATTAACTGAAATGGAATGAGACCCATGACATATTGGAGGGGTGGAAAAAAGTGAGCTGGAAAACATTACCGGTAGAACGATCCCATTTTCAGGGGAGAAAAAATCTCAGTATGTGCAGTGCATGCGTGTGTTTGTGTGTGAATGTAAGTGTGCATGAAGCTTATATTTACATGTCAAAAGTCTAGAATGATATGCACCAAACTGTTGACAGCAGTGACCCTTCAGGAGTGGGGCTAGAGCCGGGCGGGCACCGGGAGACACTTGTGCTTTATTTCAGACACTTGCACATTATTTAAACTTTCTAAGAACGTTACTTTTGTAAATAAGAAAAATAAGAGAATTTTTAAAGGCAGTGTTCATATACTGCATGCCTCCTACATGCTAGGCACTGTGCTAGCTTTACAACCACGGAAAAAGCAGCAGAGAGAAAAAAATTAAAAAGCAGAAAACTTAGATTTCACAGACAAAAGCCCTAAGTCTGCTGATTTTCTTTGTTTTACGATGACTTCTATCAATGTTAACAAACAAAAATCTAAAAATTGAGATACACTGGCATTTCTCTAAAACAGGGTACACCATAGGCCTCCCTGAACATTAAGGGTGTTCAACCACCATCACTTACTGAATGATTCAATCAGGGAAACAGTGACACCTCCACGTGCCTAGGTGGCGCTGTGACTCCCACGTCTTCAATAGAAGCAAATGGCAAACAGATCTTGAGGGCTTTAAGAGGAGCTTGCAGAGGCAGAGGACCCTGACGATGGGCAAATGAGAAATCTGCTGAGGGAAATGATGATAATATCGCAGCTCTCTTAAAGGGCTCAGGAGTTGAAGCTCTCTGTTACATGCCAGATATAGAATCCAGGACCCACTATACTCTGAAAACCATCCTGCTGAGACTATAAAAGTCACCGGGTTTCTGGGAGTCAACAGCCGCGGTGTGGAGTGGAGGAGAAAAGACGGGGGGGGGGGGGCTGATCGCAACTTTGAGTGTGCCCGGGAGTGTCTCACACGGTGTCTGGCTGGAGGTGCACACGCAGGCCCAGATGGAGACAGAGAGCTCCCCTAAAACGTGGGAAACCAACCAGCTATCCTCCAGGGAAGCGCAGTGGAAATACAGGCCCTCTAGCTTTTTTTTTTTTTTTTTTTTTTAAGAGTTAAAGACAACCCTGTGTGACGTCCATACAGCAATGAGTAGCAAAGTGAACGTGGTGGGATCCCATCATGTGCACAGTTAACTTAGGAGCCTACTTTAGAAACTGACCGCAGGGCAGATTCAGTCTCCAGGGTACTCCGAGTCCGGGGAACAGGAACCTAAGAGGGATGCCGGTTTCGGTTATGGCTTCACTGATCAGCCAGCTTGTGAAGGCAAGACGTGAGCAGCCAGGGTCTTCTCCACAACATTTTTTTTTTAAGATTGTATTTATTTATTTATTTTTAGAGAGGAAAGGGAGGGAGTAAGAGAGAGAGAGAAACATCAATGTGCGGTTGCTGGGGGCCGTGGCCTGCAACCCAGGCATGTGCCCTGATGGGGAATGGAACCTGCAATGATTTGGTTCGCAGCCGGTGCTCAATCCACTGAGCTACGCCAGCCAGGGCTCCACAACATTTTAAAGAACTACTAATGTAAGTGGAACTGACCAGGCTAGGTTCAAAACAGGTATTTGTGGAGCACGGGCTGGAACACTGCCTGCTGTTTTGACATGTGTCACCTCCTTGAGCCCTCTAAACTCACCAGTGCTTTACGGTGCAGTGACGGTGGAGCTGAGAGGGCAGTATTGGGTTAAAACAGAGTAAATCCTGCAGACAAACAGTGGCCCTTTACAAGGCCCAAGCCCCTCTCGCCACGGGGGACCTCAGGCCCCCTTAAATGCAGAACGATGTGCATACCCAAACATGTGTATGTCCATGTCTCTTTCCTTCCTTCCCATGGTGCACTCCGTGTCCCCAGCTGTAATGAGTGTGAGAACTACAGTGTAGGGTGATTGCCCATGACACCCGTCTTCTTTGGTGGGACCGGGAATGAGAGAAATGAACTGCCTGGCTCGCCGCCTCCTCCCAGTCTGGGAAAGCCCCACAGCTCCCTCCCAAATGCCAATAAATATGTAAAAAGGTAATCAACCTCTTCCATCATCAAAAATTTCAAAGTAAAGCCAGCGTGAGCTGCCTCTACACACCAACTACAGAGGGGCCAAGGCTGCCAGAAGTTTCTTTTTGCTTTATCATAAGGGAGGGGGCTTGGGTTCCAAACAAGGGGCCACCCTCACCCCCCAATGTCAGTTCTGACAGGGTCACTGTTTCCATATGACTTAGAAGAGCATCTTTTCATTTTTTTAATTCTTATTTCTTTTTACTTTTTTCTTATTTATTTATTTTTAGAGAGGTGAAGGGAAGGAGAAAGAGAGAGAAAAAAAACATCAAGTCGAGAGGGAAGAATAAATCGGTTGCCTCGTAGGCGCCCGGAATAGAAACCAAACCTGCCACCCAGACTTGTGCCCTGACCAAGAATTGAACCAGCGACCATTTGCACTTTGGGACAACACTCAGGGAATGGAGCCACACCAGCCAGGGCAAGAGCATCCTTTTAGAGATAAGAAATTTACTCTTATTATGAATATTTCTCCAAGCCATTTTTGGTAGGCATTCAATTAAAGTTGATCCCTACTCTATGTCACAAAGTCTTAGGATTGGAACTATCATGCATAAAAGCCTTTTTCCCCAATACTTCTTTGAAGCAGCTCCACCCCACCACTCTGGCCCCTTCCAACCTCTCCTTCCCACCACATCTTCAGGCAACTACAAAACCACATCTTTCAAATCTTGATGGTAACGATCACCGACTGCAAGTCTAAACCCCTCTGTGGTTTGGACCAACACACACAGCGTCTTAAAGCACGTTTCCCATCAGGGCCTCCACCCAGTCTGGTGACCTGGCCTTGTCCCTCACACCAGCTCTGGGGACCCAGGGAGGACACCTGTGGCCTCGGCAAAACAGGACACAGCCTGGCCACCCCTCCTCACACCAGCGCCTTTCCTTTTCTTCCCACTCTGGGCACTTGAATTTCAGATAAAGTGTGCATCTCTCATAGCCCAGAAGAAGTCAGATCAAGAATGGTGCTCTCTTTAGCTACTATAAAAAGTTCTCATTTTCTCATCAAGTAAAGTTCCCTAATGGCAGGTGCAGGAGCCCAATTTCTAACCGGCCCTGAATTGGGCCATTTCCCTCTCAGTGCCCAGGCTCCCTGTGGGGCAGATTGCCACGCACACCGGGAGGAACCAGCAGGAACCATCACTTCTCCCTTCCGGCCTTCTCGGCTGTGGTGTTTGAATTCATTCGGAAGTCCTAACCCTTACCAAGAAACGGAGGAGTCTCAGGGGTCCTTAGACGGCCCTCACTTAAATTGAATGCAGCAGCCCACATTTATTTTAAAAAAAATATTTTCCAGGCTGGCCTGGAGAAGATGGAGGGTAAGATTGGGGGGTGGGAGGGGCTCATGCTGTATAAATGACCTAAATAATCACCATCTGTAGGCCCCTTAAACCAGAGTCTCTGTGGTTTAAAAGACCCTGGAAACTCTGTGATTTAAAAGACCCTAGAAACTCACCCCACCCAAGCAACAGCCTTCATACTGAGAAGCCTCCAGACTCTGGGCTAAGAAGTCCCCATACAAGGTTTCTGGCCCATGTGGGCCATACACGGCTGTGCCTGTTCCTGCCCAGTGTGAAGCCATGAGATATCGACCTAGTGCCCTCCATTCTCTGTGCCTCAACTCAAAGGCCATCAAGAAGCATCTGGAATGCACAGGAAGCCTTAATAGGACTTTAATTCAGGGTATTAAGGCAGCAGCATGTGACCTCACACTCCTGGCTCTTAAATCCAAGGCTAGTGACTCTCTTGGCTGCTGCCCATACTGTCACCATTAGCCTGGATTCTCCTGACGACCACTCGGGTGGCCAGGCCCAGGGAGTGCTGGTGCTGCTGGGTCAGTGCCACGCCCCCCACCCCCCACCCTCATTCCATCAATAGCAGGGCCCCTGGGCACAGGCAGGTTTATGGCAGATGCCCTGGGCACTTGCATGTGTGGCTGCTGACACTACAGGGAGGAGGAGGCTGGCTTCAGTCCAGGAAAGGTTTCCACCCTCCTTGCTGCGTCCCTGAGGGTTCTGTTCCCATGCTAAAGAAGGGAGTCATATCCCTCCAGTGGGCCCTCTGTCTCCACAGCCAGCCACCAAAGCCCTCAGAATCCAGGAGAAACCTGAAGTTGACAAACTCTGACTTTAGCAAAATGTGCTGGGTTTGGTTCACTTGTGTCACTTTGAACTGGAAACTATAGGGGTCACACTTCAAAGACCTACTCTGCAGCAGGCACTTGCTACATGATTAATGCAAGTGACTGTATCTTCTCCTCATGTTAAAAATGAAAGACCCGAGGCTCAGGGGGTTAAGTGACTTGCCCAAGGTCACACAGCTATGCAACACCGGACTCCAAGACTGGTCCTGTCCCTTGACGCTGAGTTGTCTTTCATTGGGCACACTTCACAGTGTCCTTCTCTAGTCCAAGCGAGTGTTCTCTGAGGTTGTCCCTTTCTCCCCATCAGGACCCTTTTGTGGCTACAGCACAAGTCTGAATCTCCGAGGGAGACAAGGAGCCATCTAGCTTCTCTGGCACAATTCGGCTCAGGTGCCTCTGGGCTGAGCCTGACCTGCTTATCCACCTTCTATGGCTCCCTATCGCCCGCACCACATAATGTCCATGCCCCTCAGCTTGGCACCTCCAACTTCCTCGTGGTGCTTCGTGGTCTAGGAGCACAGACCTGCCTAAGACCCCTGCACACCACACACTTTGTCACCTCCATGCCTGGACCTGGGCCACTCCTTCCACTGGACTTTCACTCTTCCCCCTTCTCCAGGATGGCTTTCCTGATTCCACCCCCGGCCACTTGCATCCCACACCCACCAAAGTCCTTATCCCCTGTGGAACAGTAATGTGGCTGATTGTGTCCTGCCTAGCCACATTACTGCCTAGCAGTGTGCTGAGTATGGGGGCTGAGTCTGATCAGACCTGCGTCCCCAGAGTGGCCTTCAGTTGACGTAAGCTGAGCCAGATCTGCTCTGAGGTTGTCAGACTTCCCAGCCTAGAAAGAGCAATGACCCAAAAAAGGCCAAAGGCATCAGCCCCACTGAGTACCCAAGTTTCCACCCCTAGTGCTGCAGACAAAGGCCACACTCACAAAAGGCATGGCGCAGTAGCCTCTCCGGGAGCCAGGAACAAAGGGACAGCACATGGGCATCACCCTCGGCCTCGCAGGCCACTCAGCCCAGCTGGTTGCCATGGTACGTTTTAATTAAGTGTAAGGATTTTGTGTCTTGATAACAGAAAACGCGTCTCCCTTTTGTTTGTCTTCAGTCCCTGTGGTAGCAGCAATAGGGTATGGAGCTCAAAGCTGGTCCTTAGGGGAAGGGTGGGAAAGCAGGCCCCTGGCGGGGGGAGCCCTGGGGAGGTGGGCTGCCTCTCTGATGTGCCCCTAGGCACTGCCCTGGGGCCAGTTTCCAGTCAGGAGGTACCTCCTCCAAGCTGTCACCCATGATGGGCTACATGGATGGGACAGTGATGGGCAGGCTGGTCTGCTCTCACTCCTGGGTAGGTAGCCTCTGCTCCCATCAGGGATCAAGACAAGGCCACAGTGGGACACAGACACAGAACAGGAAAATCAGGAAATCCGAAACATTTCTGCCAACCACCAGCACATGTGCTGCTACAGCTCAGTCTGTCCCACCACCAGCCCCTTAAGTATCTTGGGCTGAGGCCAACTTGCATTTACACTAATAATCTGCATAACAAACCCCCACATAGGCACAGGGCCACACCTCATCTGCATTTCATCTGAACTGAACACAATGAGCTAAGCAGAGACCGGCAGACCCCTTGTACAGATGTGCAGTCTCTGGTCCTGGGGGTCAAGAACCTTGGGATTTGGGCCAGGATGGGAACCCAGGTCTGCTTGACTGCAAAAATCCTGGTACTCCCTATTCCCCAAGCTGCCTATGCAACATTCCCAGGATGCCTGCCATGTTCGGAGCACTCAGTCAGACACCCGTGGGGACCTACCATGAGCTGAGCCCTTCAGAAGTTCTGAAAAGAAATGGATAGGACACCAGTCCCAGGCTAATGGCCTAGGCCAGTGCCACTGAATAAAATTAAATGGCAACCACATACACAATTTCAAATTTTCTAATAGCCACAACAAATGAAAAAAAACACAGGTGAAATTAATTTTAATAAAAACGTCTTTAGCACATTATTCAAAATATCATTTCAACATTTAATGAGTTCATTTACATTCTCCTTTTATATCAAGTCTTAGAAATCTAGAGTTTTTTTTACACTTACAGCAAATCTCAATTCAGACGTCTCAGCCATGCCCAAGCCCAAGATCCTAACTGCACATCATTCCCACCCTTCTGCTTCTGCAAGCCCCTTCCCACACAGGATCGATCTCCTTTTATCCACAGTGAGGCACTGGGCAGCCACAGGTGTTCTCTTACAGGTAAGGACGTCGAGGCCAGGTGGGGTTGCCGGCCTTCAAGATGGTCCCCAGTAATGCCTGCCTCTGGGCATACATCCTTGTGGTGCCCCCTATGTACATAAGAGGGTTGCCCTGTGAAACCAACAGCAGAGTGCAGACATGGATTGTAGGACCTCGGAGGCTAGTCATGACAGGCATTGCTTTCACCTGGCTCCGTCTGTCTGTCCTGCTCCCTCTCTGATGGCTCCCTCGCAGGGAGGCCGGCCACCATGTTGTGAGGACTCATGGAGCCCTGTGGGGTGGTCCCGTGGTGAGAAACTGAGGCATCTGGCCAATGGCCCGCACTAACCTGCCAGGCAGACCCGTGAGCCACCTGGGAGGTGAGTTCTCCAGCCCCAGAAAGCCTTTCGAGATGACACAGCCTCCTGGGAGACCCTGAGCCAGAACCATCCCACTGAGCCACTCCCCAACTCCTGACTCACAGACTGTTTGAAATCATATTTTTTTGTTAAAAGCCACTTTGGGGTGACTTGTTATCTGGCAATAGATAACTAATACACCAGGAGAGACAAGGACAACTACTCAAGCTGACTCCCGCAGAGCAGACCCAGCTCAGCCCTGGTGAATCCCAGGTCTGACCCGGGCCCCAGGGGCTTCAGCCCTGTAACCCTCCTGCACCACACAGGCCCTCTGCAACTCCTCTGCCTCCAGCGACATGCCTCCTTCACATACTTGGCACCAACCTGATTCACAACACGCTCATTCTCTTTGTCGCTGTCAAGGAATTATGTGGTCCATCTGGAGTCTCCGGTCGAGGGAGGTGGAGTGGCAGAGGCTGCCACTGAGCAGGAGGGGAGAGTGCAACTCCCTGCTCTGTGTCCTGGGGCTGAAAGAGCAGCCCTTCATTCCAGCAAACTCTCACTTGCCCTGGCCCATCTCTCTCCTGCTGCCGGAAGCCAAGGCTCCCTCTCACACTCGCTAGCATGCCCCCACCCTGGAGTTCTGGTGCAGCAGGTGTCAGAAATAGCCTCAGGAGGGCACACCCGGAAAATTCCAGGGAGATGGGGGACGCATGCATGATGCACAGGGGCCCACCCCATTCACCAGCCCACCCTCACCGTCCTTCTGCTTTAGAAGGACACTCTGTCTCCACACAGGCTCCATATTAACTCCCCAGTCCCCTTCCTTCACTGTCCCCGAAGGACGGAGCAGGACGTGTTGGGTGGTTGCAAGCTGCCTTCCCCCGGGATTTCTAAGTGCTGTCTAGGTGCTTCCTTCTTCTTGTGCTCCCAGCACCTCCCACTTCCACTGCCGCCGGGAGGGTCCAGCCTACGTGTCCCCCTCCCCCGCCCCCTCCCCCTCCCCCTAGGGAGGTGGGAGGAGATGCCCCGGACACAGGCTCCCTTCAGGAGCCCTCAGCTCAGGGAGTGTGGATGCACAGGTCACAGCCTGGCAAGGAGGACGCCACTGTCCCCGACGTCTCGTTCGTGCAGAGTGCGTTTCTCGAGGACCCAGGAAGTGGGTTTGGCCCCGAGCAGAAGCGAGGGCCTCAGGGGTGTCCTCCAGGTGGCCCGCCTGCCAGGTGAGAGGGGACGACGCTGTGTGGTGACGCGGCGATGCCACGTGGCGACACGTGCTCACACGGGCAGCGGGGCAGCGGCACTTCTTGACTTGGTTATTTCAGTTCATGAGTCAGCTCTTTAGTTCAGGTTTCACTCGGCGGTCTGTTGTTCGTTTCTTGCAGTTTCTAGCGGGTTTTGTCTGTGCTCCACGCCGAGGCCGAAGCCCACATTTGATCTACACCCCTCTCTCAGCGGGAGCCCTCAGGGGGTGAGGATCCCCACTGCTCGGAGGGAGAGCACAGGGCCCGGAAACACGACTGTGAGCCCCCCTCTCACCCCGCCCCAGCACACACAGTGCTGGCCTCGCTCCCTGCGCGTGCTACTGCTGCTGCCGCTGCCGCCCCGGGGGCCCTGCAGGGCCTCTGCACCAGGTGCTGTGCCTTGGCCTTGCGGGGCGCCTCCGTCACGCAGGGGCAGGCCGCGCTCTCCAGCACACCCACGGGGCTCTCAGCCCAGAGAACCGAGACCCTCGCGCTCTCTCCAGGCCACCCGCGCTCCGCTGAGGTGACCGCTGCAGGGTGAGGCCCTGCAGGCCAGGGCGTTCATGTCCTCTGGAATTCTGGGACCCCGCGTCCCCACGACAGGCGCCCCTGGAGCCCAAATGAAGGGCAGGTGCGGTCGTGGCTGCGTGTCCTCACGAGGCGCTGGGATGGCTAAAACTGTCACTGTCACCAGTCCGAGGTGCCCGGCTCACGGGCTACAGCCCTTGGTGCGTCCGTCCTGCCCCTCGGTGAGGCAGCCGCCCCCGCGGCCCCCAACTCCGCCCGGAGAGGCAGAGTCCAGCACCGGACCGTTGCCGCGGGTGCGGGGGATCATGTTCAGTCCGCACTCTTCAGTCAGAATGACTCAAGAAGGGTGTCCCACGGCCACCACCGTTGGCTGCATTGTGTCCTCCACCTCCCTAAGGCTCTGGTCACTAGAGAAGGAGAGGAGCGGGAGCACCTGGTGGCTTCGGCCCAGCGAAGGCTCGCTGAAGAGCGGGCTGCTGCAGCCGTGAGGGAGCTCCGTTCCTCCTCCGCCCTTCCGACTACAGAGGCCCGGCTTCCGGAAGCGGCGCCTGCGCGTGCGCGGGAGGCGGGATGCGCTCTTGCTCCCAGGCGTCGGCGAGGCTGTGGAGGAAGTGCATCCTCACAGCATTCGGGGGCGGGATTGTGGAGCGGGGCAGCCCCTGCGGTAAGTGGTTTGGCACCTCCTCGGAGGTTCAACACAGGGTTGTCTCATGACCCGGCAGTTCCGTTCCTAGGTGTGGACCCGAGGGAGTGGACAGCAGGGCTCGGACACGCGCTTGGACACTCGGGCACTGGACAGCGCTGCTCCTCACACAACCCCGACCACCCCGTGTGTCCGCTGCCCGATAGCCACGTAAACCAGGTGTGGTCAGTCCGCATAGCAGCGTACCCTTCAGCCTATACCGGAGGTGGAATTCTGATACAGGCTGCAGCGCGGGCAAAACCCCGCAACGGGCTGGGTGACAGCGGCCGGACACAGGAGGACAGACATCATGCGGCCGCACTGACAAGGTGGCCAGGGTAGCCCAATTCAAGGAGGCAGAAGGGAGAATAGGGGGCCGGGGCGCGAGGAGGGGGGGTCGGGAAGTTAGTGTTCCATGAGAACGGAATTTCAGTTTCAGATGACGGAAAGTTCTGGAACTGGATAATGGTGATGGCTGCACAACGTTGTAGATATGCTTAATGCCATGAATTACACACCCAAAGATGGTTAAAATGGGGAGGGAAAAGAAAAGAAAGAAAAAGAAAGGAGGGAGGGAGGGAAAGAAAAGGAAGAAGAAAGGAAAGGGAAGAAGGAAGGAAGGAAGGAAGGAAGAAAAGAAAGGAAAGGAAAGAAGGGGAAGGAAGGAAAGGAAGGGAAGAAAAGAAAAAGGAAGGAAGAGAGAAAGAAAAAAGGAAAGAAAGGGAAGAAAGAAGGAAGGAAAGAAGGGAAGAACGGGAAGAAAGAGAAAAAGGAAGGAAGGAAAAAGAAAAGGAAAGAAGGGGAGGAAGGAAGGAAAGAAAGAGAAAAAGAAAAAAGAGAAAGGAAGAAAAGAGAAAAGGAAAGGACGAAAGAAAGGAAAGAAAGAGAAGGGGGAAATGCCGTCTGTACGTTTAGAAGGCCCTTTCTTTTCAGGGTTGGCCTGTTTCTTCAGCAGGCATCCCGGGCTGGTGCCTTGTCCCTGGAAAATGCCCTGGAAGCCACAGGGAGGCCTGCGCTGCGCAGGCGCAGACCAGGTGTGCCATGCGCTGGCCGAGAGCAGCGAGGAAGCATCCGTCCTCCTGGCAGACGCTTAGGTCACAGCCCGAGTGCTCACGGGTCATTAAGATGCTGTCGAGGGAGTAGGAACCAAAGTTCAGGGAAGAAGGAGCCTGCAGCGCTACAGCCCAGCCCGCACCCGAAATCGCCCCGCAGGTCTGGGGGAGTGGGTAGCAATAGACGGGAACATGTCTCCCTCTCCCTCCCACCAGTAGGGAATAGAGAGAAAATGGGGGCGGGGCAGCCACAAGGGCCAGGGAGCCCTCGAGTGACCCTCTGCCCTCAGCTGAACCCTTCATCTGCCCTGACAGAGGGCGCTGAGAGTCGTCAGCCACGTGCATCGTGTTAATAATAATCAGAAGACAAAAGATAAGGTAACCCGTACTGAGTGCATCCTGCAGGCCCAGTATTGTGCTGAGAGTTGTTTCTTATGCCCGGCAAAGCCCCAGGAGGGAACTTCAATTATTATCATCATTTTACAAACGAAGAAAAAGAAACTGAGTTCAGGGAGGAAAATGTATCCTAGGTCACTGCTGGAAAAAAGACTTGTGCGTTGGACACTTAGGGCAGGAAGCATTTTTCTATCTCTTCTGAAAACACATAGGGGTGACAACGCAGACCATGGTGGTGGTTTCTGGAACCCTAGACCATTCTGGCTTTACAGCTGACTTCTGAGGCTCCCTAGCCAAGAAGGAGCCACAAACTCATCACCCTCCATTATCTATGGACTTGGGTCTTTGCTGGGCTCTTTAACTGACCAATAGCTTTGACCTGGGACACGGGCTCAGTGAAGTCAGAAAGAGCACTGGACTGGCCCAGTCCCCCTGCTGCCTCCTCCTGGAAGAACTTCCAGTTCTTCATCACTCCAGTGAGAGCTGGAAGATGTAGGTGCTGGACAGAGACCATTCTCTAATGCAATCCCTGGCATTGACCTTGGGCTGCAGTTTACCAGGACATTTAACCCTCGAGACCACCTGTGGAGGAAGACATCTCCCCATTTCACAGATGAAGTGCTAAGGCCCAAAGAGACAAAATAACTCAGCTCAGCTCCCTCTGTGCTTCCAGAGGGAGCACAGAACCAGCTACATAAGTTGCCAGGCCAGTGCAAAATGAAAACACAGGGTCCCTTGTCCAAAAGTTTTAAGAATTTCAAGATGACCACAACAGGAGCAGGAAAACAAACCTGGGGACCTCCTGAACATGGGAACAGGATGCATATCCGTGAAGTCAGCTCTGGGAGTCAGGGACTAAGCCAGGACTTCTAGGGGCCTATTCCAGTGCTGCATGGCTGCTGCTCCTATCCCTAAACACAGCTGCCCTCTGGCCCCCAGGCTGCAGCCTCCTGAGTGGGAGGGAGGATCCTCTGAAGTGAGACAGTGACCAAAGGCCTCCACAGAGCTGGGTCACAGACTCCAGCCCCATGTCACTGATTGCATTAGCTCAATTCAATTGCGGTTCCCCGTAATTACAATCCTTTTCTAGGAAGATGAAGACTAAACTGAATTAAGAGGGGGAAACAGTCCATACTTTCATTCAGAAAAAAAGAAATTGGAATAAAAGCAAAATTAGATTTCATTCTATGGGTCCTGGATTTAGGAGCCAGAGGACTCAGGGTGGAGTCTTACTAAAATAAGCAATGTAAGTAAAATATTTTTAATTGTGCAGTGCAGTTAAAGTATTTGTTGTTGCCCTGACCGGTGTAGCTTACTTGGTTGGGTGTCATTCTGCAAAGGGAAAGGCCCTGGGTTCAATTCCTGGTCAGGGCACATGCCTCAGTTGCAGGTTCAGTCCACGGTCAGGGCACATACAAGAGGCAACCAATTGATTTTTCTCTCTCATGTTGATGTTTCTCTCCCTCTCTTTCTCTCTCCCTTCCCCTCACTCTAAAAATAAATAAATAAAATATTTTAAAAATATATTTGTTGTTATTTTGTGGGACTTCAAACCACTGTAACATGAATACATTGAATTAAAAAGGCTTTGTTGAAAGAATTTGAATTTTTAACAAATAAGCCAGAGAACATATGCATTATTCTATTCTGCTCCAGCATGAATATTTCATAAATTACATGCAATTATTAACATCAACACTAGCAAATTAATTACTGTCAATTCATATTAATAAAATTGCATTTTGTAATAAATAAAGTTAGTTTACTGTGCCCCATCAGTCTCAGAGGTATTCACATTTGTCAATTGTCCTCTACTTCAGGCTAAAACAAAAGTAATCAAATAACTAATTATTGTACTAAATGTAGCACTGCTTAGCCGTCAATGGAAACTCACATTATTTATAACCCTTAGGACTAAATATTCAAATCTGTGTTGATTCCTACTCTAGGAAGACCTTTCCAGCCCTCTCCCGTTTCACCTGCTCCCTCAGCCTCTGCCCTGAGCCACCATGAGGGCCACCTGAACCTTGATGGGGACCTCTCAGCAAGTAGACACAGGGGTCGCAGCAGCCAACAGGAACTCAAGCTGAGTTTGCAGAATCCACTGGAAGCATTCCCATCACCAGTGGCCAGTTGCTCTATTTCTTAAATTTGGAACCACACAGATTCCTTCTACCATTTTTTATTTGTACAAATTTTTTAAAAACTTTCTCCTTCAATAAAGTTTCCAGAGTTGTAATGAGATGACAATGCTGATCCCGGCTCCGTGTGTCCATTTCAAAGCTGGGGTAGTCCACTCACCAAAGCAAAATCAAAATAACAATAAAAATGATATACAGGACCCATTGCAGAGTTAAATCACTTTCTTGATTTCATCTGATGCTCAGAGTAATTTACTATCTTAGGCATTTTTTACAGTGGAAACACTGAGGCTCTGTAAGGTCAAGAAAGAAGAGCAGCCAAGCCTAGAACCTGCCCTGCTGACCTCACCTCCCACAAGATGCCCATCAAACATCCCAGAGGTGCCCAGATCAGTGTGGCTCAGTTGATTAGACATCGTTCTACAAAGTGGAAGGTCACCGGTTCAATTTCCAATCAGAGTTGCAGGTTCGATCCCCAACTGGGGCACATGGGAGACAACTGATTGATGTTTCTCTCTCACACTGATGTTTCTCTACTTCTCTTCCTCACTCCCTTCCCCTCTGTCAAATATAAATAAATAAAATATATATTTTTTTAAATCCCAGAGGTTCCCTCAAGGTAGCAACAAACAGCTGGGATCTTGTGTCAGACTGGCTTCCTCCCTGGGAATGCTCAGGCCTGGCCAGGCAGCCATGAGACCTGAGATTCAGTCAGTGCATGTGGGCCAAAGGCATTTTACAATGAGGGTGGCTGTCATCAAAAGGACAACAGACAGGTAGCTGTTGTCCAGGACACGAGGAGGAGGAAACCCTTGTGCACTGTAAACTGGTGCAGCGAATTTTTTCAGGTCCTTCGGGAAATTAGGAGTAGAACTACCATAGGGTCCCACTGCTGGGTGTCTGATGGAAGGAAATGAAACCAGGGTCTGGAAGAGATACCTGCACCCCCACGCTCACTGCAGCATGGTCCACAGTAGCCGAGACATGAAACAACCTAAGTGTAAGTCAGCTAACTGGTGAATGGATAAAGGTGGGTGTGTGTGTGCAAACATGTACATATGTATGTGTGTGTAGACACACAAGGAATATTATTCAGCCACAAAAAGAAGGAAATCTTGCCATCTGTGACAACACAAATGGACCTTGAGAGCATCACACTAAGTGGAATAAGACAAAGCGTGTGACCTCACTTCTGGGTGGAATCTAAAAGAACCGAACTCATAGAAACAGAGGGTAGAGTGGCGGCTACCAGGGACTGAGGGGTGAGGGAGATGGGGAAATGTCAGTCAGGGGGCGCAGACCTCTAGTTGTAAGATGAATAGGGTCTGGGGATCTAACGTCCAGCGGGGTGATCACAGTTAACAATAGTGTATTATACACTTAAAAGGTGCTAAGAGAGCAGATCTTAAATGGCCTCGCCACAAAAGAAGGGTAATTATGTGATGTGATGAAGGTGTTAGCCAACACTACAGTCACAATCGTTTTACCATATATGAATGTATCAAATCAATACACTGTACACTTTAATCTTACATCATTCAATTATATCTTAATAAAGCTGGAAAAAAAAATAAAATGTGTCAAATTCCATTTCCCCCAAGGAGGAAATTTCTTCCTAGGGTTCAAGTAGATATTTATAAATGCTAGAAATATGTCAGACTACTCACAAAATGGGCTTTGTCAGCAGAGCTTCTGCCTCAATGCAGGATTACCAGAATGGGACTTGAAGCGGGTATGAGTTCCTGTGGGTGCTGTAACAAATCACCACAAACGCGGTGGCGTCAAACAGCAGAAATGTATTCTCTCACAGTTCTGGAGGCCAGAAGTCCCAGATCAAGGTGTTTGCAGAGGGCCAGACTCCAACCGAAGCCTCTAGAGGAGAACCCTTCCTTATCTCTTCCAGCTTCTGGTGGCCCCAGGTGTCCTTGGCTTGTGGCTGCATCACCCCAATCTTTGCCTCCATCTTCACATGGCCGACTTCCCTGTGTGTCTCTGTGTCCAAATTTCACTCCTCTGATAAGGTTACCAAGTATATTGAATTTGGGGCCCGTCTTTATCCAGTGTGGCCTCATCTTACCTTGATTACATCTGTAAAGACCCTATTGCCCAGCAGTCATATTCATGGGTTCTGGGTGGACATGAATTCTGGGGAGACCCTACCCCACCCAGTATAGAATAGACTTCCCGACACGACACAAGGTCCCCACAGGACACATATGCTGGCCCTGCCAGGAGCATGCCCCTCGCAGATTCCCCGGCTATGCACCAATCATCCAGGAAGCAGGAGACAAAGACACTCCCAGACCCATCCCAGCAGTTCTGATGCAGGGGCAGCCACAGAAATGTAGGCTTCAGAGCCGTCCCCGGGATTCTCATGGCTAGTGGCCAGGGTTGCGACTCCCTCATACAGGAAAGCTAGTCAGAGTAATTGTGATAATGACGACAGCAGCCAACACTTCCCGCGTGCCATGCACTAACCTCCGGGCCTCCCCTGCCCACGCCAGCCTCACAACAGCACAGCAGGCACGGCCTCGTCATGCCAATGGTGCACAACTGAGAGGGTGCAGAGAGGTTCCGTGACTCCCCCAAGACCTGGGCTGGAAACCTGTGCCTGATCACCCCACCAGGCACACAGCCGCGGGACAAGCGGCGAGGACCAAGAACCATCTTAGGGAGTCACAGTACCAAGGGGCTTCAGAAAAGGAACTCTATCCAAGGACAGACAGCTCACACTCCAGGCAGGCTGGGGGCCTAGTAGGGGTGGGGGATTCCTAAAGTGATTCCACTGAATTCATTCCCTGCATAGATGCCGTACAAGGACCAAATTGGGGAAGGTGAGGGGTGACAGAGAGAGGGCCTGGTGTGGTGTGTGTGGCCACAGTACAGTGGTCCATCTGGTGGGATGGGGGCAGATCCCTTCCCCCAGGGAGGTCACCAAAGGCATGTCTGAGATTAGTCACAACAGGCAAATGGAACTGACACCTGGTGAGTGCTCCACAGATGAATAAAGGAATGAGGGCATGAATGAATAACAGAGGAAGTAAGCAAGGAAAGGATGCTAGGGAGAGGGACCTATATAAAGAGGCACAAGCAGTGGAGAGCTGAGGGTTCGGGGCAACAGTGGCTAGAATGTAGCATTCACACATCTATGCAAACAGTGGAAAGTGAGACAGTAATGACAACAATAATAATAGCAGCTCAAATAACCAAGTGGTTAGTCCCAAGCTCTGTGCTATTTGTCCTGTTATTTCACTTTATCCTCTCAGGTATTATTATGATGCCCATTTCACAGATGAGAAAACTGAAGCCAAGAAGCAAGCAACTTGCTCAAGGTCACACAGCATGTAAACGGTGGATTCCAGACCCTCATCCATTCCACTCCAGGCCCACCCACTGTTCCATGCTGGGACGTGGGGTTGACCCTGTTCTGTGCTCTGTGGCCAACAGGGAGCTCATGCTGCAGTGGGTGCTGAGCCGTGGGTGCTGAGCCATGGAGGACCCATCAGGAGGCAGAGCATGGGCCTCCTCGGTGATCCAAATGGGAAAAGTATCCCAACACAAATATCCTAAAACAGAATTACCCAAAAGAGCAGTTTCTTAAAATAAATTCTCCAGATGGGAAGTTTTCAGTGCAAGGTGATGACACAAAAGGATCCAAAAAAGGATCCATCATTTTGGTAAACACTCCCCCTACCAAAACATGGGGAAGTTGGCCCACAGCGAACAGATCCCTCCTACCTCCCTGAAAAGGGTGGGGCTGTCTTCCGTAGGCTGCTGCTGATTTCAGACATGCACACGAACAAGCGAGTCCCGTGACCCCCTCAAGGAAAGGGAAACATTGGGTCACCAGTCAGGAGCCACAGGGACCCATTTCCTCCGAAGGGAAACAGTGCTAGGCTGAAGGATCCTGGGTTTACCAGAACGTGAAAAACTTGTCCTGCATGGACACACACTGGGCAGCATCCCTCTGCTTTGCAGGACAGTTCCATAGACACCAGACCAGGCGCTGGCAAGACTGGGCCTGGGGGCACGTGGACCCCTGGGAACCAGCACCATGACTGAGGTTTTGGAGGTGAAGCACCTACAGCCACAAATCCTAGTCGGAGCTGCTCCTTTATTAACTGATCTGAAGACGTGCCAAGTCTCCATGCTTTGGAGATCACTGGTGAGAACCCATGAGTGGTCTTGTCCAGACTGCACGGCCAGGTCAGGGTCGAGCCCGGAACTCAAGCCCTCGGACTCCCAAGCCAAGGCTCTCTTGTTGTCTTTCCACCCTTAAGAAGTGTTACTTCTTCAGAAACAAAGCCCACAAAAATAGAGGTGCACGTGCACACACACACACACACACACACACACACACACACGTGCACTGGTCTTAAAACCAGTAAAAATCAACAAATCCAGGAAACCAGGCTTCCACACGACACTGTCCTTAATTAATGATGCTCTCCTATTTTTTCCTCCTCAAATTTGTTTTTGAACAACAAGAGTTAAGTAAAATGACTGTATTAACTCTGAATTTCTTGCCTTTTGAGAGTTGGTGTCACTACCTTCACGTGATTAAAATTTAGTAGTTGCTTTGCATCTAACTGAAGCATTGAGAAAAAGAAAAAAAAAAAAGGTAATCTGACATCCAAAGGAGGAGTGAGGGGAGAGCAGAGAAAAGAGGAGACATACTACTTAACTTTGTGATGATAATTACCCGAATACAAAGATGCTCACAAGAACATTCTGCATTGGATATCAGCCAGAAAAATTAAACCTATGTTGCCACTTCAATACATGTGAATACTACGAATTAGCATAAAAACATCTATTCTATGAGTAATAGCCTCTACAGCCCCAGAGGACAGCAGTACACAAATTTAAAAAAGAAAAAAGAAAGAAAAGAAAAAGGAAAAACAGTCTCAAGCTTTTTCCAAAATGGTGCTAATGCGCTCCTGAAACTTAATTTTATAATTTACTGGCAGTCAAGATGGCAGGAAATAAAATAATTTGCTATATTCTGCACAACAAACCCTGCTTTTCCAGGGAAGGGGTAATTATCCCCATGGGAAAAAAGAAAAAAGAAAAAAATACGCCATCTCATATTAGGCTAAAGTCTCATCAAGAAGAGAAAAAGTGCCTCATTACACATAATTACCAGGGAATTAGAAACATCATTTAACTAAATGAGCGAATAATGCTCAGGATATTGAAGAAACTTGCCTGCACTTCTGCAAAGCACTCTAAGTCCCATTACAAAAATTGCCCCTCTTTAATGGAATAATTTTAGGCCTTGTCTGCCTTGCTTTAAAAATAAAGGAGCTCCGAGAGGCAGAGAGAGACTGAAGCTGCCATAAACAACTGTTGAAAGGGACTGAAGAGAAGGCGCTGTCTCTCCTGGAGACCAAGACTCGGAATGACTCATAATCTGCCATAATCATGAAAATTAAACCTGAGGACTCGAAAAGAGGATTACCCCCTTTTTAATTGTACTTCCTCAAGACTGCAATGTACTTGTGAGCATGTGTTAGGGATAACAGAGGACAGACTTTCAGGTTCGGGTACAGCTTCCCTGCTCCGATACAAAAGCAGTTACAGCCATTCGATATTCTCTTTAAAAAATAAAATTATAACATACCTGCAGATTGATGTTTATTGTGGCTTAATGCAATGATTTTTGTAGCTACTCAAAAGCCTCCAGGCTTGGATTGGGGTCCCCTCCCCCTTTTCCCTTCACTTTTAATATTTGTCAAGGTCCAGCATCAAAGCAGTGAATTTAATTCAACCTCCCCACCTTCCTGCAACAATAAACTTTATTCACACAGGAACCAGAGAAGGAAAGCGCACCAATCATGGCTGTTTCATCTGGGTGTCTTGACTCTGAAGCAAGTAAAACTCAGAACGGAGTTAGTGTGGCTCAGGTTCTTAGCCCATGGCCAGAGAAAGAACTGAAGAGTTCACTTTGAACAGAAACTGAAGTCCAGGAGGGTCTGCAGGCCTATCTGAGGGCCTGGCTCAGAGACCCCTCCCAGCGCACCCCCAGCCTCCAGTGAGGAGCAGCCCTCCCTGAACAGGCCCAGCCAGAGCACTGCGAAGTGTCCTTCACGGTGGACTTCCAACCACTGTCAACAGCAAGGCCCATCTTAGCAGCAAAGACGCTAAAACCAGCCGCCCCAGGCCACAGAGCCCCCTGCTTAGGCCTGCAAGGCCCAGGTCGAGGGCCTTACACAGAGAGCAACCCTCTCGGCAGCAGGGGGGAGCGAGGCTGCCCCTTACCCCGCTGCTCCGCCCTCAGGCTCTCCTTCCTGGTCCCACACTTGTGAACGGTGGGGGCGGTAAGAGGAGAAAACAAATGAGCATTCCTCCTCACCACACCTGCCCTGGGGCAGCATGGAGATGGTGGGCACGCAAGGCATGGGGCTGGGGTGGGAAATGGCCCTGAAAGTTCTAGGGTCCCATTCTCAAGAAATCAAAAAAATACTGAAAGGCAATCAGGTGGTCTCCTCGGGGACGAGAACAGCTTCACAGAGAGGACCTCCGCCAAGAAAAACCATGAGGGGGCTGGTAAAGGGCAAGGTGCCCTGGGCCCCGAAACACCCAGCTGAACTCCAAGTGGACACCATCACTACTGAAGAGTCCGTGTGAGCGGACACAGAGCAGAAGTCACCTCCTATCCCATGCTGATGGGTCAAAGGACTCCGTAGTGACAGCTACTGCTCATCTCATTAAGGACAGGGGTCGCTAACTGATTTCCCCACTGCACTCACACAACTAGGAAGGGTAGGCCCAACCAGAACAAGATCCTCCTGCTCCCAAAACCCCCGCTGCGGGTCGAACCGCACTGTCCTCCTGGAGAGCACACCCCGGGAAGGCTGCCACCGACACCACTCACCGTGGCCTAGCACATCAGAATGCCTTGCAAAGCGCTTTTGTTCACGTGATCTCCAGCAAGGTCAGTCAAGGTGGCACAACTTCCATTGTCCCAAAATACGAAATGATTGAGACAAAGTCATCCTGCCACCAGCAGCCCAGACAAGCGACACTTGCAGCTCACCTGGCGACCCTACTGGGAGCTGCGCTAGAACAAATTCTGAGAGAAGATGCCTCTGGCTAAGATTTGCAAACACAACCGCCTGGCACACTTTACCAACCAGAATTAAGGACTGCAAATATCGGAACCACCACTTTTATTTTTCTAGCTGTCTTCAGTCAGATCATCGACCTTTTGCCAAGAGCAAAGCAAAAATGTTTAAATCGCATGAGCCAGCTAGGCAAGACAACACAATAAACTCACGTTTTGGGGGCCACTCTGCTCCAAACACACAACCACCACTGCTACATTATAAGGGAAGACAAAAAAGATTCAGACTCTAAAACAGGAAGCCAGCGTTTCTTTGGACTTGAGTCGCTGACCTGGAGGGCTGGAAGCGGGAAGCAAAGCAAAGTCGAACCCCTGCCAGGCGACACGGGGACGCTGGGCGGGAAGAAGGAGAGCATGGAGAGAGAAGAGCAGCGGCGGCCACGAAAGACCAGAGTGTACCACCTCCACTCAGAACCTGGCGAGGAAATCCCGTCACCAAGTGTAGGGACATCCAATCATCACGTTGTACAGTTTAAGTATCTTAGACTTTCGTCAATTATACCTATGAGGGTGAGGCAAATAAGTCTAAACAAAATTACAACAGGTATTAACTCCAGACAAAATTAATTTTACAGCTCCACGAACCAAAGACTTCATGTTTAAAGTATTCAAAGAGATAAACCAAAGTATAAATTCATTTAAAGCAATTCAAGAAATTATGTATCAAAAATAGGCAAGTATGAAACAAGTAGATAGAGAAAAGAGAAATTCTAGAAATGAAAAGAAACTAGGTGGAATAAACTCTGGGCTAGATACAAAGAATTAGTAAATTGGAAGCGAATGCCGAGGAACTCACTCAGAGCACAGCATGGTGACAAGGCAACATTTAAATAGGGAAGAACACTCAGGAGAAGGGGAGGGAAAAGAAGATTCCCACCCTCCACCAGCAGGAGCGCCAGAACTCGGGGATGCTGGGCAAGTGGTATTCAGAAAAAGAAATGCTGAAAACCTTCAAGAACTGAAGATTTGTGCTTCATTTTTTCAGCACTGAGCAGGGGTACACGAGCATGAAAATAAATCAACACCCAGACACATCAACCTGGTGGGGCCACGGTGTCCAGATCCCGGTCAAACACTATTCTGAACATTTCTGTGAGTGTTTTGGGGGGAGACTGACATTTGAATTGGTGGACTGCCAGGAACACAGTTTGCGCTCAGTGGTTTGGGTGGACCACATGCAGTCAGGTGGCCTCAACAGAACAGAACGCTGACCTTCCCCAGGCAAAGGGGGCTCGGCCACCTGCTGCCCCGCAGACTTCACCCGCAACCCCACCTCTCCGGTTTACTGCTGGCTGCCTTTGGAGGGAAACCACCACTCTTCCCTGTAAGCCCAGCCTGCCGGCCTCCCGGTCAGATCCTGGACTCACCGTGCCTCCACAACCGCATGACCCAGTTCCTTAAAAGAGTGCACACACAAGTGTGTGTTTGTGCGTGTGCACACATATACATGCACACACCTGCCTTATTAGTTGTTTCACTGGAGAACACTGACCGATACACAGAGGCAAAAAAGGAGAGAAATTCCATAAAGGATGCTTCATAATAACTTTTAAAAATCCACCTCAAGATGTTATAATCATAAACTTGTATATGCCTAGTAACATAGCTTCAAAATGTCATTCATAAAATATATAAAAGTATACAAAGAAAAAATTACATAAAGCAAACAATTACAAGCAGAAACTGGCAAATCAACACAGGGGGAGAGTTGAGCACATCAGAAAATTGATAATGTAGTTCAAAATCCATTAATACAACAGATTTAAACAACAAAACTAACAATCTAAATAATATAAAAATTGAACCCTGCATCTGACGAAGAGAAAAACCTTTGCAGATGCACGACTCAGTTACAAAACTACGTGCCACAGCAGAAAACCTAATACATCACAAAAACTGGTATCATTCAGACCGCTCTGCCTGCACTGTCACCAAGTTACACACCAGCAGTCAAACAGCAGCTCACGTGTCTGGAATCTCAGATGTACACCTCAGTAATTCACAGGCAAGAGGGGAACTCAGTGGAACTTACACAGTATGTGGAACCGAACAACTACGAAATAACTTGTATCAAAACTGGTGAGATATAGTCAAGAATGTCCTTAAAAGTAAATATATAGTTTATATACATATATTTTTAAATGAGAAAGTCTGAGAATGAGTTTTGTGTTCTACTCAAGAAGAAAGAGAACCAAAGAGCAAGACTGATCAATAAAAGTCATAAATAATTAATATTAGGAATAATAAACAGTAAATATTTTTAAAATTATAAGAGAATACTATGAACAAATTTTAAAACTTACATGGAATAGGTTTGTCATATATACAAGTCAAAACTACCAAAAGAAATAGAAAGCTGAGTAAATCAAAGTGCATTGCTAAACAAGTCTGCCCACCGCCCCAACGCTGAAAGCCCACAAGGTCCAGGTGATTTCTAGGCAGCTCTTGCTAACCCTTCAAGGAACACCGTCCTTGTTTAAAATTGTTTCAGGGACTAGAAAAAGAAGGAAACTGCCCAGCTGGTTTTGCAAGGTGAACATAAACTTGATGCAGCGGCATTGGGCCCACACACAACACGACAGAGCTCGCGGTTCCTGGCCTGAGGCGGCCGTGTCAGCAGACACCAGGGAAGTGAGCCCCCTCCTCTCCCAGGCCAGAGAGGGTGCCCTGCTACTCATTCTGTGTGACCTTCCAGTGGAAACCCAGCAAAAATTAAAAAGGATATGCTTATGTTTTTTCTCCTCTGTCTTCTAGAAGCCATATTTCACTTGCTCTCAGGTATGACCAGGTGAACTCAGGAGGATGTGAAGTTGCTCAAATCCCAGTCACACCCGGTCACAGACCTATCCCCAGACTAATGACAACCAAAGGGACTTTTTTAACAGCCGACCTTTTTTCAGACCATAGACATGTGTGTGCTAAAATATATATAAAATTCACTATATTAACCATTCTTGAGGGTAAAGCTCAGTGGCATTAAGCATATTTGCATGGTTGTGCAGCCATCGTTGTCACCATCCTTTCCCAGAACTTTTTCACCACCACAAACTGGAGCTCTGTGCCCAATGAATAGCCTCTCCCAAATTCCCCTCCCCCGCGCCCTGGCAATGGCACAGCTCCCTTCTGTTCCTATGGATGCGACTACTCCTTGGAGTACGATTCTGCTTAACTCACATAAGCAGAATCGTACAATCTCTGTCCTTCTGTGACTGGCTTATTCCGCTGAGCATACGTCTTCAAGTTTCACCCATGTCATCACAAGTGTCTGTCTCCTTCCTTTTCAGGGCTGAGTAATAGTCCATTGAGGGCACAGACCGTACTGTGCTCGCCCAGTCATTTGCTGATGGACTTAAGGGCGACTGCCCCCTTTGGGCTATTGTGAATGATGCTGGCGTTATGAACAGGGGTGTGCCGGTATCTGCTCAAGTTCCCGTGCTTGGTTATTTTGTGTACACACCCAGCAGTGGGATTGCTGGCTCACGTGGTGATCCTATGTTGAATTTTGTGCAGAACTGCCGTCCTGGTTTCCACAGAAGCTGCGCCACATTACATTCTCTCTAGCGTTGCACAAGGGTTTGAATTTCTCCCCTCCCTCACCAGATTTGCTATTTTGTTTTGGGTTTTTTTGTGTGTTTGTTTTTTATAACACTTACCCTAACGGGTGTGCTGTGGCAGCTCACGGAGGTCAGAGAGACTTTCCTGACACTGAGCAGCGCT
Organism: Tonatia bakeri; assembly: GCA_004024845.1. Lineage (NCBI taxonomy): Eukaryota > Metazoa > Chordata > Mammalia > Chiroptera > Phyllostomidae > Tonatia > Tonatia bakeri. Next base: position 175,748 of record PVIA01000446.1, on the reverse strand, counting down.
GCAGCATCTTCAGAGGAGGGCCTCCGGCCCCACGTTAGCAGTTCAGAGTTTGGACTGGGGAGCGGGATGGGAATCAGAGGGATGTAGTTATAAAATGCACTGCCTGAAATAAAAGTTCCTTTAGACTAGGAAGAGAACAATGGAGTTAATGAGTCCCCTGAGAGTCCAGCACAACAGAATAACACTTCTAGAGACTAAAAGAAAAATACGAAAGAAAAAAATAAATAGGAATTTGTGTTTATTTTTTACTACCTTGGTCAAATACCACCTTCAAAAGGAATATATACATAAAATATATAATCAGTATTATACAACCAATATTACACAATAACTAATCAGCATGCACTGAGTTCTCACTGTATGTTAGGGACTGAGCTAGCCATTTTACATGAACTTTTACTTAACCCTCCTAACAACCGTCTTTGCAAACATGGCGAGTGAAGCCTGGGACCTGGGAAACTCGCCCAGGATCACCCAGCAGGTCCCTTGCAAAGCCAGGATTTGAGTCCAAGTCTGTCTGGTTTGGAATTTTCCAGTCCCTAAGTCATAAGACTTCAATTTTTTTTTTTTACTGTTTCAGCTTTCTCTCCCGTAACACTTGAATTCAAGCCTCGCTTTACTCACCAAACTAGCTGCCATGCACTTCAGAAAAATGGGAGCTCCCTGAAGAGGAAGAATCTCTACCAGCCACGCTGTTCTCACAAGAACTTGCTGCTTCCCGGTTGCTGACAAACTCCTGCCTCGCTGGAGAACACAATAGCATGCACTTGACTGGTCCCTGTTGGACCATGGCACACTTTAAATGCTAAAGGCGCAGGGCTGGACCACCTTACAAACTCACAGAGCAGCTGAATAGAGTTCGTACGTCCAAAAATGTAGGTCCCAATTTTTAAATGCAATAGATATATCTGTTGATCAATAGGGAAATGATTTGTAACGACACTGCAGAACAGAAAAAACCCACAAGTGAGACTATGGAACTGTCCCCCGGAGACCTCAGTTAAAGACACAAGAAAGGCAATGGACTACACAGCCTGGATTTGAATGCAGTAACATCCCTTGCCTCAGTGGGAGGGAGAGCTATATGCCTCAGGGGCCCCCCAGCCTCTGCTCCTCAGTGCACACCTCTGCTCCTCATTGACTTACCTGCTCACACACAAATCAAAAATGGCTTCCCCTGCCCTAGCTTGCGAGACTCAGTGGGTTTGGCCTCATCCTGGAAAGTGAAAGGTCCTGGGTTCGATTCCCAGTCAGGACACATAGGTTGTGGGTTCAGTCCCCGCTCATGGCATGTATAAAAGGCCACCAGTCAATGTGTTCTCTCACATCGATGTTTTTCACCCTTTCTTTTTCCCTCCCTTCCCCTCTCTCTAAAAACCATAAAGTCTTTAAATAAACAAACAAACATATGGGGTGTGGGGGGGGGGACAGCTGCATACACAGTTCTGTGACTTTGTGCCACCCCAAAGAGGGGGCTTGTCCAGAACTGAAACAGCAAGTGTGCAGAAGGTATGTTGGGGAAGGGATAATTTTGGAGGCATTTTGCATTTTAACAAAGATTAGGATAAGGATTATATAATATATTTATATTTTGATGTATCCACATAATATTCCTCTGCTACACCTCTGATATCTTTAGGCTTAAGAGAAAAATACCTAATTCTTGTCTCCTAACTCTTGCCTCAGGCCACTTCCCTGGCTTATGTGCCTGTCCCACCCCAGTAAACCATAAGCTTCTGAAACACAAAGATTTACATGTCAGTCATCCGTAATTAATGACAAGTTATATGTCAATTATATCTCAGGGGTTGGAAAGAAAAACAGCAGCAGCAATTAACATTGTGTGCATACCACATATTGGTGCCAACCACTTTATACCTATTACCTTGCCTCACCCTTTACAACTACGCTATGAAACAGGCACTGGTGTTGCCACCACGTGGACACAAGGACACGAGGCTCGAAAGTTACAGAACTGCCCCCGAGTTCCACAGTCTGTGAGTTACAATACCTGCATTCCAGTCTGACAGGCCTGCTACAGAGCCCACCCTCCCAAGCCCGATGCTACATCCACAGCAGGTCATTCAGAAGTGTCAGGACTGAAGGTGGGTGGGTGGGAAAATGGGTGGGTGGGTAGGTGGTGGAGCGAAGGGAGAAAAGCAGGAGGGAGGGAGGGACAGAGGGAGGGGTGAAGAGGGGTGGATGGGTAAATGGGTGGAGGGAGGAAGGGAGGAAGGCTGCATGGAAATGTTAGGGAAACAAAACCCACAATGGACTACTGCCATAGCCTAGGAGCTCAGCAACATCGAGGCATGTTTCTGAGTAGAGTTAAAGGCATGGATTTGTTGTATTCCTGATCTAGCTAAAACTTGGCCCCCTAAAAAAAAAATCCCCACTACTCCTCCTAAAAACATAAGGGTTGCATGAGAGGGAGTGAGGGAGGGAGGGAGGGAGGACAAAAGTAAATACGCCGTGAATGTCAGTTCTTTTAGGAGCTTTTGCAAATCTGAACTTGTCTGTGTAAGCACAAACCTACCTCCGTAAATGGTAGTGGATCGGAAGGGCCATCTTCATATGAAAAAGACATCTCATCATGTCCTAGAGACCACAGAAGAAGTCAAAAAGGTTTTAGCACTTTCATCCACCTCTAAAGACTTCCCCTTCACAAGAACCTTTAAGAGAATGAAAGCCCTTTGAAGAGACTTCACTCTTGCTTCTAATTCTCTGACCTCGTGTCAGGCAGGGTTCCCTGTGGGCAGCAGAGACCCCACAGGTCATGGAACAGGGCTTTTTTATATAACTCCAACCATATGTAGCTGTGTGAGCAGCTAGGGGCAGGGGCGGGTGTGAAGGTCCACAAGGTGTGCCAGAGGATCAGCAGTCACCAAGCAGTAGATCAGAGAGGGCAGGCACGTCCAGCCACCAAAAGGCTGCAAAGAGGACCTGGGGATAAGCCCTTGGTGCACCTGCTGTCCTGTAGGTCTACAGTCACACATCTTGTGATGCACCTCATGCTCCAGCTGGGCATCAGGACCTACGGTCAGGAAGAAACACTGGATGCAAACGAGAAGAGAGCAGGGGCAGGCAGGAACCCATTCAACACCTCTTCTGCCATCCGTCACCCCACCTGACAGCCAACAAACAGAGAGCAACAGCCGTCCCAGTCTGCACAGGTTCCTCTTTGGGCCAACTCTAACCCGGAATCATACAGGAAAGGGCTGCTGGGAAATGTAGTTCTCAGCTTAACCAAGGCAACCCTGCACAGTCCACCAGGCTCCTTTAATTAAATATAGAATACTTAACGCTATTATTCACATCTTTGGGGAGACTGTACATTTTAACCATAATTACCTGATAAATATTTCATGGTATATATCTTTGTCATATAATTAGGAATAAAAAATGTAATCTCAAAAAGATGCTAAATAATTCAAATAGCTGAGGATGTGATTAAAGCCATGACTGAGATATGGCCAGAAGGTAACTCAAGGTCTTCAAAGACGATCTCCCAAGGAAAGTGTCACAACCAGATGTTTTTTAAAGTGTTGAAATGAAAATGGCCCAAAAGAAAAAAATCATATGGCTCTAAGTGTGGAGTGAAAAACCCAAAGAATATACACAGCTCATGCTATAATCTAGCAAGAAATATTTGAGTCAGCTTATCAAAACAATATCCATTCTTCTCTGGCCATCACCAAGGCAGTGACATTCATTTCACTCATTCATTTTGAAATTATCTTCTTCTTTCTTTGAAACCCCTTCTTTGAGGTTAGAGGATGTGCTGTTATTTCTAAAGGCCACCAAGGCACCTATTCAAGGAAGATGGACACCAGGGAAATGTCTCCTGACAAATGTTAACCCAATTCCATCCTCACTGCATCCCCCTCCACACAGAGCGCTCTGCTGGGTGCTGGGGAGCTGAGAACCGCGGCTCCAGACCTGCAGTGGCTCCCGCACCAGCACAAGTGACTACTGGTGCACAAAGTCTGTTCTGAAATAGAAACTGGACTTTGATAAGTACTGTAAGTGAAATACTAGAAAACACGCTTGGGGAATATGGGAAAAGGTGAGATTAATATGGTGTGAGGAACCTGGGGAGGCTTCTTACAGGAGGTGGGGGCAGGTCCTGAAGACTGATGCTTCAAAGGAAGAGGGTGGGGAGCAGTAAGCAGAGACAGACACACCCAGGAAGAGGGAGAGCAGAAAAAGTAATGAGCAGGGAGGAGGGAAGAGTACAGTTGAAGATAAACTGAGGAAGCTGTTAGGGGATTAACTGGAGAATGATTTATCAACTGACCAACTTAAATATTTTCCATGCTTGTCCTTCAGCCTACAGCAAAGTGAGCAACCAATGGCTTCCATCCTGGGTTAGAAGACCCACGCCCAATGGAGGAGAATGTAAACTCTTAGATGGGTGAGCAAACTCTTGCACCATGAACTACACCCATCCTTCCGGGTGGCCATTCATAGAGCGTGTGTGTATTTACTGAGCATCTACTCTGGTCCAATAAGTGAGACTGGAGAACCATTTATAGGAGGGAAAATGAGAATCAATACACAGAGCCTGTCCTGAATAAAGCTCGCCCAGAGCATGTAACTTAATATGGGTCAGGAAATATTTATATAAAATAAGAAAAAAATGAATGGATGAATTAATGGCAGGAAAATAACACGTGTCAGCATTATCTACACAGATTTTTTAAAAGTAGTGTAGTGGGTTAAGTGCTTCCACTCTGGAGTTGGGTGGGGATTGAATCCTGGTCCTCCACAGTAGCCGGCCTGCCTCAGAGACAGTGCAGGTTTGGTTCCAGACCCAAGCAATAAAACGAAGAGCACAATAAAGTCAGCTACAGTCTTTCTGCTGGTGGAGGGTCTTGCCTTCAGATTGTCAAAAATGCAACATCTGTGAAGTACAATAAAACGAGGTATATCTGTGCTAGCTATGGGACATGGAGGATGTTACTTGGCCTCTGTGGCTTTGGTTTCCTCATCTGTTCAATGGGTTAATAGCATCACCTTCATTGATTTGTTGTGAGAGGGAGTGCTGTGCAAGGAAGAACGATCCAGTGTCCTCTGGTGGGGGGTGATAATGGTCATTTAAGGACTCTGAGCAGGATGAGGGAAAACACTTGTTTTCCTTACTCTAAACCAGTAGATACTGAAATACTTAAGAAACTTAAGTCCATGCTTATGGAAGCAAAGAGCCTTTGCCTTTCAAAGGCAAAGGGCCAGTGGCTCAGGCCGCACCAGCACAGGCAGGAGCCCCAGAGAGCCTTTCAGGAGAAACTGGAAGCTCAGGCCCCTCATGCACTCAGGGTGCCTAGCGAGGTGGGTCTGACAACCGGCCCAAAGCTGCTATCACTACTCCACATTTTCCTTAGAAGAGTTATTTCAAAGTAGAAATTTTGCTTCGAAAACAAGCAAGCCCACAATATTTTCCCAACATCTCTCTTCAACATTACTAGATTTGGAAAATCTAGGTATCACCCAAATAATCGCCTGATACGCATTTTTAAACATCCCATGGTGGCCCAAACACTTACTGTCTTCTGAAACAGCAGGAACCTGAGCCGGTGCAGGAGTGGCAATGACAGCATCTCCTAAGCTACCGCTCGGCCAACTCCCTCCTCGACGCCTAGGTTTTCGTATAAATGTGCCGGAAGAAAAACGTGCTATTTCACTGTGCCCTCAAAAGGCCCAATTATTTCACAGCATAACACCTACCAGATCATGTCCAATGCTAGGTCTTGTGGGCCTGCAAAGGGCTGATTTAGCCACAGCCAACTGCCACTGCCGGGACCAAATGGCACAGCAGAGTCTTGGGCATCGTTTCCAAAAATCCACCAATGGCCCTATTTTCCTAAGTCAACTTTTGCACAAATGGCTTTTATCTGCCTACTGACGGAAGGAAAGGGGGGGGGGACAAGAAGGACGTGAGAGGGAAGAGAGGAAAAATAAAAAGAATGAAGGACCACCTGAATTACAGCCTGCATGATTACCTATAAGCAGCGGCCAAGAGAAGATGGTGCACCATCGTAACGGTCGGCCAGGCACAGACTTCTGGTCCCTGAGGTTATGAGGCTGTCATGAGAGACCCCTGATATTTTTTCCAGCAAGCAGTTGGCAGTGATGGATGACTCCATTAGAAGAACGGCCGCAACTCCATGCTTTCTGGGAGGCCCTCACACTCAGTAAGAGGCCAGGCTTTGAGAGGCCTTTCAGGTGTCAGTTCTCTGGATGTCCAAGGAGTTGGGATAACCCTCCTTCAGCAAGTTTTCTCATGCAAGTCCAAGGAGGCTTGTTTCACACTGACTTCTTCAGTTTCCAATTCCTGACCTTTACCTAGATAGCTGGAAGGCTAATAAAAACAAAAATGACTCCCTTCCTCCCACAAGCGATGGGACCCACGCCCACCAACACTACAGACTTTGGCACAGCTGTTGCCCCTCCGTGTCCACGGCCCTCTCTTGCCAGGTTCTTCTCCTGAGTCACCAGAAAGTCAGAACCTTTTACAGGCATTGATTTTTGTCCCTTTAATTCCCAATCTACAATTAGATGCTCAAGGCAACAAGTACTAAAAATAACTTTCCCTAACTTATTTTTTCTTCTCATAACCCTCCACTAAGAAGCTCGAATGAAGAAGAAAGCAGTTTAGAATAAAATGAAAATCACCCAGGAATATTGGCAAAAGAGGTCTAAACACTGCCCCCCCCCCCAAAAAAAAGAACCAGGCATAACTCTCTTTTCAGGATTCTATTCATTTTGGATCAAAAACTTGCTGAAACTTTTACTGGTGGCCAAATTAAAAATTTGCCTTGATAACCCAATTTAATTTTCAAATTTAAACTTCAGGTTAGTCCTCCTGTTTCCCAGTTCAGCCCAAGAAACTAGTCCCTCTACATGCTGCCTCAGGTTCATCTCCAGTCACCAGCTTCAAGGTCATGGATGAACCCAACTCTTTTGCTGTTTTCAGCCAAAAAGTCTATGTTTAGAAATATTAAATGTGCCCAACCTCAATAATGCAGATGGCTGTTCAAGTAGTTCCAGGAAACAGCCCTGTTCAATGTACAGATCAAATATTACTATTATTAACAATCTGTTAATGTCCATAAGGAATTCACCCTTCAACCATTAACTGTATCCTCTCTGATCTAATTTGCTTTTTCTAAGTCAATTTATCACAAATTTTGTTAGTGGAGTCCACGTAAATGAGATTTCTCTTACCCCTCAATCACTTTAGATCCGAGTCAAAAATGAAACTGTGGGTAATGTCTGGCAGCATTAGTACGGGATGTTTTGAAAGTCCACACTTCACAGGACCCATTCTATGAACGTAAGTGAACAGAAAGCCAAGCCACCAGGCTCGCAATGAACAGCGCCCACTCTAGACCCCTAGTAACTGAGGTCAGCATGCCGCTGAGGAATGACAGTAACAAAGGACAGTGCGTTCAGAGCCGCACTCACGTAATTGTCTTCCATTTCCATGGCCACCTTTATGTGAGTCACACACGGAAAGCTGGGCTTCCCCATAACATCAGCAGCACCTTGATGAACTAATGGTGAACCCAGGAAGAGCCGCTTCTATACCAAGCTTGATGAAGGCATAACGGCCGTTGTTCCAAGCAAGGGGATTTCTCTAAATGGAGAATGCCAACAACTGACTGCCATTTTAAGCTGTGAAATGATGAAAGAATTGTAGGGCTTTGGTCAGGCAATTCCACAGGAATGTTAGGTCTTACCAGCTGAGGAGATATGGGCAATACAACACTGAGGACAAATCATCTGGACTCTTTAAGAATAAATGGCTGGTGCTAAGAAAATCTTCAAGACCCAAGTATTTTGAGAATTATAAAGTGATGTTATAACAAGGTCAGGAGTCTGGGTACATAGGTTTTAAATTACTGCAATAGCCTATAACAGAGTCCTATAAAAGGGATGAAAGGTACTTCGTTACAACATTGGAAAAGCAAACTTGGGTGCTTCTGAGACCAGTAGGTATAATTTGTAGGGCTTCTTCAGGTTTGTGTTAACTGTTCCAAGTTGGCTAGGGTGGTCAGAGGTAAAATACTTCTTGGGAAATTAATGAAATAAACCATTGGAAATGAGCCCTCAAATTATGTCAGTCTGAAACCTTGCTGTATCAAAGCTCAGTGCAGTAAAGCATTTCCTTTTTCACTCCTCCATTCAAGACAGGTTTTTTGGGAAGTCATACCACCAGCGGCATACTTTATTCAAGGAAAACAAAACAGCAAAATTAAACCAACTGGTTTTTATTTAAAGTTGAGAGCTGGTTGCCAACTGAGCTACATTACATGGGAGGCTAAGTCGCGTCATGGTCCCCCAATCACAGCTCTCTAGAAATCAGTCCTTCCTGTTTTTAACCTTCAGACACAAACTACAGGGGGGTCTGCAAAACGTTTACAGTTGTGCATACATAAAACATTTTACTCTTCTTGTATTATGTATTAATCACTGTATTTGCTTCCATACAAACTGTAAACCTGCTTTTGCCCACCCACACACTTCCCAACTAAGAAGCCAGTGAATGCCCCTTGACAACCCTAGAATGAGTTTTGGGGGTATCCTCAAAGATGAAAGCATTGTTGCAACACACCACTGATCAAGGGCGAAGTACCTTTGTACTCAGTGGTCCAACTGGTATTTGTGGCCACTGGCACAGCCGCTTTCATTTCTCCTGTTAGTTCCAAAGCAACGTTGCCAGGTGCCATTCTTAAAGGAAAGTGCTATATATAACTAGTCCTAATAGCTTAAATCAGTACGTTCCCAAGTGAAAGATGACCTAGAGACATTTCAAAGACTGAGTTAGGGAATAAAGGACTGTGAAACTAGTTTATGGTTTGCTTCCTGGGTGACAACCATGATGTTTTACTTTTAATACACCTGATCTATTGGGCACTATTAACACACACCTATTATCCCAGGGGAGAGTACAACTCCTGTTTGGGCACGCAGTTTCCACCCTTGAGGACAAGGCAGACAGAGAACGACTCTCACTACTTTCATAATGATGGCTGATGTCATAGTTTGAGGAGGGAGGACTCAGTTCAGTCACTCCTGTACAACCTTGGGTGCTACTGGCTGTTTCCCTACAAATGATCCTGTCTGTTTTCTCCCTTCCCTCCTACACCTTATTAATGACCCTGATGTTGAAGAGTGGGGACCATTCCAGGAGAGAAGCAGTGTACCACTGACACGTATTTCCTAAACACATGTGGACACCACATGAGCACAGACATAAGTGGGTACAGTCCTTAAGAATGGGGAATGGGGTGAGAGAAGGGTACAAATGAGGCTTCAATTATTGCAAAGTTTTATTTGAAAACAGAGATGAAGTAAATACAGCAAAATGTTAATATTTTAAAATCTGGATAGTGGGTTTATGGGTGTGATTCTGAGTTTTTCTAAAATAAAGTGTTACATTTAAGAACTAGGAATCTCACAGATATCTGAGAACCACAAACCTGAAGTCAGCTAATAACTGAAAAGTTTACTTTTTCATCCAAAGAAAACAAAGATTTGCTATACTCATATATAATTCCATGACTTCCGTAGTATCTTCATTTCACAAACAAGGAAACAGCTCAGAAAGTAACCTGTCAGTGATACAATTAATTTAGCAGCCAAGTCGGGATTCAAAGCCAGGTTCAAAGGCTGGACTCACCATGCCACCTGGCCTGATAGACCAGCACATGTGGTTCCAGAGCAGTGACAGACCCACAAGTAAGGCAACACTTGACAGTCTTGCTAAACCTATTCCTCTTTGAGGTGTGACCAGAAGGTTCTCCAACAGGGGCCTTCCACACACACTGCCTCCCCTGGGGCCTAGTCTCTCATAGAACCTGTGCTAACCAGTTACATGAGCTGATATTTAAGAGCAATCACCAAACTTAACTGCCTTCTCCACTAACAGGGTTGTGAAGTTGAGGACCACAGATCACCCAAGAGCTTGAAAACCAAATCTGGTCACACTGTTCTATCATAGCATGTCCCACTATTCTAATTGTGGGTTTGTTCATCACTACCAGCCATACTCCCTGACCCAGACTGGAAACCCAGAGGAAGGACTTTGTCCTGCTTAGCCCTGGAGCCCCAGCACCCAGTACAGTGCCTAGCATTCAGCAGGTACTAAATAATTGTTCAAATAGTCAAAGACTAGATGGTTTTTAAAAATAAGGCAAAAACTGAATTATGGAGAATTTTTCTAACATATTAAGGGTATAAAGCAGTATTCTTGTATATAATTCCAATTTTATAAAATTATCGGTGTGGATCATCATCCCGCCAAATAAGAGGTCACCGGTTTGATTCCTGGTCCGGGCACATGCCTGGGTTGCAGCTTCATTCCTGGGTCGGTTGGTGTGTGAGAGGCAACCAATGTTTCTCACATCAATGTTTCTCTCCCTTTTTCTCTCCCCTCCCCTCCCAATATACAACCTTCTAAAAATAAGTTAATAAAATTATATATACTAACTAGTCCAGTGTTGCTCAGGAGCATACTAACCATAGGTAAGTGCGTGCCTGCAGCCTCTCTGAACAGCCAGAAGAGCCAGCCTGAGCAAGCAGCAGCTCACAGACTGTCATCAGCTATCTGAACACCTGCCCATGTGATACTGGGGGTGCAGATGTGAAGTCCACGCCACTGAACTCCCCAAGGCCAGACTCTTCTTAGTCACCATCACAGGATCTGCTACACCTGGGCTTCAGATACTCTAGTGGGTGACCAGTCACCCATTACTTCAAAGTACACCTAGGACACCCACCCCCAAATAAATACCATGAAGCCGCAAGACCTGTACACCACACCATCTCAAATAAAAATCTTCCAATCTTCACCCAGGCCTTTTCACATGATGTCGTTAACAACCTTATTCATGGAGAGACATGCACAGGAAATTCTGATGGATATACACAAAATGCTATCTTCTAGTACAGAACTATGTGATAATGTAATTCACTTTTGCATGCTGTTGTCTTAAGTTTTTCTGCAATGAGCAGATTAAATGTATATTAAATGCTTGCTAAACAAATTAACAAAGGTCCTGTGCCTGGTGCACTGGACGCTGAGTGACTCCATTCAAAATTACATTGAAAATTATTTTTAAATAGGGACTGTCTCTATCACTCAGTAACATTAAAGTGGCCCAACATTAAGCATGGGAATACACAAAAACATATGGTTCCTGCTCTTGAAAGAATGCAGTAGGGGAGCAAAATGTACAAATATAAAATGTTAAAATTCCAGGCAGTGTGTGAGTAACTGCCAAGAGCGGATAAGCAGGAGATGCTTCACCTGAGCTGGGAGGGAGAACACTCCTTCTTGAACTACAGCCAGGATGGCGGGCTTTCACAAAGAGGGGATCTTGACCAGGACCTGGCAGGGTTCAAATGAAAACTGAAAGAACGATTCAGAAAAAGAAGCCCCCTCAGCAGACTGTGAATTTGGGACTCCGTGCCTGAGTAACAGCGAAGCAAACAGCCTGGTGCTCAGAGTAAAAGAATTCTGGTGTTTCAGGGGGAGTGGTAAAAAGTAAAACGCAGCGAGGTTAGAGGACATAAGAGGACAGAGTAGAGGTTCAAGGTCAAAGAAATTTGGGGAAAACTGGTTAAACAAAGTTACAGGCGTTTCTTTACTTCCGAGTTCTCCAAGCTCTCCAAGCTCTCCAACAGGCAAAGGTGCACTGAGTCTCCCCCCACTAAGGGAAGAGATCGGGTCGTCTCTAACCAGAAGAATCTGTTTTCACTAAAGATGTAAGTGCATAACAAAACACTTGGGAAATACGAAGTTGAGTGACAAAGGCAAAACAATGCAGGGCTTGAAGAGCAAGGTAAACTAGTCACTGGCCTTAGTCCTTCTAACAGGGCTTGGACTTCCCCCAGAATAGCGGAGACCCTGCTAATATACCCTAAGTTTCTACACGGTGGGACACAGAACCAGACACTGCTGCCATCAGGACATGCCCTCCCACTTGTCAAGATTCCCAGAGAAAATCAGTCCCACCCCCACTCTTCCGAGAACACCATGAATGGCAGTCCCTTCCTGGTGAGCTGCAGGCCTTGGAAGCAGCTTACCTTCTTAGGAAGCAACAGAAGGGCTACTACTATGAGCAATGAAAAATACTGGAGGACCCCAAGCACAGCGTGATAAAAAAAGCAAGAGTTTTTAAAGTCCTGTGTGTTATGGAGCAGTTTGTTCAAATTAGAGGTGGCAAGGCATCTGTTTAAAATCAGGTCAGGAGACCATAACCAAGATTTCTTAAAAGAAAGAAAGAAAAAGCAAACATGTAGGCACATCGCATGTTCAAAAGGCAAGTAATGTATTATAAACCTTTTCTCTGTTATACACACTGGAATGACCTCTGTGGGTTCTGAACCAAAGGTCAAATGCATTTCATACCTGGGTTGCAGCTTAAAGGTTTGAAAGCCACTGTTCCAGAAGAGGGAGGATTTAGGGCAGAGACTGGAGGCTGTTACACTCCTCCAGATGGGCACAGGGGACCCTTTAGGGCAATGGGATAGTAGTAGGGGAAAAATAGAAAAAGAAAAACATGAGACACTTAAAAATAGAGAAGACAAACTGGGTGCAGGAAACCAGTGACAACGCTAAGATATGACATCTAGGTCATTTGGGACAAACCGTGAAGGAGAGCTGGTGAAAAGGTCCACAGGGGAGGTAAAGAGACACATTTAGGAGGAAACACATTTGGTCTCAAGAAACAAGAGGACACCCAGCTCTCCCACACATCAAAAGTATTGCTTTAATTTAGTCACTTTTACGATACTGTATTAATTCTCTTTCAGTTAAACATTTTAAATTTATGCTCTGTCCTCAACCAAGCGGTTATGACTTTAAGCAGCACATAATCACTGAAGAACCAATACCATCAGTTAGTCTCTGGCTATTACATTATTTACCATCCCAAGGGCTTCACTTATGATTTAACGTTTGATGAATAAGTACAGCCGGGTCTGTCATTTGGTTGTGTGTGTGCACACGATGGCCGCATGAGCACAAGGGCATGAGCGCTGCGTGAGCTGTAGTGCACGAGCACTTCTGGGAGAGTCGTGCCAAAGGGCACCCATCAGCTGCTCTGCGGTTTGGGCCCATCCCATAAAGCTGCTAAGTCGGCTCAAGAGCCCTGCTGATCCAGCGAGCGGGCACGAGGGAAATGGCAGGACTCCAACAGATCACTTTATCCAGGAACGAATCCCAATGTACATCAGAATAGACATAATTAAATGAGGCAGTGTGGACCTAAAGGTAAAATGTCATCCCCACCAGGCTCTTGATGAAGGCAGCTCTGCTCTACAGAAGCCTTTTTACAAAGTAAATTACATTAATTACCAACATTTGAAAACATCCAACATATAAGGGTTCTGAATCTCTGATTTATTAAACAGCATGGACATAACAGGTTCAGATTATTTTACAAAAAGAGCTCAAGCTGCTCAGAAAAAGCAACTGGGCTTGCTGGGAGAAAAACGATTCTTTGACTACTGCACAAGGACACCAAGACTCCTCATCCTACACAAAGTCATCATGAAAGGGCGCAGACAAGTTTTGTCAGACAGAAAACAGAGAAATCCACATACTAAGTAACGCATCCACAATGACTATAATGCATCCCTTAGGGGATAAGAATGTATCTGTAGGAAGGAAAACAAATCTTTCCATAGAGAAACCACTTTCACGAGATGATTAGGTGGACCTGCAATGAAGAAAATATATTTCAAAAGACGGATTCAGATTTACACTGTTTTTACTGAAAATACTTAAAAAATAAGACCTCTCTCTGTATCAAAAGAATTTTAAAAATACACCATGGATAAAATGAATTTCAGTAAAAGTCCAAGTCCCATTCAGAAACATACATTTGCATATAAGTAGAACAAAAAGTTTGAAAATAGCAATACTACTTGGAATCACTTAGATAAGCCAAGCTCAGTTCGTGTTCTGCTCCAGGGCATTACATTGAAACGGATCTCATTCTCACTATAATTTTTTTTCTTTTTAACTTTAATCACCAGCGGCTGGGCAACTGAAATGGACATGAGAACTATATAAATGTCAGAAAAATATGTAAACCTCATTAATGTTTCCAAAAATTCATTTAGAGATAGAAACAGGTCCAAATAGATGCCTGTCTAAATGTACTGCAATTACGTTACAATTATTTTTCCAAATACACAGATATGCTCTGTCTTTTCTCAGCTCATTACTGACTCAAACAATTTGCCCTTCTGGGATCAATTGTTTGCTAATAAATAATTGTTTACAGTCACAAAATGATGTTAGGAGGTTTTCTTATTAGTTTTCCTTCTGCACCCTAATAAGATTGAAAACTAGCTGATTCCCAAGAGTCTAACCTTAACCTCGCTTTGTTTAACAGCCCAGGAAATGATGAACCATCTGCTTCAGAAAATAATGGACGGCCAAGAGGAAATATTGTTTAATTGTAGATTAACCTCCTCATGAGGCAGTCTGAAGCAGCTTTAGAATGAGCAACTATAACCAGCAAAAGAAACAAACCACTAAGAGCCTTTTATTCTACCATTAAAGGTCCAGAAAAAATGCAAAGGGATTTTATTATCTGTATTTATTTACAAACATTTATTTCCACAGTGGAAACAAAATCATCAGGGTCAAAACTGATTCTCAAAAGTATAGTCACTGCCCTCCAATTTTGTTTGTCCAAATACCTTTAATGCAGCAAACCATCAAACCAGCTCATGCACTTAAGTGTTCGTTTAAAAAAAAAATCAATAAAAACCTCTTATCCATTATTTTCAGGTTCTTATAATATTAAAATTAACATTTTTCCCTGGTTTCTTTGTTAATAGTAATAAATCCACCATTAAGGAGTACGAATTGTTTTATTATCATCAACATGGCACTTAAGTAAATGAAATCTTGTCAAGTACATGGTGACCTACAAGTTCAAAAGAAAAAAGAACAGCATAAGATCAAAATGGCCGGCCAGGACAAGACATACAAAAGTGAGAGAGCAAATGTAAACACAGCCCTTTACCCAACAGGCTTCACATGCTAAATCTTTTCTAAAGTCAAACCTGTAAAAGTATGCATGATATTGAGCACTTAAAACTCTGCCCCCTCTCAGGGACTCAACCAATTTAGCAAGGGTGCTATACCACTTTAATTCAGAAAAATAAAGGAATCCTGAAAACATTCAGTTATTCCATACATACTGATATTAAGGGTTTCCTACAAGGGCCTGGGTACACAGACACAAGGAACGGGGCAAGGCACCTGGGGTAAGTATTTTTGTGGTTTAACAAGTGCCTAAGTATCATTTTCCCTTAAGCCTGGGGCAAGTAATTAAGTAAAGAGCTTTGCCCTGTTGGTACCAAACACTGTAAATGGTCCTCTCTGTCAGCCAAGAGCCATGGACAGCTATGAAGATTTCAGAGCTAAGGAAATTTACTATTCCAGGCAAGGCCATATTACTCTGGGTTTCCAGTAAGACCTGAAGGTCATTCACTTTGTGTAAAAAACAAACTCAGTGGAGAGGAAAGATTTTTGGCACTTCAAATTCTTAAAGATCTTAAACAGAATTTGCTTAAATAAATTATTCTTGAATTCCTCAACTTAATTTTCAAGCAATGAGCTAGTAATAACGCCAGAGATTCAAATGACAGTGCCCATTGAAGGAGAATGAGAGTTTGACATTCTTCTCCACACAACAACGAGGCACAGTTTTATCCACCAGACGTCTATCAGCCCACGGATATTGAAAGCTTGGGAGAACAAGATACAATCAACTCCAACCCTACAGTCAGCTGTCATATCGAGCAGGCATCAACAAAGCTATTCATGAATTTAGAAAAATTAATAAATCCTGGGTTGAATGCAAGAAAAGGCTCAAATACAGGTGAAGCATACTCACTTGGGTTTTGTTTCTGCATCTGTTACTTGGCGAATGAAGATACCATCTTCAGGATGTTCCGTGTCATCCATTTCATACATATATGATGATGCTATTGCAAGTGTAGTCCCATCATTACTGAAGGCAAGTGATGCGATGCTGGTGGGGTACCGGTGGAATTGGCACAGTCGCTTTTTGTTAAATGGATCCCAGATATTTACAAATCCATCAGAACCACCTGCAAGTAAATTTGAAAAAGTTAAATGGTCCTTAAAAGCAGAGAAATAACCATTATCTTTACAAATGGTTAATTTTTAAGATCAAAGAAATTACATTTCCTCCCAAGAAGTACTGTACCAGATTTCCCTGAATTTCATTAAAAGCAAGCACAATTTTTTAAAGCTCTTCCTAAGTATAAATATCTCATGTTCAATAGCAAAATCATGCTATCTTAATGACTAGACATACATTAACATGCCATACTTTACCTGTGGCAAATGTATTGTGGATGTTGTGAAAGGAAATGGCATTAACTGGGTAAATCTGCTCAATGTTATTTTCTTTTAGTCTGTGACACTTGAAGGCATACTTCTTCTTCTGTACCTCAGGGCTTGGGTCCAAGTACTCAACTGCCACCCGGCCTTCAATGGAGCTCAGTACATAACCCTGCCAAGAAGGAACCAAGGAAAGCCACAAATAGTGAATTCAGCTTCCAAAAACAAGGCACTAACACCCCAATTCAACCCACACTACAGGAAGATTGTATCAGAAAGGAAAACAAAGTATGGCCAGGTTTTAACAAAGTACTTAAGCTATACTAGCATAGTTACAACTATTCCAAACCTTTAAGGACACTAACACTTGTTTTGTTAAAAAAAATAAGCCCATCATCACTTGTTTATGTCAAAAGTAAAAGATAAATATAAAATCTATATTTTGTTTTTCCTTTAATTCTTCAAGGTATGAAAAAGATTTAGTCCTGAAAGACTGCTTTAGGAAAAAAACCACAAAAGTAAAATCTTATTTTTAGTGAAACTTCCATTATAAACTGGAGATACACTCTAACAGAAATTTTTAGATATAAGACACAAAAATACTTAAAAATGCAAGCATATTTTAATCATGAATTTAAATGTCTAAAGTTTCAAGTAACTGCAATTTCTTATCTTCAATGAAAATTCACAATATTGTGGGGGGAATGTGATCAGCATTTGAGGTACTGGTCTTCTAATATAAAGGACCCAGAAAATAATGGGCATAATTGCTTCAAGCTCCACAACCACTAAAGGACACCCACAAACTTCCTCCAAGATATCTTCTGTTTTTAGTGACTTTTCCACCTGCAAAATTCCTATAGCAGCTGACCACACCACCAACTCCCCTTAGAACTTTAGGATTTAATGATGGAATGGTGACCCACCCTGTACATCAAGGACTGGTCACTACATGAGGGGCTCAGCCTCTCTAACCTCAGGGGCATTCCTCTGAAAAAATTCAAGTTCTGGGCTGGACTTGCTACAGAACTCATTTGTACTGAGGTTACCAAGAGGCCAAAAGAAAAAGAGAGAGACAGAGAGAGAGAACAAATCCCTTAATCCTTAATTTCCAGACTCAAATTTCAACTCACTAGTTTGTTAACTGAAATACCTGCAGAACTCTCCTTGATCACCATGTACCTGTCAAGCATCCTGACCCAGATCTGATAAGGAATCAGAGGGCCTCTATCAAACTAACGGCAAATCACTTAGCCTCTCTGGACATCAAGGGCGCCTCTAAAAGTGGTTTAACACACTACCGTTAAACACAAGGATGTCAAAAACATACCTAACAAATTCCAAATCACTACTCCAAAGAAAAGGCAAAGTTTTTAAAAGGTGGTGACCAAATCATTACCATATAAGATCCTATTATTTTGGTCAGTACCTGCTTGTTTGGAAATGCTCGGATGCAGCGAGTCTGGTACTTCAGGCTGGACTCGCGGCGCTGCTGCACGTAGCCCATGTTCCGCAGGTCCCACACCAACACTCTGCGGCCTGCAGTGCCCACAATCAGCCTGTCTCCGGACACCGAAAGGGTGTACACCTTTCAAGAAAGACAAACTGGAAATCATCTACTTGTCTGAAAATGGCATTATGGCCTAAAATAAAGCCCACTAATCACAAAACCATAAAAAAGTTAGCTATCAGGTTCCCAAACATGGGTACCAAATTTTAGATACTATAGTTACACAAACCAACTAACCACACAAAATAATAGACCCAAGATACACTTAATACTTAACGAAGTACTATATAATGTACATTCTAATTAACTACAAAAAATGCTGTTGAGGGCTTCTCTTCATTATCGAAACAAATTCAATTTTTAAACAACTTTCCCAACCTTGTTTCATTTAGTGACAATATAAATGTATAAAAATACTCGAAAAGGAGACAATAAAGCCGTAAAACAATTCAAGATGCCTTTCAAGGGGCTTTGGGCTTTTCATAAAACAATCATTTTCAGAGTTACTTTGCTTGGACCACCTTTGGAACAAGATCTCATGCTGGAATTCTAAATTCCGGACTTCCCAGCTGTCACACTAAATACCGAATAGGCCTTTCCGGGAGGAGTGAGGGAGCCGTATCAATTAGCTGCTTAGTTGCTTTTGGTGCACGTGAACTCAAAATTAAAAGAAAAATATAGTGTCTGGCATATGACAAAGCAAATTCTCATGCCCTGACATCATACTACATACTTAAAATAAGTTCATCTTTAGGAAAAATTTTAAAAGCATATTGTCCCATAACAGTATTTTTCACCTCATTATTTTTCAATATTAAAACAATTTCCATGAAAATTCCTTTATAATAAATCAAAATGTTATATACACAAAGTTCAAAGTGGTTAATTTCAAAAATGTTATTTGGAGACCAAATAGAGATAGCAAATTTATGAAAATGGTGGCAAAATGTATTTTCCTGATCATGTTAAATCTTTTTTTTAATCTAGACTTCATATACAAAATTATTGCTGATTATTACTTTCTGTAAATAAGCAACTCTGATTTAATATATTTAAACCTGAAGAATCATTATAAAGCATGAAAAGGCTCCATAATATGGTAAGATATCTCTTAAACATATTAAACCATATAGTCCATAATCACTAATATGCTAACTACATACCACCAGTCAAAAAAACTAAGTTAGGTTTAACAATGTAACAACCCAATAGTCTCCACAATCTGGCCTTAAAACTCAACAACTATTTTGACCAAGGGAAAGATGAGGAATTAAAGACTCAAAACAGTAGATTTAATATAGGCATATTTAATTAAGAGAAATGTAAGATTTACTATAGTTGATTCGGAAAACAAAATGTTTGTAGAAAAATAGAAATTAACCTAAGTCACATGAAACACCAAACTTAAAAAATACAGAATCTAGAAAGAAATCCATTTATGATAGTACAATCAGACTGAAAATTTTATCTTCCATCTTTATACAGGTGACACGAGAGTCTAATAGTGCTTCTACCCCCGCTGATCATAAATCAAGCGAAACCACTGTCTCACTACAGACTAGGTGTACACATCTATCAGAGGAAGTATTAAAAGCAGTGACATAATGAACCTTGCTGAACCAATAAGCAGCTTGATTCAGTGTGGCTGTCCATTATATGATATTCTGTCAGCAATTTATCACAGCTCTTAACATGCTACATACAACCATAAATCAAAACTAGAAACAATGCAATTATTTTACTCCGAACAAAGGTCCTGCCAGGAGTGGATTCAACTATGAAGTGACAAAAATAACGGCTCCGGGGACGCACTCCGGTCCGTGATGAGGGCCGGCCGGAGCTGAGCAGTGTGTGCACACTGAGGAAACAGGCTCAAGTGAAGGCGCCTTTAAACGGCTACAACAGCCCGTCTTTAAAACCCACTACCACTTGGTCAAGTCTGATGAGCGCACGAGAATGCTCAACGACAATCTCACGGTGCAGATCTAGAGGTCAGAAGAATGTACCAAGACTCGGTTTGAAGAAGCTTGGTTCACTGGAGCCTTCAAACACCTGTCAGTGCCAACAAATGGTCAGAACAAGGGCACACAGGCCTCTTTTCTCACCAGCCTTGAAATGATGACCCATTTCACCCTCCTAAAGGGACCCTCCAGTGAAGCCTCAGGTCATGAGCTGAGTGATGCTCCACCCCGTTTTTGGGTTGGACACGTCAAACCCAATTTAAGGCAATCCAACCATCTTTGCTAAATGACTTCTCTGAAAATCTCAGTCCTGGGATATAAAGCATTAGCAATACATGGAAATTTATTATTTAAGCTAGTGCTCTGCAGTACAAACAAACATGACAACTGACAGGAAAAATTTGACCAAAATAAATTTTCCTTTGTGTCAAAATAGTTCTATGTATATGGGTTTGTAAAATAGACTCATCAAGTCTTAATTCAATATTCAATACCATATTCATCAATCATGCATCAAATCACCCCAAGGCCCACAATTCCTATTATGAATATAAAGAGCCTACCTTTTCAGGCTGCGAGAAGGTCCCAGCATTACAAGGAGTTCTGGGGTCCCACAATTTAACTGTCTGATCCCAGCTTCCGGTAACCATCACATTAACTTCTGGACAGTATTCAACACATCGGATAGGGGCATCGTGGGTTCCAACAAGATTTTCTATAGAAAAAAAAAATTAGTTTTACTACACCTGTGAAACAAAAATTCAAGTGAACAAAAGAAGGTGACATTCATTCCACTGTAATGAATCCATTTCCACCAACTCTAAGCAAAACCCACACCCAGAAAAATTTCTCCAGGACTACAAAAGTCACCCAACCCTCTCTGTCCACCTCCCGGTGCATAGCTGGACTCACTGGCACTCACACACCAAAGGCTCTCCTCGCCTGACACCAGATCCCTCAGATGAGGAGCCTTGTTTAACTCTGTAGGTCTAACTGTATGTAGTGTAGGTTCTGATATATGGCAGGTGCTAAGAAATACTTGCTGAATGAACAAATGAAGGGGTAACTTGTCTTCTGGACCTAAATAAAACTTATCACATTAAGCCAATGCTAATAAGAAACTTATTAAACTGGCAATAGATTATCCCATATCTGGGGATGAAGAAGGTATAGTCATATGATTAATCCACTTGGTTTTATGATGGATATTTCTTTTTTGTTCTTGTTTTCTTCTATTTTAAAGATTTTATTTATTTTATTTTTAGAGAGAGGGGAAGGGAAGGAGAAAGCAAGGGAGAGAACATCAGTGTGTGGTTGCCTCCTGCACACCCCCCACTGGGAACCTGGCCCACAACTCAGGCATGTGCCCTGACTGGGAACTGAAGCTGTGACGCCCCTGCTTCGCAGGCCCGCACTCAAACCACTGAGTTACAGCAGCCAGGGCCTCCCATTTCCAATACATAATTTTTTTCCTTCCCATTTCAACTCTTCACCATCTCATTCATTCATTCATTCAACTAACATCTACTAACATCTACTAAATGTCTACTATGTGCCAGAATCTATGCCAAATGCTAAGGATGCAACAAAGAACAATATGTGGTCTTGATCCTCAGAAGACCTACCTGTTTAAAATATCATTTAAACAAGAAAAAAAAAATATCTTAAGTTCAGCAATGACCTTCAGAGAATAAACAGCTAATTCCCTTAATTATGGTCTCCAGCATCAAAAATGTTTTTAAGTTTGCTTTTCAGAGTTTTTTCACCCCTAAGTTTTCGAGCAAATAGGACCCAAACCTGCAAACCAACGCACTGTGTAGGAAGGCTGCCGGCAAACAAAGCCCAACACCTGCAGTCGTGAGAGGGAGTGCAAAGTGACTTTCCTGCACAAGCCTCTCCTTGACTGGGTGAGTTTCTGACAAAATACTGTGCCCATCTTCTACGCATCCTCCCACTGGCCAATTCACACTCCTCTGGTCGTGTCTCTGTGATGTGCCATCCTCTTCGAGGACATCAATGTCTATCACATGCACATTACCCCCCAAATGGAAATTTTAGAAAAGCTCTGCTGGAGAGCCCTGTGCAGTTGGGTTCCATCACAACCTGTGCTCTGCACCAAAATCACCAAAAAAACTGGGGTAAGTCATTTCCTATCTGGCCTCTAAGACATGATTATCTAAGAGAAAATGTGCCATCTTCTTATTCATCCAATAAATATACTTAAAGCATATTCTAGGCTAAGTAGTGATATGAAATTAATATAGTACCTGGACAGCATGGCTATTTCATCACACTATGTTTTTCTTCCAAATCTATCTCCCTTCAGTCTACACTGAACTGACTTCTGAAGAGAGGACTGAAACATCAGCCCTGGAGGTCCCACCCACTTGGGAGGATGAGGTAAAGGTCAGACCTAAGGGCCCCTTCCCAGACACAGTGGCCATGGGAAATCAGAACGGGCTTTACTGAAAAAATACATGCACACCATTTAGTGATCAGTAACTTAAAATGGTTTACTCATTTAAACAAAAAAGTCCTAGATATAAGCCATTTTTGCTTGTATCTAACCAACTCAGGAACCAAGCAATTCAAGAACGACTCTTCCTAAATAAATACACTCTAGTGCACTAGCCGAGAAAACAGCAAACGGGTGAAAAGCCGGATTACCTTGATCAGTGTTCAAATCATGCATTTTCAATTGATGATCTAATCCCCCACTCCAGGCATGTGTTGGATCCTACAACATAAAGTTCCAAGTCGTTTAAAAGTTACAGAGCTTCAGGTCGTGTTTCAAAATTCCAGCCAACTGAACCAGGTTGTGCTCATGATGCTGTACCTACTCACTCTAAACAAAAAGCAGCACCAAAATAAAGCAAACTACTGTCAGGAAGTTAAGGAAGAACGGCCGGCCGAGCAGACAGGCATTCCTATTTACTAGTAACCAGGCCTACCTTTAACTAAGGCGGCCACGTTTGATTGTTTGGCTGCAACTTTCAAACACATCTGTCCTATGTCAAGACTGCTGGCAGGGCTATTCAACTCCACTTTTAAGGGGAGACTGAGTTTCTGACGTCTGCATGCCCCCAAGGCCACACACCAGTACCTGGCGTGTCCGGGATACCTAAGCACCTGTCCAAACAACTCCCCCGACAGCAGCCCCGGCCCAGCACAGGAAGAGGGTCGCTCCCACTAACGCGGGATCCGGAACACAAAGACCGCTGCAGCGGGCACCTACGTAGAAGGCGCAGTCCAGGACGGCACCAGTATGCTGGTACTTGAGCCGCATGGAGTTGGCCGGCACATCGTAGAGGCGCACCGACGTGTCCCAGGAGGAGACCAGCAGGAACTGGGACGTGTTGGGGCTGAACTTCACCGAGGAGATGCCGTCCTCCGGTGGCTGGTTCAGCTTGAACTCGTTAGAACCGGTCATCTATGAAACAGGCGGCCAGTCAGAGACGCCCCACACCCCGCACCCACTGCCCGCGAGGGTACCAGGTCTGGGACTTGGGCTGTTGCGGGCCTCACACGGACCTAGAAGGCGACAGTGACTGGGCTTGTGCGCCTGCGCGAAATCTGCGCGCCCACCACGGTCGGAACTCTCCCCTCCATCCCCCACCGCTCCAGAAGCGCCCCAAACCGCCAAGCCCGCGCCTACACACCCCTAACTCCAGCCCCCCTCCCCCCGGGGCGCCGCAGCCCTCCCCCGCCGGGGCCAGCTCCCGCACCTCGGCCCCTCCCCTCTGGGGCCTGCAGCCCCGGATGCTCCTAAAATAAAAGCGGGAGAAGCGAAACGTGTTCCCTGCGGACGGCTCCACCAGCCCCGGGCCCGGGGAGTGCCCAGAGAGTCTGCTTTCGCGCCCCGTCGTCTCTTCCCGCTACCTTGCTTTCACTTCAGAATCGATTTGGTCACCGCTAGCCGCCGCCTCGCTTCACTCGGAGCACTCGCGGGCTGAGCAAAGTAGGCGGAGAGGAAGCTCCAGCGCATGCCTCCCATTGGCTAAATTCAAATGCCAACGTCTCATTCTAGGCATCTTATTGGTCCGCCCTGAGGACTGGTGTCGGTCAACCCTGCTATTCTCTTCCGGCTCAAAGGCAAACCTCCGCTTTTCCGATCACGTGGTCTTGCTTAACCACAAGGCTGAGGCACCCTCCGTATTTGTGCTAAAGGAGCTAAAACTACAACTCCCAAGAGGCATCGCTCCAAGGCTGCGTTCACGCCCTCTCGGACACGTGTGCGGCACTCTGGGAGATGTAGTCTCCCTGAAACCGGCGCCCTGCCAGTCCTCTGACTACTGAGAGGCCAAGAAAGATGATTCTCTTTGGGGCTCACCCCATCTAAGTTAATTTCGCAGACACAAGAACCCTATTTTGATCAATACTTCTATAGACGTAAATTATTCTCCCTTTCACTGGGCGCCGGTGAAGTTAACCAAAAACTGAAATGGAGAAGAAAACGTTTACTCTTATGAATTGCATTGTTTCCCCCTGATGTTTTCTCATTTTCCTGGGTTTCCACCCATGAACCAGGTCTCACATCTCCTATCGTCATAAGACCTATTGATCGAATAGAAACTCATTTTTATTTATACAATGCTTTATGACTCCATTGCATCTTTTCACAAACATTCGAGTGTCTACTGTGCGCGGGGCCTGGTGAGACGCTGGGATGATAACGCATTAATCAAACCCGTCCTTGCTCTGCAGAAACTCCCTGTCCGGATGGGTGAACAGGCTGGGAAACAAATAATTTGCAGTGTGTTAAAGCTTGAACGCTTCTTTTAGACTTATTTTTAAATGGGGTCTTAAAATTACAGCTATGAGCTTCTCCCTGTCCACTCCACCCCATCTAAACAACTCCCTAGAGTTTTGAGCTGTTTGCTCCATTTGCTGTTTCTAGAACCCTCCACAAATAGGAGAATCAAGAAGGTTGCTTCTGTAATAAGAAAACGATTTGATCTCCATGAAAGAAAATCAATACTTAATTTGTAACTGGAATGCTGTGACTCAGTTACTCTTAAATATGAAAAACTCACTGAAAATTATCAAAGTAATCCATACAATAACCTCTTTTTCACTGCCTTTGTGGGGAAAAAATTTTCCTTTATTATGTAACTTTGTATGAAGTGGGAGGAAATTGTTGAGGTTAAAGTGCTTTACCTTTGAGGTACATTAATGAAGAAAAAAGTTTGGTCTTCATGCATTCACATACATTGACTCAGGTGCACATTTTTTCCTGATTCTTGGCACAATAAACCCACACGCAACTGCCCTTCTCCCCACTGTATCGATGGTATCACTGCTAACAGGTCAGATTCTTGACCTTTCTCCTCACCAGTCCTCATACTGGATTCTCTGTCTCTTCTCTTTCAACAAGCTAATGTCTAGGTTAAGAATTTAAAATGCAGTGCCTTATGCCATTCTAACTTTGGCTAAATAATTTTAACTCCAAATAATTTTATTTGGTTCCCTCTCTCCATTGCTTATTTAATTCTATTAGTGTTTTGAGATTCTGAGCATGAATTATCCGATAATAAAATCCAAGTGTATTTCATTATCCAGTGTGTGTATGATTCAGGTCCCTCTGGGCATGCAGTTGCAACCAGACTCGATTTGAGTTTTAAGAAACGTCAATCTTTTAAATCCAGTTTAGAACCTGAAAGGAGGCTGATGATTTTGCTGATTATTCAAATGAATTGATAGTCTTGAGATAGGGAACCTGGCCACAATGGAGTCTTGAGCAACATTTTAAATCCAAATGCAAAGTTGTGTATATGTATGTGTGTGTGTTCAGTGCTTACTAACCTATAAGAGAGAGGAATTTCTAGAACTAATTACACTGTTAGATCAATTTGCTAATTTCTGAAATAGTAAAAAGAGAGAAATACCCACTATAGGACAAACTGAAAAAGGGTCATCCCTAAAATCATAAACGGCAAGATTTTGCCACTAAGTGACTACAATGGATACAGAAAGCCACCTTCTGTACAAGAAATCTAAGGAGGATGTAGTGACCCAATACTTTTAAAACCATCATTCTATTGGGAAAAAAAGAACACAATCTGTTGAAATGCAGACAAAAATCCCATGGATGGAATACTCCTATACAAGTAGTTTTTTGAGAACCATGTTATTTCTGCATGGAATATTCAAATAGCAACTTTAGAAGAAAAGAAGAATTTAAAGTGGGTCATCTGGAAAGAGAGGAAGTACTTGAAAGAAAATTAATGTACCAAATAGATCAGAAGAAAATGGGCCCAATGCCACTTTTTACTCTCTCTGAATAGCCAATATTTAGTTCTAAGCAAGTAGTCGGGCCCAGTAAATACTTGTCGAATTGAACTCTGTTGAAATGAAATAAATGCAACTGAGCTAACTTAGCATTGGCAGACGCGTTCATGGGTAACATCCTTCGGATGTCAACTTCACATAAATTGTAACTTATGAAATCTAATGTGAGAAGAAAAATACGATCTCAAAGTGGACACGAGATCGGACATTTGAGACAGAATGCTGCGGGTCACAGATGGTTTACGGGCACGCTATATACTCTCACAAAATGCAGACCATTTCCGAGCCTCAGAGAGACAAGTCTATCACAGAAATGCTCCCTTTCTAGAGGTTAGATCGGGCCTCGGCGCTCCTGGCGCCTTTGCACCAGCTACGGGGATCGGAGGCAGGAGGCCCCTGGTGCTCCTCCCAGTGACACCAAACACCAGCCTCTTCTAAACTCAAGGCTTCCTTTTCCGCCGTTTTACTAGGAACAGGTGGCTGCGATTTAACATTGCGAGACTCCGGGATTTGCGTAACACTCGCGCAGCTATTCTCTCGGTGCCGCGCCGTTCCAGCGGGCGAGTGAACCGCGGGGTTGGGGCGCAGAAGTCCGTGGGCGCCCAGGCCGAGCAGCAAGCTTTCATTCAGTGAGAGTGGCCACGTGCTTGCTCGTGATCCGGCCATTTAGTCACGTACAATGCAAACTATAAACACCACCCAAAACGAAAGTGTGTGGGAGAGGCGCCTTTATCTCCCGCACTTTCTTTTGCCTGGTCTCTAGCCTCAGAACCCTCCTTGGCCGAAGTGCCACCTTTCCGCTCCCAGTTCCCGAGCCGCAGGGAACGCACAACTGTGCCACGAGCCCGGGGAAATGTGCGCAGTCGCAAGCCTATCGCGCCAGGCGGGGGGACTACCAAATCGGATTCTTTACCTGGTCCAGGAACCGCTGCCCCACCTACCCTGCACGCCTGGAGAGGAGGCTCGTGACGCTGGTTGAGCCGTGTCGCAGGACACACTGCTGCAGCCAAGCCCCAGGCGTTGCGGGTGCTGGGAAGATGCTGGCTCCGGGAAGGCATCCGTTTCCGCAGTGAGCTCGGCCTCCCTGCCTTCGTCCCTCCTGGCGCAGGTACCGGAACTGTATTCTGTCCCGGTGCTCCTCAGCCAGCTCCAGGATGGAGCATCAGGGAGTGGAAGGTGGTGCGCTCCAGCCCACAGGCTGCGGGAGTCAGAGTCCCAAACTTTAACCCCTGACCCCGGCCCCACCCTCCACGTGGGGCGAGCCAGCTAACACACACCCACAAACCCCTCCACCCAAACGCGAGAAAACGTTCCACGTGTTAGCACGCCAAACAATAAACACCGCCCAAGTTAGCAACGATGCTTAAAGTGTTTTATTATTTTCTTTAAAAATATTTACAGATCTGAAATCTCCCCCTTTTGCCCCTACCCATCCTCGGGAGGAGGGAAACGGAAGGAGGCGTTGAGATAATTGTCCAAAGCCCCCACGGGCTGGCGTGGCTGGCCGTGTGTGCATGTACGTATATACAGATGAATAGAAGGGGAGAGTAGTGTACCTGGCTTTGTTGGTGTTTTTCAAATATTTTTTCCTACCAATCAACGTCGATCTGGCCGAAACTCCCTTTCCCACCACCCGAGAATAACCCTTCCACAATGTTTTTCACAGCATACTGGTTTGTTTGGGGTAGAAAGCAGGAGATCTGGCTTTGAGGAATGCTGACAAGTACCCGAAACAATCAAAACAAAAAGTAGGGCAGAGGCCATAAATAAAAGATAATGAATACACATGGTGTATTTCTTAATATTTCTGGCGACACGCTGCTGTGCTCCGTAGCCCTGGGAGGGGGCAGCGCGCGCCAGGCGCGCAGGCAGAGAGAGGCGCGCGGGGAGGCGCCGCGTTGGCGACTCGGTCAGTAGTCGAGTTTGTTGTAGAGGTTATAGAGAGGTAAGGCCGAGAGGTTGCTGCCCGGGTAGTAGAGTGGCGCAGGGAAAGCGAGGGAGCGCGGCACCGGCACGCGCAGCAGCGAGCTGTCCCGGAACACCAGCGGCATTCCCACCAGAGTCTGCGCCGAGGCGTGCGCCATGTTGGCCGCCTCCAGCTCGGCCGAGAGCTGCCGCTTCCACTTGTTGCGGCGGTTCTGGAACCAAGTCTTGACCTGGGTCTCGGTGAGCTGCAGGCTGGAGGCCAGGCAGGCGCGCTCCGAGCTGCTTAGGTAGCGCTTCATGTCGAAGGTGGACTCGAGTTGGTACACCTGGCTGCGCGAGAAGACCGTGCGCGTCTTCTTCTTGGCGGCGCTTGCCTGCCGCTCGGCTCCGCTGTCCCGCGGCCGCTCAGACCCTGGTGACGGGGAGCCCGCGGAAAGGAGCCTCTCTTTCTCTTCCTTAAAGTCCGAGTGCGAAGAAGAAAGGAAAGGCGTGTGTTGCGAACTTGCCGGCCCTGCGTCTCCGCTGCCCTTGGTGTTACCTGGGGAGTGAGAACAGAAAAGGAGGCCATGGAGGTGGGGAGCCTCAAATGCCCCCCCGCCCAGCTCTCGCCCGGACTAGGGGACTGGCAAGCGGCCGCAGCCTCGGTCCTGTCTTCTTTGGTCCCAATCCCTTCCCTCTAGCTGGAACCCAAAGCCCAGCACTCCCGGCTTTTCAAAAAGCAACAGGAGAGAGACACAGCTACTTGGAGTCTGGGTTCTCCGTGTTCCCAGCTTCGTGAAAGGACGTGTGGCAATACGGGGAGGAGGTCTGGAGGGGGAGCATTAACATCATTTTTAAAGGTGAATTTTGCCTTGCAATAACTGAGCTGGAAGAGTTCCCCGCACTTTATAGGGTGGCATCATGTCACAGGCCGTTTGTTCGGAAATCATGCTCAGGACTAATGCAGGACTCCCCTTAGTCAGATGCTGCAAAAAGGAACCATCTCTGAAAGGCACTATTGTCAATCATCTTGGAGGGCTAATCATTCCGAGGAGGAGGAGGAGAGAGGGAGAGACACAGGCACAGAGACAAGGAGAGAGTGAGAACGAGAGACCACTGAAAGAAACTGCGGTAGAGACCGCTCGGACCCGACTCTCAGACCTCGTGTTCAGGGAGTATCAGATGTGCTTAGGGGTGTTGATCGTAGAGCCGGGTGTGCGGCCGGCCCTGTGCCCTGCCCGCTGTGGTGCGCTCTCCCTCCAGCTCAGCCTTCCCCAAGACCGCGCCGCGCAAGGTCTGTGCTCCCGGTGTCCTCCCAAGCGCCTGCGGGACCGAGGCGGTAGCAACACGCGCTCATTTCCTCCCCTCAGACCCGGACCCCGGGCAGCCGCGGCTCGGGCCAGGGGAGGTCCGATGCGAGAGCCCCGGCACAGCTTCCCTCCCCTAGAGCTGGCTTGCGGTCGACCGGGCGGCGTGCGATCCTTACCCAGGCAAGGAAAGGGGATGGGGGGGTGGTGCTTGGGGCCGGGCTCCTTGGGGCCGTGCGGGTCTGGGCAGAAGCAGGCGGGTGCCTTCCAGCCGTCGTCCGGCTCCTCCTCCTCCGAGGACACGGACAGGCTGCGCTTCCTGGCCGGCCAGCCGGCGGGCTCCCGTGGCGCTTCCGAGGGCCCCCCGCCCAGGATGGACTGAATGGTGAAGCTGGAGACGCCGCCGGCCGCCGGACACCTCTTGCCCACATCTTCCTTGCTGCCCATCCTGGGTTCATAAGAAATCGGAGGAAACCAAGAACTCCCTTTAGAGACGATCTGAGTAGAAGGTGGTGCGGGCAGGCAGGCGGGGGGGAGGGGCGGGGAGGAGAGTCAGGGGAGGGGGCGGCGAAGCTGGAGAGGCGTCCCCTCCGTGCGGGGGGCACGCGGGCACGGGACGGCTGCGCGGGGGTCCTCGCCGGCCGGGCTCTGGGTGCGCCCGCCGGGCCCCAGCGCGAATGCCCCTTCTTCGCCCGCCAGCTCTCCGGGTCTCCGGCTGCGCGGAGGTGGCGCGGCCTCATTTGCATAGAGGTTCCCGGGACCTGGCCAATCGCAGCGCCGCAGAGCGCCCGGAAATTTTCAAACAGCCGAGGCCGGGAAAGCAGTGTCCGCGCCGGCCGGAGCGCCGGGGCCCGGAGCTGCGTCTGCGGTGTCCGACCGGGGCCGGCCGGCGCCGAAAGCAGCACAAACTCCACCCCAGGTCTCTGGCCTCCGTCGCGGCTCTGACCGCGGGGACCCGGCACTCTCGAGGGGCAGGGACTGCGCGGGCTCGGAGCTGAAAGGGCCCGACTCCTCCCCCAGGCGACGGGAACGCAAGTCCTCGGAGGAGCTAGCGCCGTCTACTCCAAGACCCTCCCCCAGCCTCCCGCCTCCCGGTCCGGGCTAGCGGACCGCGCCGGTAGCCCCCAGACCAAAGCGCCCGCGGCGGAGAGTTGAGAGAAGGAGCATGCGCCTTGGAACTGACGCTATTTCCAGAGCCCAGCTGCGAGGACAGGAAGCAGACTTGTCTACAGACGCCCACCCCCGTCACGGGCCCCGCGGGGCAGCATTATCGCGGGGCGGGGGGGCGGGGGGGCGGAGGGGGAGCCCTAGATATTGTTTCAAAAGATCGTGGTTCGAGTCCCAGCACCACCACCACTTACATGTTGCGTGAACTTGGGCAAGGCCGGTCCCCATCGGAGCTTCAGTTCACACGTGAACTGAACTTCTCTTTAGCACCATCCCTCCTCTCCCGTTTTGAGGATTGCCTTAAGGAAGAATGAGAAAGTCCCCGAAAGTCCAGAAGCACTAGGAACTCCTAGTAGGTAATTGCAGACGTTTGCTGAAGAGGTCATGGCCCGCCCTCCTGTTCCACAGGAGGTGATTTTGCCGTTGTTGTCCACCACCCCCCCCCCCGCATTGGCAAACATTGGAGGACAAGGAATTGCTGCAGAAATAGCTCTTTGCTCCCAGGAAGGAGAGGGAAGGAGGTGAGGGCAAGATCGTAGTTTTGGAATTAGGCAAAGTCCATTCACACCTCGATTAAGGTGACTTTGAACAGGATACTTAAACTTTCCGAGCCTCAGTCCCTGCATTCCTAAAATCTGGGGAAGCAACGCCAACCTCACAGAAGCTATGTGAGGTTGAAGTACCCAACTCCTCGCCGTCCCCTCTGAGCCCTGGCTCTCGCCCCTTTAATGCCCAGATCAGCCCTGCGGGGGGCAAAACAGTTCGGGCGCACAGTTGTCTACACAAGATTCCTGGAAACGAAGGTGAGCGGAGGCCCCCTGGCGCTCAGGCAACCCCCCCTCCTGGGTCTGTGGCCTCTCCCTATCCCGCAAAGAACCGATCCCGGAAGCCCTGCCCCGAGGGTGTCCCCCAAATGCAGCCAAGGGTGAGGGGAGACTCTGGAGTCAGTCCCCAGCGGCGTGCACGCGCCGCAGTGTGACAGTGCAGCTTCCTCCTCGCCGCTCCGTGCCCAGGTTATTGAGTAGAGCGCTTATAATATCATTAGCTGCGGTGAGTTAGCGACTGCAGCCCTGCCCGTGGCAGAACCTCTCCCTACTTAACTTCTCGAAGGGCTCGTTAATGGGCTAATTGATTAGGAGTCGGCGGCGCAGCCGGGGCAGGGGCAGGCGAGGGGGCGGGGGCCAGAGGCTGTGCGCCAAGGCCCGGGAGGCCGGCGAGGGGCAGGTGCCGGCCTCCGTCACCGCATTAACCTCTTCAGGACTCGGCGGCGGGGTCGAGACACATTACAAATGGTCAGCTTTAATCATGGTGTCAGCTCATTAACCCGGAAGGACCTGGCGCTGAAATACAATTTGTACGTCCTCCGCCGGGCCGAGGCACAGACTCAGAGCCAGGTTGCAGGGGCTCGCGCACGCTCCCGCAAGGTTGGGCGGTAGAGGGGAGGCTCCTGGAAAGAAACACCTGGCTTGCTCCCCCCGCCTGCGGCCTCTCCCCTACCGCAAACACCCTACCTGGGCGCTGTCTTTTGGCCCGGCCGAGG
>PVIA01000446.1:103674-138674 GCA_004024845.1 Tonatia bakeri | reverse complement strand
AAAAATCACCGTTTTCTGCTTCAGCCGACTATCTAGGCTCACACAGCCACCAGTGCCATGGCACCACCATCCTCCCCCAGGACACAGCAACCGTGGCTCCTGGGAGAAAGGTGCTGGCCAGGCTGCAGGGCTCCTGTTTAGGAGGGGAAGGAAGGCCTCAGGGAGCAGGATAAAGGGTAAACGAAGCGTGTGAAGAACCAGTTATTTCTCGACTTCGTAAAGACTGGGTCAGTCAAGAACCGTTTTCTAGATTCCAAACACAAATAAAGTATTTTCTTGGCATTTGATAACATTGTGTTCTGGCTGTAAAATCTAAGGACGTGTTTGCTATTGCAACATTATTTTTAATGAGCTGTTATTGGCCTGTCCCGCAGTTAGTATTGCCAACAGTAAAAGGCATCACTATGTTTGCAGGTAACACAAGGAACAACATATTTTGACCCTGAATTTCTGTTTATTTTTCATTTATGACACATGCCCTCGTTTTTATTCCAAACCAGAGGGAAATAAAGAGAGATCTATCTTCACTGAGGTCCAGGCTAAAATTTTGCCATAAATACTCATGCTAGTTTATTTGG
Source organism: Tonatia bakeri (assembly GCA_004024845.1). NCBI lineage: Eukaryota > Metazoa > Chordata > Mammalia > Chiroptera > Phyllostomidae > Tonatia > Tonatia bakeri. The sequence continues at coordinate 138,096 of PVIA01000446.1, read as the reverse complement.
GGCAGTTTCCCCATTAATAGGAAACAATACTGGATGGTTCAGCTATAGTAGAATCAATTGTGTCCATGAGGGTTGAAGAACCTCGCAAAGCCCTGAGAGAGGGACTGGGAGCCAGTGCAGGCGCACCCCAGCAGACGCGCCCTGCCTTATGCTCTGACCAATCCTCGCCCTCTCCGGGTTCTCATCTCCCCCTTCTTTCCCCAGCTTCAGACGTGTCCTGCCAGGAGCTGAGCATGCAGACCCTATGCTCTCAGGCAGGGAGACCAGGGGCTGGCGAGGGGCGCCCAAGCACCTGCTTCCGCCAGGCAGGCCGGAGCTTCCCAGCGTCTCCCTGCGCGCAGCGCCTCCGCAGGCCGCGCACCAGGAGCGCGGTGGCCAGGCACCCAGCTGCCGCGTGGGAACAGCTAGCGGTGCGCTTCCGGTCGGTGTCGGGGATGGGAACGGGGATGGGGGACCTAGAGAGACCGCCCTTGAGGTGTTGGGCGCCGGTCTCAGCAGAAAAGGGCCCAGTTGGGAGGAGAAAAGCTCCTTTCGATTGCCCCTGCCTCAGTCGGACGGTCCGTTCCCTGGCACCGGGCACGCCAGGACCTCGCCCACACCCGAGCCGCGCAGAGGCCACCGTTCCTCAAGGACTGCGGAGGCCGCCCGGTCCCCAGGGCTGGCTGGCCTCCTCCGGCTGCCCTCTCCCGGCTCGGCCTCTCCCAGTGGGACTTCGCGATCCTCCTGTGGCCCCAGCTAAACTCTAAATTCACTTCCACACCCCGCACCCTCCGCGCTCTCCGAGACCGCCACGCTCCAGGCCCACCACCGAGAGCCCACGGAGGTCCTGCCCTGGAGATCGCGGCTCCCTAAGGAACCGTGTCCCGGGAAGGGAATGCGACGCTGCAGCCCCGCGGTCGGAAACACCGGCTGCCTCGGTCCTCGACCGCCGCTTCGCTCAACGTCGCAACCTCGATAAGCCCAGGCTCTCGCCCCTTCCGCCCCCCATGCTTCCCCACTCGCAGGGCGGCTGCCCGCCTAAGATACCGGGGAGAGAGCGGCCGTGGTCGCGAACAAAGCCGCCTTTGTCTCCACCGCCTCCGGGATGACGAGGGTGTGCGTCCTGGTAGGACTCCGCGGGCGCAGCGGCAGCCGGGGAGCCAGGCCGGAGTTTCCGAGACACCTACTCCAGGGAAACCGCCCGAAGTCACACACGCTGGCAACACCACACGCTTCGGGGTTTTTTAATTAGTTTAGTTTCACCACAACATTAAGTGTAACAATATTTTGTTTCTTTTTCTCTTTTTCTTAAAAAGGGACTGAACCCGGGGAGAGGTGGAGAGATGGGGGAGGGAGGGCAAACGATCGCGGAACTACAGGTGCAGCTGACAGGAAAAAACCAAAACAGACTGGGTGGCAGAGCAAGAAACCCTGCGAAGCTGAGGGTGGACTTTACAAGAAATCTGTACATTTATCAAATAAGTTAAAATTCTCCTAAGTTGATTGTCCTTCACTTAAAGCGCTCCAGTACCCTATCTTATTCCTTTGAGCATTGCTACCTATCCTTTCCTTCCTCCCCCGTTTCACCTTCTTCATTTTCTTTTCCTAATGGAATGACCGGGATTATACAGCGGACACGTCTGCCTTTCTCCGTGCAGGAAGAGCAGGGCTCTCGGGAAATTTTGTACAATATTGCACAGGTCAGAAGTACGGCTGTTACTGCAGAACAAAAAGGTTTGAGGAGAGGATAAAAGGTTGTTTTTTTAAAAAATATTGAAATTACTCTCTCAAGACAGAGGACAGTGTAATAGTACTAATATTAATAATAATTTACCAACAAATAAAATCCCCCAAATAAATGCCACTAATAAATAAGACCGCTGACACTGGGGCAAATGTGGCGCTGTTCCAACAATCAGAAGTCTGATTTTTGGCTGTCTTGTCTTTTCCCTTTAGACAATTAAGAGAGGTCTTCGGTCACCAAGCAGGACAGATGAAGGTCCATGGCGACAGACCCCTGCCAGAAGGCAAAGCAGCCTGAGTCCGGGGTTCCTCTAAGAGGCTGCTCAGATTTTGAAAATTGGGGAGGGCACCTGACTGGGGGTAGAGATGAAGGACCACGCCCAGAAATCCGGGAATAAATGTTCTGCAATGTAAGTTCATTCCCTCTCTCCCCCCCCCTCCTTCTGAAAATAGTTCTATAGAAACTGAATAAATTAGAGAGGTTCTGGTGTTTTAGCTTATTTGTCTTCTATAAAAATAAAACCAAAAAGCCACAGCAGAATGCAAACTGGGAAGAGGGTTGCTCATATTCCAAAAAGCTTTCGGTCGAAATATTCGACCGGGGAATTGTATCTTTTTCCTGCTCTCTTAATATTAACCAAAACCAAAAGTAAGAGGGGAAGCGCCTCAAATCCATTAGGGGTGAATTGCACGAAAATGCATTGCAAATACTTACAAAACGCTACCAATTGGGGGAGGGAGGCCGGGGCAGCGCACTGACGCCCCGGTTCCCGAAGGCCGCTGGACGTCTCGGCGCCCTCGGCCCGGCCCAGTCTCCTCCGGGGTCTGGGAAGGGGGCCGGGCGCTCCCTCCTCCTCCCCTCTCGGGCCTCAGACAGGCCGTAGCAGCGGCACGGACGAGACCACCGGGTGTGAGTAGTAGACCGGGTGCGGAAAGGTGAGCAACGGCTGGCTGACGGGCACCGGGGCCCCCGCGGCCGCGGCGGCCGCACCCTCGGCCGCCGAGTTCTCGTGGTAGAGGATGGGCACCCGCACGATGCGCTGCGCCGCCGCGTGGCTCAGGTTGGCCGCTTCCAGCTCGGCCGCCAGCTGCCGCTTCCACTTGTTGCGGCGGTTCTGGAACCAGATCTTGACCTGCGTCTCCGTGAGGTGCAGCGACGCCGCCAGGCCTGCGCGCTCCGAGCTGCTCAGGTAGCGCTTCATATCGAAGGTGGACTCGAGCTGGAAGACCTGGCTGCGCGAGAAGACCGTGCGCGTCTTCTTCTTGCGGCAGGCTGGCTTCTTCTCGGGGCTCTCGGCGCCCTTCTTCCAGTCCTCCGCGCCCGCCGCCGCCGCCGCCGCTCCTACGCTCGCCCCGGCCGCGCCCGGCGCCGCCTCGCCCTCCTTCTTGCCTTCCTCCGAGTCGCTCTCCTCTAGAATGATCTCGTCGGGGCTCTTGGAGTCCAGCTCCTTGTGATCGGGGTCAGCCTTCAGCAATGGCTCGGGGGAGTCGCGGTCAGTGCCGGAGGCGGGGGAGGAGTCTCGCAGGAGGGTCTTCTCCGACGCTGGGGAGAGACAGACAAACAGACCGATGCACACGCACGCACACCGACACACGGGTCAGCGAGGCCCCGGGCCGCCGGCTCGATCAGTGCCCCCTAAGATCCCAGGCCTTAAGGCCCCACCATTCCTGTCGGCCTCCTCCTGCCCAGCTGAGCCAGAATAGGGATGCAGCGCCCTGAGATCCCCCTCCTCCCCAGGACAGGGCACAGAACCCCCCACCCCCCGCCATAGTGGTAGAGCGACCGCTTCTTTCCCCAGCGTCCCCCCAGGGGCCCACGAAAAGATTCGTCCCTGTCTTGGGCCCTCCGGAGTCACTCCCTCCATCCAGGCCAAGTCCCCAGTCCCAGCTTCCAGAAGCCTCTCCATTCATGCTCGAGGCCACTTTCCCCGGGAAGCGCAGCGCCCGGGCTCCAACTCCACTTTTCTCACCAAGTGGGATTGGATTCCCAGGCAGTGCAGTAGGGTGTGAGGCTGGGAGATTGCAGGTCAGGGACCTGAAGAAGTTGACCAAACAGCGCAGTGCAGGATGTGGGGGTCCCAGGGCTGCGATGGGACTCGGAGCGGGGCAGGGATGGGACAGGCGCGCGGGGAGGACAACGAAAGTTCAAAGAGTGGTCGGTACCTTCAGGTCGCGGGAGGTGGCCACCGGCGGGGGTCAGGGTGTAGGGGTACCACCAGGCCGGGGAGCGCTCCAGGTAGTGCGCGGGCAGGGCAAACCTCTGCGCCGGGATCTCAAAGCGGGGAAAAGCCAGGTCGCCCACCTGCGAGAGCGCGAAGCCTGCGGCGCCCTCCAGGGCCCCCTTGGCCGCAGCGGCAGCGGCGGCGGCAGCGGCAGCGGCCGAGGCCGGAGCGAAGAGCGTCCGTGGGGGCGGCTGAGGCTTAGGGGGCGGCCGGTGATGGTCTCCGTTGAGCAGGTTCTTGATGGAGAACGGGGACTCCTTGGGCGCAGGAGGCGGGGGCTGCGGCGGCGGGGGCTGCGCGCTAGCTGTGCCGGGGGCGTCCGGCCCGGGCTCTGGCATGGTCCCTTCTCCTCCGGGTCCCCGCGAGGGAGGGAGCAGGACAGGCTAGCGGCCGGGCGGGCAGGTGGGCGGCCGGAAATCAGACCATAAACGGAACTCAACTGCCGGGCGCAAAGCCGAGGGCCGCCCCGGGCGCAAATCCAGAGGCGCTAGGGCGGGGTGAAGACCCAGCCGGGAGGGCTCGCATGGGGAGGGGTGCTGAGGGGCGGGGAGCGGCCCTGCCGCGGCACCGAGGGAGAGAGGCGGCTCGGCGGCGGCTACGGCTCCCAGGGAGGAGGCGGCAGGAGCAGTCCCCGGCTTGGGGCTGCGTCAATCCGGCGCCGGATGCTAATGATGAAATCAAAATGTCATCCAAGTTAAATGCAGGGAGTATACGGCGATTGGGCGCGTACAATGGCAAATGGGATTAGGCAGGCGAAGGCACAGCCGAGCCCCGGCCCCGCAGCCGCCTCCGCCACCACCCCCTCCTCGCCTTTCCTAGGATTTTGGCGCTTTGGCTTCGGGCTATAAGAGCCCGCCTGTTATTGGCTTTATATAGTCCAATTAGGCAGCAAATGAGGACAAGCCTATTAGCACAAAAGGATATTGGCTCCCGCTAAAGAGGCACTCGGTGCGCTCCGGCGAGACCAGGAGGCGAGCGAGGGACTGGAAGCCGGCGGCGCCCCCGGCCCGGAGCGCACTGACAGCCGAGGCGCCGGGAGCCTGTGCCTGCCTCCCGCCCTACACCCCCCTACCCACCCTCCCCCCACCCCCGCAGCTCGGGGACAGCTTCCAGCCGCCAGGCTTGCGGGAGGGGGAAGGGGCGGGCCAGGCCCGCTCGGGTCACCTCGGGGTTATCCGCGTTCGCAGCTGCTGCTCCCCCGCCCCCAGGGGCTTGGCAGGGGCGGTGGCCCCCACGCAGCAGGAGAGCTACGCAGCGTCGGTCCAGAAGTCAGGACGAGACCTCTGGTCTTCCGCGAACTCAGCACTTTCCTACCCTTTGAGGTCCGGCAGCCTCGGCATTTCCCCCCAATTCCTGCTAAGGGCGCGGCAACCAAGAAAATTTGGGTTCCCAACCCACCGTCTAGTCGATAGGGAGGGAATCGAGGTGTAAGTCCTTGCACAGCGTCATCCGACTTAGGAATCCTTGTGCCCTTGGCCTTTGGCCCTGGGAAATCGAAGCCTGAGAGTTTCCCTGGTAGCAAGAGTGGGTGTGCATCTCTGCGCACCCGAGTGTGCGCGCAGAACCGGCTGACGCTCGCGTCTCACTTAGTGGGGCAGCTGGGGCCGCGGAGTCCTGGCACCGACGGCTATGCTCGGAAGAGCGCTCCTCTCTCCTTTGGCCACTGCTAGGACCCCGTGGCTCCGCGTACTGCACTTTCTCCCGGTCTGTCTGGCTGAAGTTTGGAGCTGCCTAACGCTTTAATAGGTACAAAGCGAACCGAAGACACAACGGCTTACCTTCCTCGGCTGAGGCCAAGTCAGGGGCACCTGCGGTATGTCCCCAAGGCCTCCAAGTCCCCAGAGAACCCTGCTGGAACTCTGAACCCTGCTAGGTGGACATTCACTGTACTCCATCGGCTTTGAAAACAACTCCCCAGACTGCACAACAGTTCCGTGAGGCAGGCATGTAAGACTCTAGATTGAAGTATCATATAATCAGAATTGCTTGTGGGGTCCCCTTGCTAGAAACAGCTCCCTAGTCAGAGAAGTGGCAAACTGGCCGTCACTGCGCACCGCCCGTTGTGAGCTTCCGTGCTCCAGAGGTCACTCTGTGCCCCCGTCGCCTCCCCATCACCTCTTTTTCGTTAGATCGAGCCCTTACCTAACTCCAGGCTGCCCTGAATCGGCTGATGCGACCGCTCTGGTTCCCCAGTTGAGAAGTGGGTATGTTTTATTTTCTGATTCGGGGCTTCAGACTTGCCCTATCAAATCTCGGTGGGCGCATTTAGTGCTTCTTTCGGCAAACATTCATCTACAGTAGTGAACCCTATTTTTGCTTTGGGAACCTGGAAACGTTGTAAATGGTGCTTCCATAAACAATTATTATTATTCTCATTATTATTACTCTCTTGAGTTTGTATAAGGCTTTCCTGCAAGGCAAAACGCTGTACAGTGATCTGAGTTGGAACCAATCACAGCCCTGAGGCTTAAGCAGGGTGGGTCTCACGCTCGGGTTTCATACATGGCAACGGGCTCCTGGAGAGGAGGAGACCGGGCTGAGGTCACCCAGCACCCTGGTACTGCGCAGCCAGGAGTCATTTTTTCCCCACCTGCAAAAATAGCTTGATGCACGTAGGTCTACGCAGGTTGGGTGGGCACGGCCGGCACCTGCCAACTACCGGGCGGACGAGGGGCGGAAAGGCCCCTGCAAAAGTGTGCGCCTATTGTCCGGGGGGGATACACGCAAAACTTTCTCGGAATTCTGGCGCATGGAAGCCTCCTTTAAACTGACATAAGCAGAAAAGCTCATATCCCGGGCAAAGGAAGGGCCTGGTAGATGTCCGGCTTGCGGAAGTGGGCTCTTGGCTATTGGAAACTTGAAACTCGGGGACTGGAAGGGATTCGGGCTTGGGAGAGATGAGTCCGGGACAGCCGTCCCCGAATCTGCGGCACCACTACCTGAGCCTCACTCTCTGGTCTTCCCAAGTTTTCCCAGTGTCTCCCCGGGGCCACGTAGGTGCGCTGGTGTGTGTGTGTGTGTGTGTGTGTGTGTGCGCGCGCGCGCGCGCGCGCGCGCGCCTTTTAACTAGGCAGAGGAGTCGTTCGGGTGTCAGCACCCACGTCTTATCCCGCTAAGCTTCAGGGATGTTGGGCTTGAACAGCCAGGTGCACAGAGTAAATCTTTCTCTTCCTCTTGGAGGAAGTTTGCGGGTATGCGGTCCTCCCGAGCACGGATGCAGACATTCACTCGCCCTCTGGCGAAGGGCGCTGCCTCTGCTTGCTCACGCCCACTCCCTTCAAAGTCAGGCGAACAGCGCCCTCTAAAGGACGTCCTCTAAACCAAAGCTGCCGGCTCCGCAGGAGAAAACTTAACTGTCCGCGCAAAGCTTTTTAAAGTCATCGCGGTCTCACCCTTCCATACCTCGGCTCGAGAAGCAAAGCAGCCTCTCCTCCCCGCACGCTCCGGAGTCTGGGAGAAGCAGAGAGTGGAACTACCTGCAGGTCTCTGCTGATCTGTACCTGGCGACCACAGAAAGTGGTCTCGCCTGCCTCTCGCCTTCACCCCCTTTTCCTGACCCCGGTTTAGGGCCCATTTAATGTTCCCTCTGGTAATTGATTCCTGAGGTGCCCGTCCTGAATGCTGGCTAGATGGGAGCTCCTTGGAAGGCGGTGGGCGGGGAGGACTGGGGCACAGCCGGCCAACCAGTGGTGTTAAGTAACCGTTCGTGTTCGCGCCTGAGTGAATGAATAAATGAATGAGTTCACAGTTCCCATTGTGGGGATTTGCCTAATTGATTAGGGCCCTTCAGATAGCCTGATCGTACCCAAAAGCAGTTTTTACAAAGTTCAATGAGGACCTGAGGTCTTTCGATGACATGTTTTACCAAACCTAAAGGAGCCCCAGGGATGGGACCACTGGAGGGGCCTGTCGCGGAGGATCCAAGGCCGTGGGCGGTGCCGCAGTGTCTGCACCACTCGCTAGTAGGGCAAGGAGCCGGGAAGGCAGAGGGGCCTCGAGAGCACCCAGCTTTTCCACAAAAGAATGAGGACTGGCACGAGAGTGCTTAGAACGGCTCTCTCATCTGCCTCCTGCCCGGCCCCTCATGACCAGAACATGGAAGCACGTATACATAGTACCAGTCCGCCCGGAGTGAGTTCCCCAGGGGAGAAGAGCATTTCCACATTCCCTAAGGCTTTTTCGGCTTCCCTCCATCCTGTCCTTCTTGGAATAGCTTCCTGGGGTGGCCCAAGGGCTTACCCAAGGAGTGGAGGGACTGAGGAGGACTTCCGTCAAGGCTGCCAGGCCCTGCCACACTCAACCCATGCAGAGTCTGCAGTGGTCCTGACAGGCATATCTGAACACCCCATTCTCTTGCTCTGCAGGCCCTTGGTTTGTGGGCAGGACAGAAACACCCTGGGGGTGCGGTTCTGGGGAAAGTGCGCCCCCGGCTGCCTGTGCTCTGGTCCTCTGTCCCAGAATGTTCTCTCCCATCTGTACCAGTGCTGTCGAGAATGCTGCCAGAGATCCCTCCCTCCCTTTGGCTGACGACTCCGACTCTGAGAAGAAGCACAGCCCACAGATATGTGTCCTCGCCGTGCCATCCTTCATCGCACAGGCATCCCGAGTCACATGTGATGTCCTTAGAGTGGCTGAATGTCTACCTCTCTCCTGAGAGCGGAAAGTCGCAGAGAGACATGACACCAGCTAACCATCATCAAGTCCTCATTATACACCAGGCACTGTAACCCAGCGAGGCAGGCACTGTTATTTCGACTGGACGGATGAGCAAACTGAGGCAGCAGAGTGTGACGCAGGGCAAGGGTTCTATACACGTTTGGCCTTGGCGGGCAGGCATGTGGCCAGCGCTCTGTCAGTGCCGGCTCTTGTTGCCCTTATTCCTCAGCCCCTTTTCGGGAGGAGCCCAGAATCGTGGGGCATCCCTGAGAAAGCTGGCACGCCTCACAAGGGAGGGCCCTGGGACTTGGACTTGCCCTGGCGCCTCCAGGAGGCCTTGTTCTATGATGGAGACACCAGCTAGCTCTCCCACAAAGCCCCTAGGCTCTTGTCTGCTGAAAAAAGAACCCCCCCCCCCAGACCAAGAGTCTCTCACATGAAGTTATTTGCAGATCGCTGTCCATCTTCAGAGCTCTCACTGGGGGAAACCAAGTGCAGATTTTGGCCTTTCGCTCCATGAGGTCTTACAGTTTACAAGTGTCTGCATATTTTGTGAGCTCTGGCTGACAATTTCCTGTGACCTTTGATAAGACACTTAAGACACTGAACATCTCTGTATGCCAGCCTCCTCATCTGGAAAACCATGGGGTGCACCCAAGTGACTCCGTGATGAAAGCAAGGCAGGGCACCCTTCTTCCCGTCTCACCCAAGGTCCCAGACGCCATCCTCAGGGCTCACTTCCCTCCTGGGGGGGGCTCTCTGAGGACCACTATGCGGTCCCCACCTGGACTCGAAGGGAGACCGCTTCCCTGAGGCTGTGCAAAGGCTGCACTGTGGGTGCAGACCCTCAGCTTTGGTTTCTCTCCCACTGCTGAGATGGGCTGGGATTTCCAAGACGAATCTTGCTAAAGACCAGTATTGCCACAACACATTCAACAGATGTTTCTTTCTTTTTTGTTTTAAAGATGAACTTTAAAAAAAAAAGATTTTATTTATTTATTTTTAAAGAGAGGGGAAGGGAAGGAGAAAAAGAGGGAGAGAAGCATCAGTGTGTGGTTGCCTTTCATGTGGTCCCCACTGGGGACCTGGCCTGGACCCCGGCATTTGCCCTGACTGGGAATTGAACCAGTGACCTTTTGGCTCACAGCCCATGCTCAATCCACTGAGCTACACCAGCCAGGGCTCAACAAATGTTTCTTAAGCACCTGTTATGTTACTCCACTCTATTGGAGGCACTTGGTATAACTCAGCGAGCAAAGCAAAGGTTCTTGCCTTTGGGGAGTTTACATTCTAGTGGGGGGAGCAGGTGAGTCATAGTGTGTTTGGGGGTAACCAGCATCATTAGACACTTAAAAGGGAACAAGAATGTCGGAGTGGGGGCTTATAACAGTAAATCAGGTGGTTAAGTGGGCTGCTTTGAGTGAGTTTTAAACAAAGACTCCGAAGAGGTGGTTGTTGAGTATTCCAGGTAGAAGGAGGTGTCCCTGAACAGAAGGATATACCTGAGCAAAGGGTACCCGGCAGGGGCGCCTGGTGTGGTCAAGAGACTGCAAAGTCGTGTGACCAAGTGGAGCCCAGCAGGGGAGGTGGGAGGAGTAAGATGGACCTTTGGAGGCCCTGGGAGGAATTTTGTCTTCACTCCAAGTGAAATGGAGGACCACCGCAGAGTTGTGTGTTTTTTGTTTGTTTGTTTGTATCAGTTATTTTGAGGATAACATATGGTGCAATAAGATGCGCTTGTCCTGAGGGTGCGGTTGGAAGAACTCTGATGACATGTACACTTGCATAACGACCACCCTGTGAGGCACAGAATGTTTCCATGCTCGGGGAGAAAGGCCCCAAGCCCAACCTTTAAGAGACCCCTGATTTGATGTGATTATTAGCGATCAGTGTCTCTGGCTCTTGAAGGTCACGGTGGCATGCACGGGTGTCCAGTGTGCATTCTTTCTGAGCCCAGCTCCTTCGGCTTGATGCACCTGTCTGTCTAACTCACCCAGGTCATGACTCGGGGTGTGTCCAAGCCAGTGCTTCCAGCGGAGGAGCGGCAAATCTGGCTTGTTTTTAAGAATCCATGTTCTATTTACCAAGTTCCACTGGGACTCTTATCCTAAAATATCCACATCCCATGAAAGGTGAAAGAAAATGTGGTATGTCCATACAATGGAATAGTGAATGAATCCATTCGTAAGAAATGTTGCCACAATAGGTAAGTTCATAGAGAGAGAAAGTAGGTAAACATTTGCCTGGGGCCGAGGGCCTGAGGGAGAATGGGGAGTGACTGCTCATGGGTACAGGGGGTTTCTTTTGGGGGTGATGAAAGTGTTCTAAAATTGGTTGTGATGGTGTTTGCCCAATTCTGTGACTATACTGAATCTGACTGTAGCTTTAAATGGGTAGATTACATAATACATGCATGATAATTCACTGAGGCTCTTTAAAAATCCACCTCCCAGTGCCTGTGTGCATGCACGGCGTTGGGATCCCCATGAAGCTGGTCCCCTGACCCAGGTGGGACTCCCTCAATGCTCCCCACTTAGTTCATTTGTCTGCTGGTGACTGGGCAGGGAGGGAGGGATGCAAGGACTGTCAGATCAGCCTCCAGTGTGTGAGGAACACTCTCCCTGTACCACAGGGCAGCCAGCCCTCTCAGCCCCCATGGGGTCCTGCCAGCTGTGCCTGAGCTGAGCCCGAGTCCCTCCCCATGGCCCAGGTGGGGCTGTTATCCTGGGTGCCCCCTTCCAGCTGTGACGTTCTGTGACTCTGTGCTCCTTACTTCAGGGCCTGAGGAATGAATGACCCGTTCTCCCTGAACCATCAGTTCTCTTCTGTCACGTGAAGGTGACACAATGAGGACAGTGGTCACACAGAATAAACCAGGGCAGCTCAGGAAAGATGGCCAGGCAAGGAGCAGCTACAGTTTCCTCCAGGACATTTGCTGATGGCTGCGAAGCCCTTGAGATCCTTTCATTTCTTCCCTCAGTCAGTAGTCACGCTGGGGCGAGCATGGTGCCAGGCCCTGGGAGTGTGATACGAGCCCAGGGGCAGCCTCTATCCTAGCTCACAGCATAGGGCCGGAGACCGAAAAGGGGACAAGGACTGGCAATGAATGTAGTGTGGGAGGCAAAGTGTGTCTAGCCCAGGTAATGACAGAGTGATTTGGGATCAGAGAAAAGGAAACCACTAATTCATTCTGGTGGTGTGGTGTGGTCAGGAGAGACTTCCTGGAGGAGGCGATCAACTAGAGCCTTGATGAGTGTGTTACCAGGTAGAGAAGAGAGAAGAACAGAGAGGCAGCAGAAACAGCCAGGGCACAGTCATGGAGGTTTGGAAAGGGCTCAAATGGTGAGAAGGGTGCACAGAAGACTTGAGAGGAAGCAAGAAGCTGGACAAAGAGGCCATTTCCCTTGTGTGGGCCCTTGACTTTCTGTATCAAAACCAACAGGACTTGGCCAAACCCACCAAGTCACATGGTAGTGGTGGTGGTGGTGGTGGCGGCGGTGGTGGCAAATCACGGGCTCAGGGAATGCGCCCCTTCTGCTAGCTGTGGCAGGCAGCCTTCTAGTATATTCCCTCTGTTGGTCTCCCAGGCTGTTGTAGCAAAGTACCACAAATGAAGGGTCTTAAAACTAATGTTTCTCTCACAGTTCTGGAGACTTGAAGTCCAACATCAAGGAGTTGGCAGGCTTCTCAAGGAGAATCTTTCCAGGGAAGAACGCCCCTTGCTTAGCTTCTGCTGGCACCCCTTGGCTTGCAGCTTCATCATTCCAATTTCTGCTTCTGTCTTCACATGCTCGTCACCTGGATGTGTTTGTCCCTCTGTCTTCACAGGGCCTTCTTGTAAGGACACCATTCCAACCCAGTGTGATCCAACCTTTGCTTGATTCACATCATACATCTCAACTTACATCTGCGAAGACCTTCTTTCCAAATAAGGTCATTCACAGGTGCTGGGAGTTAGGACTTCAACATACCTTTTTGGGGGGGGCAGGGAGGGGGACACAATTTAGCTCACTGAGACCCCAATCATCTCTCCTTGTAATAATAGTCACAACTGTGTGTATTCCCCTCCCCATGACTATGGGCCAGACCCGGTAACTGGTTTCTAACCAACAGGATACAGCAAAGGGCATGCGCGTCCTTTCCGTGGCTGCGTTGTAAGAGCTTGTGGTGTATGTCTTGTTTGCTGTCTCTGTTGCCTTTTCAGTCTGCATGCTCGGATGAACTAAGGGTGGCCTCTCAAACACCTAGGCAATGGGGAGCCACGGACGGATTTCCAATGGGAAGCCAGAGCTTCTGATCAGATTTAGGTTCTGGAAAGATCACTAGAATGATTTGAAGGATCTGTCAGAGGAGGGACAGATGGAAAGCTGCTTGGGGGATGGTTTGTGAAGACCTACCCTGCCAAGAATTTTCCACCAAGTGAGTGCACCCACATAACCAGCACCCAGACTAAGAAACAGAACATTCCAGAATCCCAGAAGTCCTCCTTGTACTCCCATCTGGTAATATTCCTTCTCCCACCCCCAGCACAAGGATAACCACCATCCTGGCCGTAGCTTACTTTGCCTACATTTGCGTTGTATGAAGGTGGAATCATATTGTTTGCTTGCCTTTGTGTCTGGCTTCTTTCATTAAACATTATGTCTGTGAGATTTATCCCCTTTGGTTCATGCAGCTGTAGTTTCTGCCTTTCACTGCTCTTCAGTATTGCATTGGGTGAATATGACAGAGTTCATGTATCCATTCTGCAGCTGACAGACATCCGAGTGGCTTCCGCAGTTCGGAACAGCTGTGCAGGGAGGTAACATCAATGTGCCTTCCGCTGAGCGCACATGCATGCTTCCGTGGGGTCCTCCCAGGAGCCGAACTGCGGGCTCAGGGGCGTGCGTGTGTTCTCTTCCACTCACAGGAGAAGCCGGACGACAGAGTTTCATGTAACAGGCGTGTCCGAGTCTGCTCCAAATACCACTGCCTTGAGGGCTGGGGCTCTGACCTGGGAGCTTGGGGGCAACCCACCATCCTGTCCATGGCTCCAGGGAGGTGCTTGAGGCCTGCATCTGAGTCAGTCCTGAGCATCACTGACCACCCGTGTGGCTTGGCCGGGTCACTTCGCCTCACCACAGCTCAATTGTCCTTGTTTCCTCACCTGCGAAGTGAAGGATGCACTAGAGAGACCCGGCTCAGAAGTGCCATGATTGTGTTGTGTCCTTCTGGCGCCTTCCTGAGAAGTTTCTGCAGATCAGACAGAATTGAGAGTGGAGCGTTCTCATGCCCTGGCTCCCATTTGTGACAGACCCTGGGTGAGGCTGGCTCTCTCGGCCACGCCAGCCAGAGGGAGTGCATCCCAGGGCATGCGTTTGTCCCAATTTCCTCTCCAAACTGGAGGTCGCAACGCCACCATAGCCCTGTAGGTTTCTCCCTGACAGAGGCAGGCATCTTCTAAACCTCCGAAAGGCCATGATGACTGAGCAGACAAACCAACTGCCCTGAGATCTGCAGGACACGTGATCTGTGCAGGTTGCACATGGACACGCCCTGGGATGCACACTATTTTTCTGGAACATGGAGAGATTAGAGTGCTGAAAACTGAGTCCAATCCAGCAAACACCTGTGAGCACCTATCACGGGCCACCCCCCCCCAAAGGGGGTACAAGGTTGATGAGATGTGACCTATGCACTCTGGGGCCTTACTGACAAAAACCGGAGGTAGATGGGCCAGAGGCAGACAGGCCGCAAATAGTTACTAAGTCAAGCCGAACCAGGATGAGTGCTGGCACAGAGATGGAGACAAAGCGCCAGGTGATATGGAAAGGTGGAGGTGAGTTCTGGAGAGAGAGCCCTGGGGCTGGGGAGCAGCTGTCTTGGGAAGTCTCATGGTGGGGGCCAGGGGAAGATGGCGGTGATGACACTGGTTTTTAAGGTGGAGAAGATTTCAACAAGCACAGCAGAGGTCAACCCCATCCTGTGAGTGCAAGTCTCTGGGTCTCTGCACATGCTGTTCCCTGTGTCTGGAACGCCCTCTCCTCTCTTCTCCACCCCTCCATGCTTGCTGAGGCTCTGTGTGTCCTACCAAATCCTCCTGCTAAGGCTGGCCTGAGAATTTACTCTCATGTATTTGTCAATTTGAAAAGAGTTTGATTCTTACTAAAGTGTGTATGACTTTAAAACTCCCCAAGTTATTCGTAGCTCATGTATTTATAGACTAGAAGTCAGTTGGGATGCTAAATGCTTCATGATCTAACTTGAAGCCCACGCTCTTAAAACCTATGAAACTATAAGCTTGGAATGTCTGACATCAGCAGTCTGCCTGGCTTTTGAGAGTCTGACAGAATCTGAACAGAGGGAAGCAGCAAAGGGCTCCCCAATCCGTCTCAATCCCCACCTCCACCTCCTTGGTGGATCCAGTGAGAGGCCTGCTGTGACGTAGACACTTGCTGTCTGTTTTCTGTCTCAGCATATCTTGGTTGTGACATTAGGATGGATCCTCTAGCCCTTGAAGCTGCACAGATGTTTTTAATCCACCAAGGGAGCAGGCCAGCGTGGCTATTCCAGGCTGTTGGAGGGGGCTGGGGTTCACAAGCCAAGCCGAAGTCTCTTGAGCTGGAGAAGCCTTGTCTCTGCGTCTCCCTGCAAGACTGCAAGGCCTACACAGGAGTGGTGGCGATGTGCCCATGCCCATGACCAGAACAATCGCCCCTTTCTCCCCTGGGGACTCAGGTGGGACGAGCATTCCTGGGATCATCCCAGGCCCTCTGCAGGGTACCCGCTGCCTCCATAGCTGTCTCCTTCAGCCTGGACCATAGTTCTGGTGGGTGGGCTGCACTACACGTGAGGGAGGGGCAGAGATGGGGAATCCTGCATCAGATGGCCTGGGTTTGAATCCTGGCCCTGCCTCTTACCAGCAGTGTGAATGTGGACAAAGTGCTAACTGCCCTGTGCCTCGACATCCCTATCTGTGAAATGGGGATAATGTGTATCTTCCTCCTAGAGCTGCTGAGTGGATCCAATGAGACTGTGTGGAAAGTGCCTGTGTGGCAGCCCCTAGCACCCACCCCATAGATGTCAGTTTAGTAGCAGGTAGGATGGGAGTGACTATTTTGTCTCTCTGCAGGTGACGACTCCGAGGCACAGAGAAGGCAAGGGGCCTGCCGTAGTCATTCAGCTAGACAGCAGTTATCCTGGGCGGGGTCCCCCAAAACAGACCCTGTGGCAGGATTGCCAGATTAAGGCAGCACTGGAACTGGGAAGGGGTGGGGAAAGCCGGACAGGGATGGGAAGGAAGCTGAGCTAGCTGCAAGCCCAGGCCATGTCCTGCAGTGGGTGGGCTCTCTATGACCCTGCAGGCGAGCTCTGAAGTGTCCGTTATCCTCTGTGGGTCCTTGTTGGAAGCCAGGATGCTGCATCTGTCATGTCTCTGTCCCTCCAGACAGCTTGGCCAAGGCTGCCCTGGAGGGACACAAACTCCCAGGCACTTCCAGCAGCAATGTGGTCATTTGGGCCAAGTGGCCCCAAGGCAGTCCCCTGGGAAAGAGTCCCAGAGACTTGCAGCTGGAAGCAGAAGCACCTACAGCTCTGCCAGGGTGGGGCGGGGAGGGATGTGAGCGTGCCAAATGGGGGTCTGGCTGGGGCACTAGCCCTGTCCCAGTTAGTGATAGAAGCAGCACCCCAATCTATTGCTTCTGGATTTAAGTCCCGTCCTCACCAGGCCCCTCCGTCCCTTAAACGACCTGCTCTAGCAAGACACACACCCAGACAGACGAGATCCTGCCCTTTGGGGGCTCAGCAGGCTTCCCCCTGTTTTGGTGGCAACATTAAAACAAGGGAGACCACCCCCACTCTGAAAACAAACCAAAAAAGGCCCTCTCTCCTATCTGCTCCTTGTCTTTGGAAATTTGTGGCAACCATTTCAGTTTAAACATATGACAATTAAATCGTTAAGAGTTCCGATGCTGAATTAATTACCCAGTAGAAAAGAGATCAATTGTGTAAATATATCATTTATGTAATGAGTCCTGGCTGCGATTTAGATGTCCAGATTGGTTTTTCTTCCAGCTTCTGTCCTGAAAACAAGTCTAGCCTTTGGGCCAGGGCCAAACAAACAGCCTCTATTAGGTCCGAATCCAGGACATTAAGTGGCCCAAATAGACAGGTGGGGGCAGGTGACACAGGGGGCTGAGATTGTGGGAAAATTGGAGCAATTTGCCAAAATGAGCCAAGTTCCTCCTATTATTCTTCATGTCTCTGTAGAAAATTACTCTTCAGAAACAGGGAGCGGAAGTTAAACATCCCCTTAAATGACACTTCAGGTACGGCTCATTTCACCCCCTCCACCCCTTCCAGCAGGCACCTCAGTCCAATTGCGACAGCCTTTCTGAAAAGAGAGCCACGCTTGGGGTCCAGGAGCCCCCTGCACGGCTAACATTCTAGGAACTGGCAGAGCTGCCTGCCCCACTCAGGGGCCAGGGAGCAAGTTCACTTCAAGGCCACTCCCCGCCAGGGCATTAGGTGGGCTCCTCTGGGCATGATGCCATCGCTGCCTGGAAACACTTCAATCCAGTTCCCACTCTTTACTGAGCGCCCACTTTGTGTTACTGTGTCCATTCCCCGCTCTCCCGAGTCCTCCGGGCTGAGGCGAGCCCTTCTCCCCCATACTCTAGCTGCATGGGTTTATTCGTCTCTCATAGCACTGCACGCAGCCCCATGGCCGTCCCCAGGGTGCTCAAGGGCTGCAGTGGCCCTGGTCATCCAGTCTCCAGAGCTTGCAGGGCACCCAGCCCCTAGGGGTCTCTCAAACCTGTTTGTAGAATGTCACCCACCCTCAGGGGCTTGGAGAAGAGAGAGGGGTTTCTCTGCACAGCCTTCTCAGCCAGGTGTCTATGACCCCTGGGTCTCCAGGAAGCCCCCCTTCTCTGAGATAAAACTCCAGGCACCTGGGCTTTCTCTAGTCTCTCCCTCCCTCTCTCCCTCCCTCCCTCCCTCCTTCCCTCCCTCCCTCCTTCTTTTCCTCCCTTCCTCCCTCCCTTCCCCTCTGCACAGGGAACTACAAGGCCCCTGCAGTCAAATTCCTGCCCTGCAAAGTGACTTGAATTTCATTCTAGCTCCAATCTCCAAAAGTGGGGGGCAGGAGGGAGGACCCCGGGGCGGGGCATGCAAAAGCCAGGACACCATCCTGGGGGAAAGGGCAGGAAACTCAAGCTGGAGTTTAGAGGTTGAAACCTGGAACATAAATGCCCAGGGAGCCTTGGCCTTGGGGAAAATGAGATTGGAGGGGAGCAATTATGCAACAAATGCCACATATTTGTCAGGAATGTGTTGCTTAATTGGTGTTTTATTGATCCCAGTGACACGTGTGGGGGCAACGAAATGGTGTACACGGGGGAGGAAGTGAAATTTATTCCTACAAGTATCTTAATGGGGGAATAAAGGACAGTTAAACAACGAAGATGACATACATTTAATGTATGATCTCAAGAAGGAATATTACTCACTAAAATGTTATTTCACAATTTACAGTAATGGAGCACCTGGCAATAAGGAGAGGCATAGTTCACACATTTTCCATTATTTAAAAATAACGGAAATGAATCACTATTAAGTAATACGCAAAAACTTCACTTTTAATAGTGCAGCATAAGGATTATACCAGTAAGGGCTCTGTCGAGTTACCCAGCTAATGAAGAATGGGTATGGGGCAGAGGAACAGGCAGTGAGAGTGTGGGAGAAGATACATCTTTTCCCTGATTTTGAAAATGAGACAGACAAGGAACTCAGGAAGGCAAAATCCTAGAGAAGCTGCTTACTGAACCCTGTGTGCCAGCCTCTGGACTGAATTTGACCTGGATCCTCAACCTTGAAGTAACCCTACTTTAGCTCAAGGTTCTGAGATCTGGTCAAAGGTCACAGCAAATGCGCAGCAGATCCAGCGTTTGAACCCAGGTCGGCCTGACTGTGAGTGCTCACCCTCTCTGTTCCGTCAGCAGCTGTTTGCAGACGGGGAGGGACATGACAGATGAAGGTCTACTCAGAAACAGGGGAGTTTTCATCAGTGTGGTAACAAAGAGGGGGCAGGGGTTTAGGAAGCACGTGGAAAATTCTGGAAAAAAGGAGTTATATACATGGCTGAGTTATGTATACATAGTTATATATATACATATATATGTGGAATGTATGTAGTTGGTTGCCTTCAGTTCAGAAGTTAGTTTATGAGGAAGAAACCAGGCAGTTAAGCCAGTACTGACTTCAGAAAGAAACCGATTCTGTGAACTGAATGCCTGTGTACCAAGCCCGGAAATTTGGCATTGACTTTTACTCACAAATTGGAAGTTTGTTTCTTTTCAAAAGAGATATGGCTTCAACATGCAACCAAAAGATGCCTGTGAATACAGAAAAATAATCAGAAAAATTCCTTGTCATAAATATGATAGAGTTCATATTCTTCATGTCTGGAAGTATTTATATGTCATTACAAATATATTTACCAGTATAGAAATCTTGGCAAAGGATGTAATGTCATTTTAACAGATCACAAACATAATGAACAGAGAATCATCTCTGTCAATCTGTTAAATGCAAATTGAAACACCGATGAAATACCTTTTCATTATTAAATAAGCCAAACTAAAGGAGAAATATAGTCCTCACTCCTGGGAAGGAGAAGAGAGATATTCTTACATCACTCTCAGGAATGTAAATCAGAATAAGTTTTTCAGAAAGTAATTTGCCAATATGGATCAAGAGCTTTTAAAAAGTTTAAACAAACAGGATCCCTTTAAAATATATCCTAAAGTTGCCCTGGGTGGCGTAGCCCAGTGGAATGAGCACAGGCTGCAAACCAAGGTATCGCAGGTTCAATTCCCAGTCAGGGCACATGCCTGGGTTGCAGGCCACGGCCCCCAGCAACCGCACATTGATGTTTCTCTCTCTCTCTCTCTTTCTCCCTCCCTTCCCTCTCTAAAAATAAAATAAAAATAAAATCTTTAAATATATATATATATATATCCTAAAATTAGTTGTGACCTTAAACACATAACACATACTTGCAAATACAGAGATACATATCCCATTATTATTTATAATACAATATGACCTATTCATAGGAAAAGGATTAAATAAATCAGGGTATAAGCAAACAGGATGATGTTTATAATTTTTTTGTAATGATAAGAGAAAGTACTCATGATACATCTTAACGAAAAAATATTACGTTACAAAGTGTAATATAGATACAACTTTTAAAAAACACTGTGTATATATGTATAGGAGGCAAACCTTGAAAAATATAATAAAACTTTCACAAACCATTTTTTAAATGAAGGAATTATGGGCACATTTATTTTACTCTTTGTATTGTACTTTTGTGGAATTTTCAAATTCTCCACATTAAATAAATTTTTAAAAACGTTTTAAATCCTCACCTGAGGATATGTTTATTGATTTTCTAGAGAGAGAGGAAGGGGGAGAGAGCGAGAGAAACGGAACATTGACTGGTGGCCTCCCTTCTGTGCCTTGGCCAGAACAAACCTACAACCTAGATATGTTCCCTGACCAGGAATCAAACCTATGACCTTTTGGTGTATGGGAAAATGCTCCAATCAACTGAGCCACCCAGCCGGGGCATAAGCAAGTATTTTTATAATCAGAAAAACATTCTATTTTTTAAAACAGCAAAGTATATTGGAAATAAAACATTTAGAGGTAAGCATTTTGCAGATAAAGTATTCAGGCTCTTTGTAATAAATCACGAAAGAGCCACACGAAAGAGTTAGTGTGGGTTTCCATTCAACATCAATTTACTTTGATATCTGAGGACAAAATGACTACAGTTTATTGGAACAAATAACAGTAGGTTGGAAATTAAGTGAATTTAATTCACTTAACAGTTAAGAATAAATTAAACTGGCTGTGCCCTGACCAGACCAGCCTGCTCGCTGAGGCAGCGGGCGAGTCCACCGCCTGCAGAGTTCACCTGAGTGTCGGACTGAGCAGAGGCAGGTTCACCTGTGTGGAACGTTTATTATTATTTTGGTGGCACAGTGGCATGGCACAGTGGGATATGGGCTTCGGCTCATTTTAAAACTGGTGACCTGATGATATTTTTTAAAAAATAATTTAGAGTGAATTTATTTTTTGTTCGTTTGGAGTTTTTTTATTTGCTTGCTTTGTTTTGGTTTGGTTTGGTTTTTGGCAGAGGAAATAGCAAGAATTTTGCTTTATTTCACTTTTCTTTAACTTGAATGAAGAATGAGAGAAGAGACAGAACAGCAAGGTGCCTGCCTTATTCTTCCTGACCCTGTGGACAGGTGTGAAGCCCCAAAAGGCAGCGAGCAAGACCGAGTGAGAGAACCGTTTGCATACAGAGCCTGGGGGACTCTACGCACGGGCAAGTGTCTGCTTTCAGAGGGCACGTCCAGCACCTACTGGCACTGGCTCAGGGTGGGTCCCATGGAGGGGCGATGAGATTAGGTGGAGAGATTCTTTGGGAGGACGTGAATCAGATGAAAGCAGGGGCCAAGGGAACCTGGGCGGCACTGAGCACCAAGTCCTGCCTGAAGAACTTTCTAGTCGAAGCATGGCTGCCGCAGAAGCCTGTGTGCCTGCCCCACGAGCAGGCCCACCAGACTCTGTGGAGAACCACCAGCAACTGCCCTGCTCCCTCCCAAGATACCGAATCCCTGCACTGGGGACATCTTGGATCTGGTTGGTCGAGCCCAGGTCACATGCCACGTTCTAGCTGTGAGGAATGGGAGGGCAGGGGGCTTGTCCACCTTTGTTTCTGTAGCAGGAGCAAGGCTCTGCCTCCCACTTTCCAGATCCTGCAGTGGTGGCCGACCCTGCATGGGGCTGGAGTTCCCACGGTGAGTGGCCGAAAGGTGGCAGATGCTTTCACGCACCCTCACACACCCTGGTGTGGAGAGAATTAAGTGGGAAAAGGAATGTGATGCACTTGGCACAGATATGGGCTCATGAATATCTGCTGTAATGATTATTGTAATATTTATCATTATTGTGATAATTGTTGTACCTGAGACCCAGACTTGGCCAGCTGGATGATCCTGCCAGGAACATGGCCTCCTGGGAGAGGGACACAAGTTTTGTACAAAGGCCCTGGGGAACACTGCTATTTCATAGAATTCTAAAGTGACAGCTTTTGCATAGAAACACTTCCTTCAGAAGGAAGAATAATCAACAATATCTGAGTAACAAGGATCTAAGCAATAACCAATGTCAGTAACTACGTGCACTGAGCTCCACAGACTGGGGTGTGAGGATGTCTTTAGAACCTCAGATTATTCTGGAAGAAGAGGTATTTGGGGCAGAGGCTGCTGGAGACCCCCCTCAGCATCCTGGCCCCTCTTCCTAGCGACACACCCCAGGTCATAGGCAGTACTCTGCTGCCTGGGATGGAGGCTTCCTTGCAGTGAGGAGTGGCCATGCCATCAGATGTTCGCCGACAGGTCTGGCGGAAGTGTTGTGAGCATCTCTGGGAAGTCTTCTTAAGGCTTGTGTTCCTCGTGGCCTAAATTAACCCAACCCAGCGCCACCTTAGCATTTTCTGTTTAATGGGTGGGGACGCCGGGATCCCAGGGGTGAAGCAGCATGTTCAGAGCCACGTGGTGAGTCCAGGAAATAGCTTCTGATGAGGTCACGTCCTCTCATCTCGAGACCAGGCTCTCTTCAACACACCATGCCAGCTTGCCTTTTAAAAAATCAACATCATTATAGTACAATTTGCATGCCATAAAATATACCAATTTGAAGTGTATACAGCTTGATAAGTTTTGTCAAAGGCATGCCCCCGTGTAACCACCTCCATCCAGAGGGAGCGTTTCCATTTGCCCAGGAAGTTTCCGTCCACTTCTTCACGATCACCCTGCCTCCCCCAGCCTCAGGCAACCACTGACCGGCTTTCTGTCACTACAGATTAGCTGTGCACCTTCTCCGGTTTCATGTCAGTGGACTTGTACGATATCCACTCTTTCGTGTCTGGCTTCTCTGGCTCAGCATCACACTTCGGGCTTGGTCCAAATCACTGCTGGTGCCGGTTCGCTTCTTTCTCCAGCTGGTCAGCAGAGCCCTGTAGGGAGGGACCACTCTTTGCTTCCCCACTCACCTGCAGAAGCATATTTGGGTTGTTCCCAGCTTAGGGCTTATGAGCATTTTGGTGCACGTCTTTGTGTAGACACAGAGCTCATTTTTTCTGGAATAAATACTCAGGAGTGGAATTGCTCAGTCACAGGGTAAAGCTGTTTTTAAGTTTATACAGAAATGCCAAAGAGTTTTCCAAATGTTTCTGAGGATGTTGCCTTTTAAAAATTGATTTTGAAAATCTGATTTTTCAAAGAAGTTGACTTGGACATTCCTGGTTGATCTAGAGGAGGTTGTAACCCATGCCCGTCTGGGTGGCCTGCTGTGGGGCACACAGTCCCTGAGGCCCCACGGATTGGGTTTGTGGTCAGCAGCAGACTGAATGTTTCTGTCCCCCAAATCCATACATGGAAGCCCTATCCCACAATGTGAAAGTGATGGAGGATGGGGCCTTTGAGGTTGTGGATGAGGTCATGGGGGTGGGGCCCCCACGAAGGGGTTAGTGCCCTCCTATGGGAAGGAAGAGACCACAGCTCTCTGCCTCTGCCATGCGAGGACCCCGCCAGAAGGCAGCTGTGCATAGGCCAGGAAGTGGGTCCTCCCCAGAGGGCTGGCCCCTGTTCTGGGACCTCCAGCCTCCAGAACAATGAGAAATAAACGCCTGTCGTCTAAGCCACCCAGTCTAAGGTTTGTTGTCGCAGCCCGCGCTAAGATAAAATCCTCATGCAGCTTCTCAGTGTACCCTTGAGTAAATTATTTAACCTCGATGAGAACTAGCTTCTTCAGCTCTAACGTGGCCGGTAGCAGTAACAACACCCACCTCACCTGGCTGTTCGGATTAAGTGAGATACTGTTTGTGGAAATGCCTGGCACAGGAGGGGTGCTTGCTCTCTTGATGTGGGTTTTACGATGTAGGACTTTTACTGGAGAATAAGGCGTCTTTTGTACCCTACAGTTGGAGAGCAATCTATCACCACATTTTATAAGTTGCAGAAATGAGTCCCCTCAAATGGATTTGGTTCAACAGCTCTGATTAGAATCGTCAGCACTTCTTGGAGCCATCGTGGTCTAGAAGGTTCCGTGTAACTCAGCAGGTGGGAAGGCGGCCGACAACATTAATTGTTTCATAAATACTGTCAGGACGGGATTTCTTTTCGCCCGTTGGCTTAAACCAAGTTACTGAAAAACCGATACTGTGCCATATGTTTATACTTTTCTTGGCACATAAACTAGGTAGTTTACAGACAAGGATGGATAATAAAAGGCAAGTATTCACTCAAGTCATATGTTTGATTCTCTATCAAAGAAAAACAGCCGTAACCATCCCAATTTCACTGAGATTTTATCAGGAGCAGTGGTAAATCTCAGACACGGGAGACAGCACCGAAGCAGAAATAGCTACAGAGCGAGGGGACCGCCCCCGCTTGGATGTGGATGTTGTTGAGCCGCCTTCTGAACATGTGCCTGCGTCCTCGCTGGCCTTCAGAACAGCAAGGACGGCAGGTGAGATAAGTCTGGCATTAGTGAGCACGACCAAAGAATTGCCACTGTTAGCGACCAAGGGTAAATGGGGTGACCCGATGGAATTTCTGCAAGTTGAATTGTTATGCGAGGAGGCCCCAGGAGGCCTGGCTGTGGCCTCCCCAACCCCCGGGGTCATTGCTGTCACAGTGGAATGGCACGGTCATATGTACATTCACCCTGAGTCCCCTTGTTCCCAGTAACCAAGAGAGGCCAATGCTGCTGGAGGGCCCTGGGGAATGTGGGACTCAAGACGCGACCCTGCTCTTTCCTCATTTCTGTGCTATTGTCTGAGTGTGACAACCGCACCCAAGCTGAGTGACACTTGGGGTTCTAAGTTCTGTCTTCTTCATACTACTGGCCCCTAAATGCCAACCCACCATTCTGTGGTGATGCTCTGCCCCCACGCCAGAGGAAAACCCCAGTGCTGAGCTAGGCTGGCTGGGAAATGACATGCCGGTCTCCCAAGTGGCACGTGAATGCGGCACAGATACCGCAGCAGAGGCTGATTTAAGGCACTTTCCAGAATGATCAGCAGCATACTGACTTCTGACCTTTGCCTTTGTTGCCTGGAAGGCTCTCTCACTCTCCTGCTGATCAGCAGCGCAGTCCAATCCAGACTTGGGCCAGAGCCTCGCCAGGAACCCCAAGATCCCTCCCCATCTCTTCTGGGGGGCTGGGGCCTTTCCTAGGAGGGTGAGCTTTGGAGCTGGAAAGGTCCTCACATGCTATCCCCCTCTGTCCTGCTCCTGCAGCAGGGATTCCATTTTAGAAAGGTCAACAACAGAACCATGGCA
The DNA here is from genome assembly GCA_004024845.1 of Tonatia bakeri. NCBI lineage: Eukaryota > Metazoa > Chordata > Mammalia > Chiroptera > Phyllostomidae > Tonatia > Tonatia bakeri. The sequence goes on along the minus strand of PVIA01000446.1, from coordinate 113,093 downwards.
GGTAAGAAACAGGTAAGACAGGGACTGCCCCAGGGAAGCTAGGGTGGGGGTGGGAGTGGGGCTCAAACAAATCACCCGTTTCACCGGTAAGAACATATGCCTGCCGTTTCATGTTTTCTAACCTTTAAGTGCAGAGTACAGTGCAACTGCACACATTGAGTTTTTTTCCTGGAAGAAATTACCAGAAACTATGGACAGTTTTTCTCTTTGTGGGGCAGGCTGGTGGCTTTTACTTTTTCACTTTATTTATTTATTTAAGATGTTATTTATTTATTTTTAGAGAGAAGGGAAGGAAGGGAGAAAGAGGGAGAGAAACTTCAATGTGTGGATGCCTTTTGTGCGCCCTCTACTGGGAACCTGGCCCGAAACCCAGGCATGTGCCTTGACCTGGAATCAAAGCAGCGACCCTTTGATTCACAGGCCAGCACTCAATCTGCTGAGCCACACCAGGCAAGGCAACTTTTACTTTGTTAAATGTCCTTTTACGTAAAAGGCTGTATAGCATAATGGTTACACTAAGGGCACTAGAGGCCGGTTTCTGGGTTCGAAAGCCAGTGCTGTCCCTTCTTACCTGGGCACCTCTGCCCTACTGCTCACATTCCCATTCCCTGAGGGTCCGCTTCCCTATCCATAAGCAGGGATAATGGCCCTGTCTGCCCCACACAACTTTTGAGTACAGAGAACCACATGAGCGCTCCATGAAGGTTCGCTACTGCTCTTCCCACTTAAGCTCTCTGGGTATACCTACTCCGACTACTTCTAAAAGGTCAATATGTATCATCTGTGCCAGCAGATTTCAACTCCTGCGCTGCCAGACTTTTTAAAGCATGCAACACCTGACTATTCAGTCAGGGGCACTGACCTCTTTCCCCTTAGATTGCCAAATGAAAAAAAAAAAGACAATAGTCAACACAACAATAGCCGTCCAGTGTGAATGAATCAAAACTACACCTATTTTTTGTCAGACTGGAAAAAAATATATTTTTAGTGTGCCTCAGAATGTGAGTAATCGGTTTATGTGTGCCCTGAGATGAAAAAGGTTGAAAATCACTGATCTATGCAATAAGATGATCAAATTTCCTTCTTTATAATGTTCTCCATAAAATCCTAATAAGCATTTAACAAAATAAAACATAATTGCCTCAACAGCTGTGTCAGAGATACCCATAGGAGTGGGGGAGACAGAGGTGGGGGAGGGCAGACACCTCTGTTTTCTGGGGCCAGAGAGAAGGAAACCAACCAGGAAGGGGCCACCTCGCGCCCGTCTGGGCCAGGCCTCCGCTTGCCTCGCTGGTTGCTGTGGAGCTGGCCCAGCCGCATAAAGTATCTCCGCATTGAGCTCATTAGTCTGGAAAGGACTCATTCTGGAAGGAATCGGGCCCTCGGCCCCCCTGCCTCTGACAAGACAGCCGAAACTTTTTTTCCTTTAACTTACATTTTAATTAAGAAAGTCACCCTTTGGTGAAATTGCAAAATCCTTGTACTTAAGAATCAATAAAATGTGCACAGTCTAAAATGAGATTAATAATGACCCGAGTGTCTATTTTGGGTGTAATTATTTATTCATCAAAGAAAACCAGCTGCTAAAACCACCGTCCGTCACGGACAGGGAAGACGCTTCCGCGTCAGTTCTGTTGTTAAAATTCCCCTTTATTGCTCCGTCTGGTGTTAAATATAAAAAGCAGGAAGGTTCATTCTCTACCTGCATACATTTTAAATAAGAATTTCAACATTATCTTGTCCATTTAAAATAATTGTATGAAAATGTGAAGAAATATGATCTTGTAAAAGCTGCAGTCTGGCGCACCCAGGGAGCGAGCGAGAAAGAGCAAAGCCGCTATTATTTAAAATTCATGGAGACTGTGGCAAGATTGATCGGAAGAAGCTCCTTCCTCGGACTATTCTGCGCCTCCAGGCGGAGGGACGGGGGCCTGGCGGGGGTGCTCAGCCAGGACCTCAGAGCCTGCAAGAACCGGAGGGCAAATTACTGCCTGGGCCTGGGTTGGCCAGGGCAGAGATAGGGTGGGGCAAGGGGGCCATCCCTCCAGATCCTGGAACTGCATGGACCCCGGCCAGGCCTGACCTGGGGAAGGAGGGAAGAGCCAATGTCTCCGTTCAGGGTTTGTCCAAGACACATGCCAAGTGGTCCCATAGGCCAGGGTGGGGTGGACGCTGGGGTTGTGGGCCAGGGAGCTCAGGAGACAAAGCGAGAGGCTGCAGTGACTCCATGTTGAGGCCTTTAGCTGAAAATTATTTGAATAATTTACCATCCTCTCCCCATTCCCGGGGAAAAAAGTAGCTGGGGACCACAAAACATGTCCCCTCACCTGTGTCCATCCCTCCTCAGAGGCCTCTGCAGTAGAGGGATCTGTGACCGAGCCAGTAACTCTGGGTCCAACTCCGCCTTTTCTTTCTGTGTGATCACGTGAGTTTTCCCTCGCTGCTGTTACTAAGTACCACAAATCAGTGGCTTAAAACAGCACTCGGCGTCACTAACTTATGGTTCTGCAGGTCAGAAAGACAAAACGGGTCTCACTGGAATAAAGTCAAGGTGTCCATGGGGCCCAATTTCTTGTGGCAGCTGGAGGGAAGAATCCGCTCCTGGCCTTTTCCAGCTGAGAGAGGGGCCCGCGTGGCCTGGGCCTTGGTCCCTTCCTCCGAGTTCAAAGTTGGAAGTAGAGGGGTGGGTCCTTCTTACCTGGCTCGCTCGGCTCACCAGCCTCCCTCTTTCTCCTGTTAGAGTCTGGTCCTCCCAAGGACCATCCAGATCCTCTCTCCATCTCAAAGCCCTTGGCTTCACCATATTCGAAAAGTCCCTTCTGCCATGGAGGTGACATAGCCCCAGGTTTGGGGGATTAATTAGGATGTGGGCGTGTTTGGGGGCTAGTATCCTTCCTACATGGGACTGTGGACAAGTCCCATGTCCTTTCCAGGCCTCGGTTTCTCCGTCCTCAGGTGTGTTTCTATAATGTCATATTCCTTATTGAGAGAAACTATTTTTTGGTGCATTTAAAGAAAACCAGTTAAAAGGTCTTTTCCCAGAGAGGACATGAACAGCTGGATTCTGCTAAAATTGCATTTAATATTTTTCCCCCTCTTAAGCCAGGCTGTATTTGTAGGCAGCTTGGTTCCTGCTGTGCTTGCAAGCTCAGATTGGGGGTAGACTGCGAGTTTTAGGGAGCCCTATGTGTGTGTACATGCAGCCAGGACATCTTCACTCAGATGGAGCCCAGGACTGAGCTGGCTGCACGTGCGTAGAAAGAAGGAATCAGGGAAACCGAGGCTCCACGGTGGCGATGGGGGACATAAACCCCCCACGGGAGGAGGGCCTATGGCACATGTGCTGGCTTGGCTGCTTTGTGGTTGACCTTGGGCAGGTCATTCCAGGGCTGTACCTCCATTTCCCCACTGGTACCATGATGGGATGGGGGGACAGTGGCCTTCAGCCCTGGCTACTCATTAGCATCTTCAGGACACTGTTTGGCAGAAAAGTCCCTGGGGGCTGAGTTTTCACAAATGCCTGGTTGATTTGGGTGCAGCTTGTAGCTTGATATTCCCCAAAGTCGAGTCACCACTGGAGACCCAGGAACCTGGATCTAGAACTTGACTCTGCCACATTCACCATTTCAGGGTTTCTCAGAGAGGGCCCATGGATCGCTTGTCTTAGAGTCACCTTGGAGATGGGTGGGAGCTTGCTTAAAAACAGATTCCCAGGCCACCCTCTCAACACCAGGTCTGGATCCTAGAGCTCTGCATTTGAACAACAATCTCCCCAGGGATTCTCACGTGCCCCCAAACTTGAGAACCACAGCTCTGAGCACAGGGTCAGCTGCATGAAAACGGGGCTCAGCACACCTCCATCTGGATGGACCCTTTCCACCTAGGCCACGCAGAGCCTTTGGCTCAAGACCTCGAATTAATTGTTGACTTCCACAACCTCATCCAGCGTCAGTCTCTCCAAGGCTGCGTGTCCTCAGGTCCCACCAGGAAAGAAATCCCTGATGGGAAAAGAGCTCTTGGAATTGGGAAGTTCCCGTGGGAGCAGAAATGAGAAGGGGCCGAGACTGCTCATACTTTTTCCCTGCAGGTGAACCTCCCCCTGCCTGCAACATGCCCACGGTTGCCCGGGAGCTCCTATCTCCTCCCCATTTTTCCCTTTAAACTCTGTCATTTGTACAGCCTATTAACCTTTAACTTTATGACTACCCAAAGATGAAATACTGGCAGCATTTAAGACTGAGAATACTCCAGCCCTACCTTCTTAGTTTGCAACGGGGGGGGGGAGAAGCACTTTCTCTTAAATCAGTCACTTTTAATATCTGTCAGAGACACTACCCATGGAGAGTATTTTTGGCTCTACATAGCCAGCTGGTTCATAATAAATGTGGCAGCGCTGCTTCCTACCTGCACACCTCCCCTAGAAGCAGAAGGAGCCCTTCCCGTTAAGCACTGGAGTAAAATAACCCGTGTGCTACTAATGCCAGCACTTATGGAATACCTACCATGGTCAGTGACACATGCATGGCCACAGATCCTCATAAAGACCCTGCTGAGAGATGCATGTTCACCTCCATTTTCAGATACAAACACTGAGGCTCAGAGAGGCTAAGTAGTTTGACCAAGGTCACCCAGCTATTGAGTGATTGGACTGGGATTGGTTCTAGTTCTGCATGACTCCAGATCTGTATGAATGAGCCAAAGTCATTAGAGCTCATCTTTGCCAGCCTAGTCATACTGGAACTTTAAGGGATAGTTGCTATCTCAAACTGTGGTGAGAGTGTCCCTGGTGTGCACCAGCTTTAGCAAGACGTCCCTTGGGGAGGGGGTGGCAAGCCTTAGACCCAAGTAAGTAAGCCTGAGACCCAGCTCCACCGCTTGCCTGAGCTGACCAACCGTCCTGGTTCGCCAGGACGGCCCCAGTTTCAGCACCGAAGGTCGCAGGTCAACAGGGAAAGTTGGCCACCCCACTTACCAGCGACACTCTGCTTCTGAACTTCCGGATTCCACATATGACGGGGACAGAGCCGTCTGCCTCGCAGGAGGTGTGGGACCCCTCCCACAGAGCAGTGCGAAGAAGCTTGGAGCTGACCCATGTACATGGTCATCAGGACCCTGGTAGACTGGTTAACGGGGAAGTTGGCTAACAAAGGCAAGACTGAAACTGGACAGGGCAGGCCAAAGGAAGGCCTGTGTACTGGGGAACTAGCAGGGCCTTGACTTGAACTTGTCACCTTGCCCTGCTTCATGGTGATCCCCGGCACTGACCCCCCACTGATACATTGTAGATTCCCATGTCATGTCTGCTGTGTGGTCCTGACTAACATGTAGCCTCCAGGAGACAGAGACTTCTGTCTGTAGTGTCCCTGGCGCCTAGAAAAGTGCCTTGCCCTTTAGTCGGCTCTCAGTAACTTTTTGTTGGATGGATGGATGGATGGATGGATGGATGGATGGATGGATGGATGAATGAACGAACAAACAAACCAGGGGCCTGGGCTAATGGGTTCTCCACTATTATTCAGGAGCAGCACTGCTACCTAGATGGCCGACAAACTCAAACTGAGCTGCTGAGGCTGCTAAGGGTCACCTAACCCAGGAAGATGGCTGTGGGGGGCGACTCCCTTGCTACTTCCAGAGCCCGCTTCCCATCAGCACCCCCTAATGGCCTGGATTCGTGGTGGCATTTCTGTCCCACAGATCACAAATCCTGGAAGCTGAACCTAGCCCAAGCCCCCTCCTGGATCTAAGCAGGCCGTCTCCAGCCCTGGCATTGGGTGGGTGACCCACTGGGCCTTTTCTGTGTGAAGCTGCGATCTGGGTACCTGTCATGATCCTCAGATGTCTATACCTGTGCAATAGAGTATGTCGCCAAACCCTGTCATATCTGGCCCCCACATGCAGTGGCCTCAGCAGTGGGCAGCGGCAAAGGCTCAGCTCAATGGAGCAAATTATGCACCAGACACTGGCCCATGGCTAATTCACGCATTAGACCCAACTGTGATGTTCCTAACTTTTTAACATTTATGTAGAAGTTTCCCTCTTGTTTTGGTCCCAAGGTATGGTTAATAGAAGGCCAGCCTGAAAGATAATATATTGTGACTGTTATATTATTTATTTTCAAGCCAACGTATTGATTATTATGTGCTGAAAATGACAAATGGTGTCTGAGCGAGGCACGGTCAGCAGGTTCTATTAAAGAAATGATAGTATTGCTCATGGATTGTTAAAAGGTTCAGTTTAGGTTCTTTATAGTTTATATCCATCACCATTTAATGACCAAATGATGAAAAATATGAGCCATGGGGACAATTTTTTTCTGTTGGAGTTTTATGTTTAAGCAGTTAGCAAAATAAGATACTCCATTTTTGGTGGGGAGTGGGGTGGCAGCGAGGGGAGTGCCTAAGATTTTATTTCTCCAGATTTAATAAATTGTAATAGTTAATGTTGCAGCTCTGTAATGGAGCAGGAGGATGTGAGAAAGGAGAGTGCAGCAAGGCCGGGAGATAGGGCACGAGGACCCCGGCCAAGGCTCTTGCCGGGGAGAGTTCCAGGGATTTCAATGCTGCATTGTGACTGTCTGCTTCTTGTGGGACTGGTGGTGGGGGCCTACGGCTCCCGCTGGGGGAGCCATGGGCACAGACAGGCCTCGGGGAATCAGTTTCCCCTACGGGCTAGGAAGGGCCTGCTGGAAGGAGCAGGCATCCCCAAGTCAGAAAGGGGACAGCAGGCTCTGCATGTAAGGTTGATCGTCTGCAGAGTCAGAGGTCCCCAAAGCGACCTGAGGGAGAAGGGCTGTGACTGAAGCTCTCCAGGGGGCCTTAGCCTTGGCACTTGGTGTATCTGCTGGTGACTGTCTGCTTGTGACGTGCGGACTCCCAACCACCTGCTGTGGTATCAGACAGCCAAGGCTCTGCAGTGGGAGCGTGCCAGGCCAGGCCCCCTGGGAGGGAGGGGAGAACCATTGCTCCCACCCCTGGGGGTTCTCCCAGGGCTATGCTTAGGAGAGGAGGCCTGCAGCCAGCCTCAGCTGTCAGGCCTTTGCAGGGAGGCATCTGAGCACTGGGCCCTCCCCCTCCCCTAGCCACCCCCACTACACCAGGTGCACATGGTTATCCTGAGGGGTGGCTTTGCTTGGAGCCCACCACAGTGCCCCTTTGTAAGGTGCTCAGAGGCCCATCGCAGGGCCCTCTGTCCTTGAGCCTGGCTCTGAAGGACAGTGCTAATTAGGACAGAAGTGTCTGAGCTAGGGGATGCAGGGTGGGGTAACGAGATTTGAGGACATTTACTGTGTACAGCAGAAGCTGAGAGCTGCTCACCCAATCTGATTCTACTTTTCCTGGGCACTAGCCAAACTACATTTCCCAGACTCCTTTGCAGCTATCTGGGACTGTGTCATCTCTTGATATCTGTGAATCCTGGCAGGTAAAGACCTTCCACACTCAGTCCTCAGAGTTGTTTCCTTCCACTGACCGATGTTCATGCACAGGGTGACTTCAGAATGTACATATTGAAATTGGAAGACCCTTTGCCCCCAATGGGGAAACAAAGCCGTGACCCCCACACCACCACCAACCTGAACTGCCTTCAACTATTCACATAAATGTGAAATGAACTTCTTTGTTGAGGCCATTAATCCTTTTGGGGTCTGTTAGTCTACCTCAACGAGTCACCAGGGGTATGTGGCCAGTTCTGTGAAGAGTGCCTATATTGGCTGCAATTCCTTCAGAAACTCCACTCAAACCAGCTCTATAGAAAAGAGAATTTGTATTTGGGTTTGGCCTCATGCACAGAAGGATCCAGGATCAAGGCCATCACCACTGCACTTGCTCTCTCGCTCTCTCTGGGATCTGCTTTTCTGTCTGCGTTTGCAGGAGCCAATCCCCATCCAGCCCCACCTTTGGCTGAACATTAGAGACCTATGATTGGTCCAGCTTGGGTCATGTGGCCATTCTTGACCCAATCATAGAGGCCAAGCAGATGGGACCCTCTGATTGGCCAGCTATGCACCTCCGGCGATGGGAGCACAGTCTGAGCCGCCAAACCCGATGGCTGCCCAGGAGCAGAGTTGTGTCTTGCTCACGGATTTATTCTCACCCACGGACTTTGGCTGCGGTACAGAAGGTGGCTCACAAACAGGAATCACTTGCCCGTCCCTGCGCAGGGGTGTGAATCATCACGGGAGAAGGATGCCTGCGCTGAGGTTCTCGGCTGTGCCTTTCCGTCCGTCGTTCCCATTCTCTGAGCCTCAGTTTCCTGAACTGTAACATGGGCGTAATAATGCTGCCTCACAGGGCAGCTGCGACAACGTGAAGTGCGAAAGCACCTACTGCATTGCCTGGCGTGTAGCTCGTTTCCTTCTGTCAAAGTAGAAACAACAGGCAGCCTTACTCATCTGCACGTTGATTGCTTGTATTCCAAGAGGGCTTGCCCAGTGGCACCTGAACAGCCGACATTAGCAATTCCTACTCAGATGTGAAACTCTGCCATTTTCTCTACTATCACCTAAAAAATGCCAACATTCCAGACAGGTCTTCAGCCCTTTTCCTATCATTTTAGCCTCCTGGGCTGTCAGGACAAATTACAGCAGAAATTTATTCTCTGCGAGTTCCGCAGGCCAGGAGTCTGAAATCAGGTGTGGGCGGGGCTGGCTCCTCTGTGCACGCCCAGCCACAGTCTGCTAGTCCATGCCGTGCCCCTCCCCCAGCTCCTGGTGCCTGTTGGCGTCTCTCCCTCCGCATTCCTTGGCTTGTAGCTGCATCACTGCAACCCGACACCTTCATCACACTGCCTTGTTTCCTATGTGCATCTGTGTTCCCTCTTCTTCTTAAGGGCACCAGTCACTGGATTAGGGGCCCACGCTAATCCAGTAGGACCTCATCTCTACCAAGTCCATCTGCAAAGACCTGACTTCCAAATAAGGTCACATTCTGAGGTTCCAATGGACATGGGCTTGGGGGAAGCTGTTTAACCCCCTGCACCTACCGGTGGTGGGAGAGGAAGGGATTCAAAAGCAGGCACAGAGACAGAGGCAGAAGTCCTGGGTGGTACAGGCAAACTTTGTGACAGCATACTTTTCTCCATGTGCACTTAAAAACTGACTATGCCAAGAGACAGTCTCATTGTCTGCTAGGAAAGAGCATGCTCCACCAGAAGAATCTGCTACATGTCTACCCCTTTGGCAGTGGCTCTGGGACACAGAGCCAATGGAAACCCAACAGGTGTCCCCTTAGTGGCATCAGTGTTGACAGGCGAGACCTGCAGAGGCTCTGCTGGCCTTCATGATCCTCTCTGCTGTTCCCACTGATTCAGCTAACCTGCCAGTCGTCACATTTCCACAGCCTTGTGTGGGACGCTAGAAACCCAGCACGGATGTTCGGTGCTATCTATAGTTCGCCACTCTGGCACACTGTTAGCGGCCCCTT
>PVIA01000446.1:0-101074 GCA_004024845.1 Tonatia bakeri | reverse complement strand
AGTAGAAATGGTGCCTTGAGGATCAGCTTTGCCTTCCTCATAGCATAGAACCCGAGAGTGGTCCTTAGAGTCGGCTGGTTCAACTTCTCAGCTAATGGGGAAATTCCTGGTCGGTAGCACCTGGCCTCTGCTTAACCACTTCCAGAGATGGGGAACTCATTACCTTACAAGAGAGCTCATTCTCTCAATTGAATTCCGACTGCAAAAACAATGTCACACTGGACTGGGCTCTGTTTCCCCAAGTGGATCCTGGTTTTATTTTCTGGAACCACCTAGAATAGGCCCCACATCCTGCCCCACAGGGAGTGAGGTCAGTGTTTGAAGGTGTCAGCCAGGTTCCCCGGGTCTGCTCTTCTCCAGACTAGACCCTCCAGTTTTTTCAACAATTTTCTTGTGAGACTAAAAGGGTGACATTTGGGGATACCCGCACTTGCTGTGGTTTTTGAGCAGGTGTCTGCAGCCATGGTCGTTTGGGGAGAGAGTGAGAGAGGCAGTAACATAATGGGGAGGAAGGAACTTGGAGGCCACGCCCAGCAGACTGCCTGCCCATAATCACTGCCCACCCACCCAGTTCCGAGATGTGAGTGCTGCTAGAAACGCATCCACTGGCCCCATTGTACTGACAACTGTGCGCCTCGGGGGAGGCCTGACGGTAGGGAGGCCAGAGCTGAACGTGAACTTCTGTCTTCCAACACCAAAGATTTTGCCTGTAGCACGAACTGGGTGAGAGACTAGTTTGTCAGACGAAAGAGGGTTTGGACCCTATTAGGTGCGTGCAGACCCAGCTGGGGGAAAGTCACCAGCCAAACTTCCATTTCCACAGACGGAGTGAGAGGAAGCCTTTCTTACCTTGGGATGTGGATCTCACTCTAAGATTATCCATTAACTGAATGGGTATTGATCTGAATGGTCATCAATTAATACCTCACTGCTGGCCACAGTGCTTGACTTTCTTAGCGGAGGCTCAAAGGGACAACTTTGACCAGAAGCTTAAGCCAAAAAAAAAAAAAGAAAGAAAGAAACAAAAAAAAGAAAAAAGAAAGAAAGAGAAAAAAGGAAGAGGACAAAAGAAAGTGGCGAGCAGGGTGGGGGCTCTGGAGCAGGTGAGCGCAAGACAGCACGTTCAAAGACTTCGTGTGCGCGTCTCAAGTGGAATACATAAGAATGTGGTAAAAAATTTAAAGATAAATTATCTCTGATCACATTTCCCTATTGTACACTGGGTAAACATTTACAGTAAATCGTTTGTAAATTCCACCCTTGGAAAAACTACAGTGCAATCATGTTCGTTATTTCCCAGCTTCTAATACAGTCTTTGGTGGCAGACTTATATTTCTCATATTACCTTGTTCCAAATGTGAGCCGGGGCAGCTGGCTCTTTTTCTTTCTTTACATTTTCATGATTTATATAAATACTTCTGCCGCTGTATTGTATTTTATTTTTATCCTTTGCATTTTATCGGCACCAAACTACTCGTGCATTGCCAGGGCTCCCATGCGAATATTCCTATTTGTTCCGTGATTATTTATTGAAAGCTATCTCATGCTCGGTTACGTTGCCACTTTCTTTTGCTTTAAACATTAAACAGATGCAGTATATTTTCAAATAATTTAAACAATACCTGATGAGTGAATTTCCCCTTTTGCCCTGGCAGGACTTTGCTCCTTCTGATTCAAAGGGTGACTTCTGTGAGAGGGTCACCACTGTGAGACCAGCTGCAGACTGAGAGACCCTCGCAGCTTCCAGTCGGCTGGTGCAGACGAAACAGGCTCTGTTTTTTGAGCCAGAGAAACTTTGTGCACACAGGGAGGAAGGTCGTTAGATCGCCCTGCGGCTGTGGGTAGGCAGTACCACCCAGTTCGTAGCCACCAGCCAAAAGTAGCTGGTAGTACTGAGGTCCTGCAGTTTTAATTTCATTTCATTTTAATTACCTGTGGCCTCAGGGGACCAGTGTCCATGATGTTGACAGTAGTCTGTGGCCGTGCTGGTTGGCTTGTTGGGTTCTGGAAGTGGTTTTGTGAGGAAAATGAACTTGTGATGTACACTGAAGATTCAAGGTGACTGTTAGTGCAGTGGGAGACAGGGGCTATTGCTAGCCCCACCCCCTGCTAGCTCAGTGGCCACAGTAAGTCAGGGGACCTCGTGGAACCCCAGTTTTCTCATCCATAAAAGAGTCACAATAGCTGTGGCAGGTGTGGCTCAGTGGATTGAGTGCTGGCCTGTGAACCAAAGGGTCGCTGGTTCAATTCCCAGTCAGGGCACATGTCTGGGTTGCAGACCAGGTCCCCAGTAGGGGGTGCACAAGAGGCAACCACACATTGATGTTTCTCTCCTTCTCTTTATCCCTCCCTTCCCCTCTCTCTAAAAACAAATCAATAAAATCTTTTAAAAAAAGAGTCACAATAATCACAAACTCACAAAGTTCCCGTGAAGATACAATGTGATGAACACAAGTGAGAACACTTTGGAACAGAAATAACAAAATACATTGAACACGTAGTGTTTGCTGGGTGAGTTACATGGATGACCCCACTTAATCTTGATGACCTTCGACAACATTCCTGCTATAATTATCATGATTGCTGGACCCATTTTAGAGACAGGGACACTGAGGCTCTAGGAGCCAGTGGTGTTCCCACCCACCCCCAGCTGGGACGTGGCAGTGCTGTCCCTCAGGCCCCGTGTGCTTCTCCACTGTGCCGAATGACCTCAGCCACGAACCCTTTAGATGTCAGGAATGATTAAGCGCAACAATCATTTCCAGTTGCCATTGCACCTTTTGTCTCGAGGGAGGCGGGAGCCCTGAGGTTTGTGGAGCACGGAGGTCCGACAATGACGCCCACCGGCCCAGGGAGGCAGCCAGGGCAGGACAGCTCCTTGGCAGCACCCCCCTGCATAGCCCTGCCTGTCTCTTCCTTCTCCCCTGCTGTCGGGAGGAGTCGCTTCTTGCTCCAGCTTGCAGGTCTCTTGCGCTGGGCGAGGGTCATCGAATTTCTATAAGCCGACTGGCTCCCCAGGGTGCTCAACAGGACTACGGTCTGTGTTCCTTCATTGTCTCTAGTGACCTCCGGGCCCATTGTGTGGCGCCTGAAGGGATCTCTGGTAAGTCGTGTCATTCCCTGAACAAGAGTTATTACCTACCAAGGAATAAACAAGCAGCAAGCAGAGCATGGGAAGGTACTGGAATACAGGCAGAATCTGCAAGGATGGCCAGGCAACCACAGCTCCAAAGCGACTCCAGGTGGCAGGTGTTGGGGGGGGGGGGGGGGACACCCTCTGATGGCAAAGGTGGCTGTGGCCCATCCACATGTCCCATTTCCTTAAGGACAATGACCTTGTGAGTATGCATGAGCACACTGAAACCTGAAGTGAACGTGTGACGTGAAACTACTGATAAATCCGTCTACGCTGTGACTGAACTTCGCCTTGAAGTAAAAACAAAGTGGCTGGATGGTGTGGGTATTGGGTCCTCGCCCCATGCACTGGGTTCCTGAAGTATCCACTTCACCGGGCTGCAGGCACTAGCATGGAGCATTGAAACAGGGATATGAAAACGGAGATGCCGGGATGTTGGACTTGGGGCCCCACAGGCCAGCGGGGCCCCAGAGATGGTGGGACGGTGTTGGGTGCTCAGGTGGAGAGCAGGACGGGGTGCCGCTGAGCCCATGCCCAGCTGTCTTGGGCAACCAGGCCTCCAGTTCCTCCAATTCATTCTCCACGACAGCCTGGGGCTCTGAGTCCTGTATCTGGTCCTTCTAGTTTGAAAAGAAGGTTTACTTCCATTTTCTCATTAGATCCTCACAGTTAGCTGTCATTGTCTCCAACTTACAGATAGGAAACCAAAGCCCAGGAGAGAAGTCACTCACCTGAGGGCTCAGAGGCAGAGCCAGAACTCACACACAGGTTTCCTGACCCCAACCCACCAGTGGTGGAGTTGAGTAGGTGAGCAAATGTCCCTGGGCCCAGCGGGAGGACAGCAGAGAGGAGACAGACGGGTCGGTCAAGGCAGCTCTGGGGTGTGCTCCGAACCGACGCTTTGGCTATTGCTACGTATGGCGTGTGTCTCTCGGTGCGGTTCTGGCTGTGCTTACTTTAATTACTTGTAACGGAGCATCCTCGCGGCCCCTAGGAAAGATGTGTGCAATTACGGTGTGTAATGATGCAAGACTCCCCGGAAATCCTCACGCGGTCCCTTCCGGGGACGGCAGCGTTCCCAGGTGAAGCAGCCCACGGCCTCTCCTCCACAGTGTCCCCCGTAATTAGGCCACATTAAGGATGCAATGCCCGTAAAATTGGATTGTTTAAAAATAATGAAACTTGAAGCAGAAAAAGAAGAATTTTAACAATTAAAGATTTTCAGAGGGTGGTTAAGGGAAGGTTTCCTTCCAATTCGAATTCCTTAAAGTGTCGCTGCTGAGGGAATCGGGTGCTGGGAAGAAATGAAAGTGGCACATTCGTCCCTGTGCACGGGTGGTGCCTGGGTGAGTTCTGGCTTCGAGAGCGCGTGAGGCCATGGTGAGCTGTGCAGCGGGGGTCCCGGAAGTTTAGGGGCTGCAAGGCTCCACCAGTTAGAGTGGAGTTATGGGCTGAAATACAGCTGCTGTCTTTGGAAAGAAGGCCACCGACTTGCCTTTCGGACTTTGATTGAAACACTGGCAGGAAGCCAGTGAAGGACACCCAGGATGCCCAGTGTGAATCTGTCTCTCCACCACCATCCCTGCGGCCTTGTTGGCCCAGGCATAGCCACTGTCACAACCCACCTAGCATTAGAGTGGCATCTGGTTGGTCTCTCTGTTCCTGGACTTTAAGCCCAGGATCAGAGAGAGGTCAGGAGTTTTCTTCACTCCTGCTCTGGAAGCTTCCAGAAAGTTCCCTAGAGAGCCCTGGAAATCAGCTCAGGGAATGCTGTTGAATCAGGAAGCATGAGGGGGAATGTCTGCTTACTCACTCTCTGGCTGCAGTTTCACCTTGACTTGGCATCTGTGGAAGATTGTTCTGGGTATTGAATGCCCCTCTCATTTACTCTTCTTCGCTCACTCGTTCATTCAGTACTTACTGAGGGGGTTCCCCATGACAGGAGACATGACCCTTTTTGCTAATCAGGAAATTTTTCAGGCTCCAAGGATTTGAACTTGATATCTTTGGGGGCTATGATTTAGCCTGCCACCCTCTGCCACACCACAGAAGCTCCGAGTTCCAACTAAGAGTTTCCAGAACATCTTCCAACTGGGCCTGGGCTTTGAGGTCCAATCAATGTCTCCAGCAGCCCTCCAATATTGGCTTAGGGCCCATCCCAATGGTCTCATTTAAAGTTAATTACCCCTTTAAAGACCCTGTCTCCAAATAAGTTGCATTCTAAAGTACCGATGGTTAGGGCTTGAACACATGAATTTGAGGGTACACCACTCAGCCCCTAACGTGCCCATAGCCCGCCCTTCCTTGTCCTGTGTTGCCTTTTCCCACTTGTTTTCCAAGGCTCGGTTCCACTGGGGCACCTCCTCTGTGAAGTCTTCCTAGAATTTCTTTCTCAGGGGGATATGAGAGCCAGCGGGAGGCCGTCCCCTTGCCTATCGCCCGCTTCCCCCTGGGGGCATTCTGATTCATCAATGCTTCTGCTTCAGTGAGAATTAATTACCACAGGTGCTTTGGTCTAATCGTCTATTCTGAAGGAGGGGACACGGTGACATTTCCCGATGTGGAATACATTGCTGACCAGACCCAAATCCTAATGAAGTGGTGACTCATAAGGTTCTTCAGGGGCTGACAGCCTGGCAGGGTCACCATGATGCTCCCTGGTTACCACTGAAGGCGAGGGGAGTCGACTTCTGTGCCGAGGGGCATCCTGGCAGGTAGAATGCCAGCAAAGTCCCACTTCGCCACGGTGCTCGGATGTCTTACCCGCCGCCTTCTTCCACTTCCTCTGCCCACGTTTAGTGGACCATTACCGGGCTTTTCTCTGATGTCCTGGTGGCCTCAGCTCAGCCTCATCCCTCTGTGCCAGGAACATCTTCTTAACAGAGATCATCAAACCTGCCCCAAATCTCTCCTGGGCTGTCCGTGAGGGCTCCATGAATAATATGTGCAAAAGAGCTTCGCCAACACCATAGCTGTTGTGGTTCAGTGGATTGAATGGCAGCCTATGAACCAAAGGGTCGCTGGTTCAATTCCCAGTCAAGGGCACATGCCTGGGTGTGAGCCAGGTCCCCCAGTAGGAGGTGCAGAAGAGACAACCACACATTGATGTTTCTCTCCCTCTCTTCCTCCCTTCTCCTCCGTCTAAAAATAAATAAAATATTTTTAAAAAATAGCTTTGCCAACAATTACTTATGTAATTAAGAATTACTGTGAGTGTTGAAAGAACCTGTACAGAATGACCACGTGGCAGAGAAGTGGAGTGAGAAGGTCCGTGTCCACCCCTGAGGACTCGCAATCTGCAGGAGGGGACCCGGCCCTCTGAGTCGGGGGACCAGGCTGTGGGCAGACACCTTCTGGCTGTTTCGCTCAGTCCTTCCCGAGACAAGGGCCAGGCGGCTGAGCCGGAACCAACTGTCCCTCACCTGTGGGCCTGGAGCCAGCGTCCAACTCCCCAGTAAGGCCATCTGCGTGCAAGCGCGAGGACAGATGAGACATTTAAATTTTACCAGCTCTCCGTTACAGGCTTGACACAGAGGAACAGCTGCAATTCTTTTTATCGGCGAAGAGAACCGGCATCACCCGACGGAATGTGAGCCAGGCCTGGACTCGAGACCCACAGGGCCCAGAGCGGCTTTGAGAAATCTGAATGTGGACCGAGGCTGGATGGGGCCGGGCCTCGCTGTCCAGGCTGGGCTCCTCAAGCTCCTTGTCCGTTCTCTCAGTCAGTTTATTCGTCTGTCTATTTATCTGTTTCAACCCATTTTTTTAAAAAAATTTAATTCTTATTTATAGACTGACCTTAATAAACTCTCCTCAAGTACCGCGGGTTTGTCACTGTCACGGATGAAAACATTATTAATGGCCGGCTGGCTGACTGGGGACAATGGCTGCCCTTTACTCTCCTGCAGAAAATCGGCTGTGACGAGGGAACTCGGTCGATGAGGTCAGGGGTCAGCTGCGGTGGCCTGTCGTTAACGCCGGCTCTCATCGGCACAGCCAACCATGCCCGCAGGTGGAACGCCTCGCCCCTGCTCTCAGGAACTGTCCCCAGCTCTCAAACTCACCGGAAAATCCACAGCACCAGCCTGGCCTGTTTGTTTAAAATAAGGACAAATACATGGGAGGGGGAGGCAGCCAGTGAGGGAGAATGTGTCTGTCTGATGCTCCCCAAGGAGGGGGAGCAGTGGGAGAGGCATGGGGAACAAACTGGGCCAGGCTGGGGGAAGTGGGATGACTGTTACCTAAGCCTGTCTAGTGAGCTGTTACGTACAGGCCGTCCTGGCCTTAACAGCAAGAGACCCCGGCAGACAGTCCCGAAGTTCAGGTCCTGCGGCTTGGGTCAGGTAAGCTGTGCCGATCAGGCGCAGCACCGGGGTCCCATGGAAATGTTTTCATTCTTTTTCTCTTTTAGAATCAGAAGCAAAACAGTTAATGTCACAGAAAAAGCTATATAATGACATATCCATCCTGGGTTTTATCTTGATATCAACGCAGCCCTGAAATAAAAACTTCAGAAGTATGTAACATATAGTACATACCTATGTATCTAAAATGCTATACATACATGTACATATAAAGTCACGGAGGAAGAGGCCCACAGAGCCGAGGCGCTGAAGGCCCATGAAGTCCTAACACAGCCTCTGGCCCAGACTCCCAGGCAGCTCCCAACTGCGTCCGACACCTTTCCAGGATTAATAATTTTAAATTCTATTGAAAGGCGTACTTTGGCTTCATGACCTTCTCTTGTTACCTGACGTAACAAACATCCCCAAGATGCTGGCTTGTCGATGTGGAAAAACATCGCATCAAATTGTATACCAAGGCTGCTCCTATGGGCCTTAGAATCAGGCCTTTCTCTGTGACATCTTGGCCACGTCTGCTCTAGACCTTAGTCACCCGCCTGCCTGGAAAGCAGGCTGAGTCCTTTCTGTTGGGGGAGGACTAACTTGCTTGAAATATACATTTTCTTCCCCTCCTGACTTAAAATAGCTTAGCAATCGTTTGGCAGAGTTTTTCAAATGCCTTTGAGTCTCATCTCAGGGGAGGCCTGCCACAGTCGGTGACATGGTTTGGGTGTTAAAGGCGACACTGAAGGGCTGAGGCCGCCACGGCTTCCCTGAGCACGTGGCCACTTGGATGCAGGGAGTCCCCTCTGGCCACCGAGCCCGGAGCCGTTGAGGTAAATCACGCCACGTCCCCATTAACGTCTCATGTTGTTGCAGGGTGGTAATTTTGACAGCAAAATAAGCCACAAAACTGCATATGCTATTGGGTGACATGTAATTTCAACTTCATTGAGGAGCAAGACTTTTGAGACATTGTTACCTGCGGGAGCAAGCAATAAAACAAGGATGTACAGGAATGTGTCAAATAGAGGGCCTTCCTAAATTACGCCGGGAGGCGCAGATTAATACATTTAATATATTCCGGTCATGAGTGAAGTGCTCACAGCAGAACAACTGCCCCTTCAGCGGTATCATTCATGGCAATGAACTGCAGTCACACTGACAGCCTGGAAAAATGCCCCCACTTTTCAAACTGTACAAATGGTGGTTGGACACAGTAACTCAAAACTGGACACTTCATTTCAAGTTTAAAGCTAGTGGCCCAGCCACAAACTATTACTCCATCTTCTTTATTTGTGGTCCATGGTTTTGTACTCTTTAAGAATCAAATAAATACTGGTGTAATGGTTAGCAACTGCCAGTTCAACGAAAAATACTGCTAAATTCACCAATAAGTCTTTTTTCCACACACACAAATTTATGCCCCAAGAACAGAGCCCATTCCTGCCACAGGGTCTGGGCAGTTTTTTAATGTAGAGGGAGACTCACTTTAGTGATAAGAGTTTAAACCTGAACTCCTTTTTCCTTTCCTCTCGCTCATAGATCTCGCGCTGGGAACAGAGGGAGGTAAACGATCAATATATGTAAGTGGAGGCCCATTAACTCAAGCCCCTTCACTGCTGGGCAGGAGCCAGGCAGGGCTCCTCCCCAGCCCATTGTGTCCAGACTGGCTTCTGGAACCCAGTGGACGCTGGGAACCTGCCAGTGTGGTAGGGGCTACGAGCTTCCTGGGCGTCCACGTGTTGTCGATATTGTTGCTGTTGATAAAAATATCTCCCGTTTTCAGAGTGCCATTTTTTTTTTTACATTTTCAGCAGCTTTATTGAGATATAAGTCACATATCATGCAATTCACCCGTTTAAAGTACGTGACTCAATGGGCTTTAATCCATCAGCTGACATGTGCTGCCACCCCCACAGTTAACTTGGAACATTTTCATCCCCCAAATCCCCACTCCCCTGAGCAGTCACCCCCTGTTTCTGCTCACCACCCCACCCCCAGCCCTAGACAATCACTAATCTATGCCCTGTCCATGTGCTTTTGCCCAGGCTGACATTTCGTGAAGAGGGAATCAAACAGCGCACGGTCCTCTGAGACTGGCTTCTGTCCCTGCTGGTGTCTCCACAGTTCCTTCGTGATGGCATGTGTCAGTGCGTTGTTCTTTTTCATGGCTATATGATATTCCATTGCGTGGACAGACCACATTTTAGTTACCCACTCATTAACTGATGGACCAGAGTGCCTCCCCAGCCCCCACCCCAAACTTTCCTCGCAGGCCTGCTCTGTGCCAGGCATGCAGAGGGCAGCAAAGCACACGTTTCTGCACAGCCTTGAGGCCCTGTGTTACACAGGGAGCACCAAGCAGGTGCTGTTGGTTCCGCTTAGTTGACAGCTGGGGACACCAGGCAAACTGCCCAATCATCTTACCTGGGACAACAGCTCAGGGTGCAGCTTTCTGCTCAAGGATCCTTCTTCCAGGTGAGATTGATTCACCTGTGTGGGGGCCAGCGAGGTGGCCTGAAAAATGTTAGTCCCTCCGGGTGAGAAAGGGAAGGAGTTAGACTGTTCTTTACAGAGGCAGCCTCGGGGGCCCGGGAGGATTAAGCACCCTGGCAAAGATCACGTGGAGTGAACGCACTGTGGAATGCACAGACTTGGGGTTCAGCAGGGCTCATCTCAATACCCACCTTTGGGTGAGAGGTTGGCGGTGATGAAGCCGCTGGCCTAAGGGTAGAATTCCCATCAGGAGGCTGAATGAGAACCAGGAGGGGCTGATTCCAAAAAGGAAGCCGAAACAGCGCTTCGGGCACTGTGGCCCCTGCCTCTCTGTGCGCTGGGCAGAGGGAGCTGAGAAATCCTGCCCAGGGCCTGGGCTGTGAGTTCCTGCCCGGCAGCCTCTCTCCCCTTCTTCCTCACAGACAGGACCTGGACCACCCCCAGGCACCCGTATGCCCAGCCAGAAGACTACGTTTCCCAGCCTCCCTTCCTGCGAGGACTGGTCATTGAGAAAGCAAAAGTTGTAGGATAAGGATTATGGGAAATCTCTCCTTGGGAGAGGGGGAAACAAACTTTTTATTAGGAAAATTTTCAAGCATAAAGAAAGGGAGAGAGAAAGGAGAGAGACTAGGAGAATGGACACCCATATATACCCAGCACCAGGTTTAAGAGTTGTTAACATTTTGCCATGTTTTTTTCCCCAAAGTAATTAAAAATAATCACAGACAGGATGACATTTTACATTTAAATATTTTAGGATGCATCTTCCAAAGAGGACACTTTCTTGCATATCCACAATACCTACTACACCTAACAGAATAAATAACAATTCAGAGAGCCAGCCCGTATTTAAGCAGGGAAACCTCCCTACAAGAGGCTGACTCAGAAGGGAGGCAGCTGACCCTCTGACCGTCTGCCTTTCATCTTGCCACGTCCTGACCACAAAGGTGAAGCCTGGGGCTGCAGCAGCCCTCCGGCAACTCTGAAGTCACCCCGGGGACAGGAGCTGGAGAGGGAAAGTGGAAAGAGGGAAGGGTAGGTTGCCAGATTAGCAAAAAAACAAACAATTCCCTACCCCCACCAGGTAATAAAATAAGATACAAAAGACAAAAGCAAGCAATCAAACACCCTTCCCCACAAACACCAGTTTCATTTGAATTTCAGATAACTGGGTCAGTATAAGTGTACCTCATGCAATACCTGGGGCTGACTTATATTTAAAAATTATTCCTCATTTATCTAAAATTCACATTTAGCTGGGCTTCCTGCCTTTTGTGTGGCAAATGAGCGGTGGGTCTGGGTTCCTGGTGCCCATGGAGCTGCCTGAGCAGCCCAGCGCTGTCCTCCCTCCAGCAGCGGTCAAATCCCTGGCGGGCCCCGGACCACCCACCATCCCAGCAACTTGGCTTGGTGCTGCGAGCCAGCAGCAGCCACAGGCCGAGGCCCCAGGAACCAGCTGAACTGAGGAGGAGTCCCTGGTGGACGGCTGGGGCACGGGGAGGATTTGTCTCCCATTCTGTCCCCAGGGGACTCTGCCCACCCACCCAGCCTGCAGCTGCGGCCAGAGGCAAACGTGGAGGAAAGCCAGGGCCAGCTGCTGCTGCTGAGGGAAGGGGAGGCCACTGAGGCCGAGCAGACTTGGCACTGCCGCTGGAGTATCCAGTTATGTGTGGTGGGAGCCGTGACACAGACGGTGGGTGCCAGGGTGGGTTTGTGGCTGGTTCCCTCCAGCTGTGGGGACAGACGAGGACAGTGTTGGACAAGGCTTCCCTGGAGGGCAGGCCTGGAGTGGGGGGCCTAGAGGACCTGTCACCTGCTGGGACAACCTCTCATTTAGAGGACAGGCACCAGTAGACAGTGCTCTGCATCAGTGGAGAGGCCAGGCCTTCCAACCCCAAACCCAGAGCCCCTCCTCACCTCTTTCTCTTTTTGGGGTCCACCTTCACCCCGAGCCCCCCATTAACTCCAGCCCTCCCCCATGTGGCTGTGGCTTGGCTGACCCACTGAGGATGTCCCAGGGTCCTACAGTGTGGCTGTCCTAGGTGAGCGTGTCTGCTCGGGAGTGTGGGGCCTTACCCTTCATGGACTCAGAGGTCAGGTGCCGATTCCACCTTGCCGCTGGTGGCGAAGAACGCAGGAGACAGATGGAGGCTGCTGCCACGCGCAGTATGCTAATTCTGCTAACCAGTGGACCAAGAAATGGCCGGTCATTTGCGCCGCCATCAAGACTCGGAGATGCTGCCTCAAAGCTCACTCGTCTTTAATGCTGTCCCCTGTTGGGGCTCCTCAGAGCGATCACTCCAGCCAATTTCCAGAGTCGCAGGCAGCAGCAGGAACGGGACAAGTGATGGATGTGCGGTTCTTCAAGGGAGCGTCCCCCCCAACCCCACTGGCTTTCGAACTGCCCTGTGTCCCAGCACCCACTGGGTGCCCTTGGCCCCAGCCCGGCCCTCCACCTCTGCCTCTGTGCTTGCTGGTCCTCCCTCCCAGGGCTGCAACCAGGACTCAGGGGGTCCAGCAAGTGATTCAAGGGCCACAGGGCTCCTGGGAGAGGACAAAATTGATGTGTGCCTAACAGCCTTTAAGACTCTGCTGACTCTCAGCCCACGATGACCCCACTCCATGGCTCCTGGGTAGGGGTGCAGGAGGGACAAGAATGCTGCCTGTTGTATTTGAGGCTCAGAACTGTTTTCAGACTTTGTGATATGCCTGGGGCCATACCAGGGGCTGCCTCCTTGGCTGCCACTCAACCCCCAGAACTCTGCATTCACATCTAATCCTCCTGGGCCCCTTCCTTCTGACCACCATCTGTAGAGATTTGCACCGTCCTTTGCTGAGGTGAGGCCCACGCTGGGCAAGCTCTCCCTACCCAATAACATAGCTGGAGGAACTCTGCAGTTCTGAGCTCCTAATATGATATGTGCCTTTTGTCCTAGAGATTCCAAGATGCCGCCTCGCAAGCTGGCATACAGAGGTCCATGTCACTGTCATTTTAGGAAAGCTGCAACTGGAAAAAGCCCCCTTGAAATGGATCTGTTTAAAACAGGGATCTTCTTTCCTAAGAGAGGGTATAAACCAAAGAAGCTTGATGTGGAATTTGTCTTAAAAGTTTAAACAATTGTGTTAGGCCCTGGCTAGTGTGGCTCAGTGGACTGAGTGCCGACCTGCAAACCAGGGGGTCACAGGTTCAATTCCCAGTCAGGACACATGCCTGGGTTGCGGGCCAGGTCCCCAGTAGGGGGAGCGTGAGAGGCAACCACATATTGATATGTCTCTTCCTTCCTTTCTCCCTCCTTTCTCCTTACTCTAAAAATAAATAAATAAAATATTTTAAACATATTGTATTAGGATTTATTAAAATAAATTATCTTGTTTTTTTTCAACTCAAGGCTATAACTGCATCTATAATCTTAGACTGAGCTAAGAATGAATCAAAAGTTGATTTGGAAGTATCAAATCAATTTTTTTTTTCAGCAAAAAATTGTATGATGGCTCAGTCTGTGGGCCCTTCTTCGTGGTTGATTTTCACAGCATGGTCTCCCAAAGTGTCCTTTTTGCAAAATTACCCAAAGGCTTCATGCATTTTCACAAGGGCACATCTTAGTCCACGGCCCTCGAATCACTCTCTTTCGTGTGTCTGCTGTGTCATCTCCCTCACTAATTTTTTTCCCTTCAAATCCAGATTGCTCAGACCCTCATCTGTCCATGGCTTCACAGAGAATTTGGACACTTCTCCAGCATCATTTTCATGACTCCACAAAATCCTGCAATTTTGGCACGATTTGTAGTTTCACTTGGCAATCCATTTATATGGGTTTTGCCTGGGTGGCAGAAGTGGACACTAAAGTTTGGCAGGAAAGGACATCTTGGTGGGCACTACTTCGATAGCGAACTGAGTGAAGATGGCTCTCGTTGCCCTGACCAGGGGACTCCGGTGCTGACCCCAGGAACAGTGAGGACCTCGGCGTGGTGGTTCTCCTGTTACGCAGCCAGATCCCTCTCCTGCAAGGAGCAGAGGAGGCCACGAGCTTCATCCTGAGCTGTCTCCGTAGATTTCTGGTCCGAGTCCGAGACCCATCCAGATAGGGTAAGACTGGAGAGTCAGGCCACGTCTAACACAGCAGAACTCCGTCAAAGAGCTCCATAAGATTTAAACAGAACCTCCTCATACTGGGTTCAGGCAGCCCTCTCATCCTGGGGGATGCCAGATTCAATTTGAGATGACACTTCCAGGGCCATTTTCCCTGGGGACAACAGGCTGGGGGACTCAAGGAGGGGGTGAGCAGTGTTCTGGGAACCCTATCTCATTAAACACTAGTGTCTTCCAGGTCTTAAATACTAATAGTGATAAGTAAAGTTTGTTGGGTGCTTACCATGGGCCAGGTATTGTTGTAAACATGCCACAAGTATATTTCATTTTCACTACCCTTTTAGTGTTACCCTCGCGTTGAGAGTTGGGGCAATAAAGACACGGAAAGATGACTTTTGCCATAGCTGATGCGGCTCAGTTGGTTGGAGCCTTGTCCTATAAACCAAAAGTTTGTGTGTTCGATTCCTGGTTAGAGCACATGCCTAGGTTGCAGTTTCGGTCCCCAGCAGGAGCCTGCGAGAAGCGACTAGTGGATGTTTCAGTCTCACATTGATGTTATTTTCTCTCTCTCTCTCAGCAATGAAAAAATGTCCTTGGGTGAGGATTAAAAAAAAAAAATGACTCTTTTCCTAGGTTACACAAGTGGTAACTTGCAAGTTGAGATTTGAATGCAGGCAGTAGGACTCCAGACCTCACAATCGTGACGAGTACTGGTTTTGGAAACTAAGTTGGCTTTATTTTTCCCTTCTGGGTTTGAATAATGCTGGGGGAGCAGAATGGAGGTGTTGTAGGTGGGCTAGCCGCTCTCCTGCATGTGATTAATGAAGAAATGACTTGCCAGATGCAGCTTCCAAATTTAATAGCGATTTGCAATAAAAACCTCTAAAATAACAAGTGTACTTTCCATTGAATTATGAATCCATTTCAAAAATTCT
Source organism: Tonatia bakeri (assembly GCA_004024845.1). NCBI lineage: Eukaryota > Metazoa > Chordata > Mammalia > Chiroptera > Phyllostomidae > Tonatia > Tonatia bakeri. Next base: position 86,071 of record PVIA01000446.1, on the reverse strand, counting down.
ATGCATGAGTTGACACTGTCTGTCTTTGAGGAAACACAACTCCAGAAATGCCGGTGTCACTCATCTCAACAGATCTGGGAAGTATTTTCTCAAAGATGCCTCATTTCTTGAAACCAAGAAAATAATTGGGCTGAACACACTCAGTGCAGACTTTCCCCTGCCAGTGAGCTCTTTGATAGCCCCTGAAAAGTCACTTTTTGGGGGGCTCATTATCCCTCAAGATCTCGTGCTGCTCATTTGCATATGAAAAAGGAAGTTCATAAAAGCCCTTTCTTATTTTTTAACACGAGTTCAAATCAGGGGCCATTATCATCCTATAGAAAGACCCAAATGGCATATGGATCATTCTGGAGAAGGGGGTGAGCGCCTTTTAAGAGAATTGTTTTAGTTTTCGCAGGAAATTAATCAGAGGGCTGGGCTTTGTGGAGCCGGGAGCGAATCTAATCTGTCCTTTGTTCAAATTCGCCTTGCTCCAATTCCTAGCAATTGTAGACAACATGCTCCTTTGTTCGGGAGACACTTGTTACATGCATAATTAGAGACTGCAGTCGCTGTGTTTAAAGAAAAACTGTTTTCCAATGTAATGTGTGATCTTGATAATAGTATTTTCATCAAAGGTAGCAATTACATTCATTAAGCTGGGACTGGCACGGCAGCAAGGAAATTAAGTGGAAAGTGAATAAGAACCTCCCCTCCCCCCTTTGTTATCTGCTTCCCTTTAGAAGGTGAAATGCACCATGGTGAGCTGGCTCTGGGAAATACATAGTGAATATAAAAAAATAAAGTCCTCCTTAACCTTTCTGAATAATGACCCTGCAGCTATCCTAGGGATGGCAACATAGATGCACTTTTCAAATTCAAGGGCTTTATTCTACCTTAATTTCCTATGCAAGTTTCAAACGAGCTCAACATATGATTCAGGTCTTTAAAGGCTGCAGGGCTCTTTGGGATTAATTCACTGTTCTTTGCACACATAAATTAATAGTTTTGTGTTCTCAAAAAACCCACAACAAGGCATCAATCAACCAGTTTAGGAGAGAAATAAGGCCATTTGCCTAGTTTTAATTACCCCAGTAACTATTCGTTTAGGTTTCCCTCAGACTTGAATTTTGAGGCTGTTGTAAATGAAGTCCTCGCACTGAGGTGCAAGCATCGCACAGGGAAGGAGCCTCCAGCTTCTTGAATCTCGCTGTGCTGCCGGGAGAAATTTATTCTGGAAAAGACAAAGTGTGTGTGCGTGTGTTTCTTCCAGGCAGATGCTCTGTGTCTTCCCCCCACCCCAGCCCCCAGCCCCCACCCCCCCGGATTAAAAGTCCTGCTTGAAAAACGTCCTTGCAATGCCTCAAAGGGCTTGATGATTTCAATTTTATTCAACAGAGCACAGTGATAGCCAGACATTCCTGGGCAAAAAAGTAGATGGAAATATGCCACCTCCTATCAGCACCCTGGCTCCGGCCAATGTTTGAACCTGAAAAGCTTTCTGAGAAAATGAAACCAGCCCACAAAAATCAATTGGGGACCCCTATTCCTCGTGATTGGACACGCACAGCGCTGCGGCGAGAATCATTATCTCTAAATTGATTGACCCAAATGTCATGCAGATCATCTTGGAGTGGGAAGCCAGCGTGCTTGACGGGCTCCGCATTTTCTGCTGGCTGCACAGCCAGACGCGGCCGTGGCCTTGAAGGCCACCCTCTAACCGAGCAGGTCAGGGCATTGCCCTTGGCGAAGAGAGATGCTACACCACGAGGGAAAGTGGGACTGGGGAAGTTTTTAGCTTTACGTCCTGACCTGCTGGGGAGCAGCAGGTTTGACTTTCTGAGACGAGAGCACTGGAGGAGGGCCCCGGAGACCCGGCTGCGGTTCCAGCTGGGGACAAGGGCTAACCGTTACTGAGAGGCTTACGGTGCTCCCGGTACTCTGCGGGGGGCGAGCACGCGTGGTGCACCTTACGCCTCACAGCAAGTCTTCCAGGTGGGCACTGGTGTTATCGTCACATCCATGTCATACAGAAAAACGAATCTTAGCGAGGCTAGGTCACCCACCTCGGGCTGTACAATTAAGAAGCGAGAAGCGGACACCCAGGCCCTGGCAGCCTTATAACAGAGCCCAGGCCCTTGGCTGCGTGATCGCGGGGCAAGGGCTTCGGCTCCCTGGGCTCAGGGCCCCAGAGTAAACAAGGGGGAGGCTGACAAATCCCCAGTGGTCCTGGCAGCTCGACAATTACGAGATTTTTCAGAAGACCTTTTAGGTTATCTTGGGCTTAGTTGTTTTGGGGACCTCCTTTGAAGAGCCCCAGGTAGTCCCCCAGGGCAGAGAGAAGATGGAGGATCTGGTGCTTCCAGGCAGCTAAAGATCCCAGGAAGTGGCCCAGACAGGGCGGCAGGTGAGCATCTCCGTCCTCCAGCACAGGCGAGCAAGGAGGAAACACTGCATTTCTTTAGTTTTGATTGGGACAAACTTTGTGAGTCACAATGCTTCGGGATGTTTTCTAATAATCATCTACCCAAACCACGTCTCCTGCTACGTGGTAACTCTCGGCTCAGTGTGATGACTCCTCAGTTGCTGTTGGTTCATCAGACTGGCTCAGTCCAGTTCTGAACACTTAGCCCCGTTCATTTAGAAACTAGTCTCACATCTGCTTTGTAACTGCTGTGCCCCGAACCCCAGCTCCGGCCCTGCCCGTTTGTGACTCTAGCAGCCTGCTGTACATGCAAGTGTACGCATTTGCTCGTGTGTGGTGCAGGCAGGAGAGTGCAGGGTCTCTCTTGACTGCTTTCCTTTCCACCTGTGGTGCTGTGGTTGGCTGTGGGGTCGAGGAGGGAGGAGGGGGATCAAAAGAGAGACCTCTGCCTCCATCCCTGCCTGGGGGAGGCGCCGCTCCTTCCTGACTTCATTGCTCTGGCGACTTCTCCGTGTGCACACTCCACAGGCGGGTTGGCTACTGCAAGTCCTGCTGACCACAGTGTCTTGCAAGAGTGGCTGCATTTTCTGCCCGGCTCTTTCCCCTTCGGTGCATACCTCTTTGTCCTCAAGATAAAAGATCCCAGCAAGGTCATGTAACACAATCTCTTCTTCCTCCTGGGCCAATTCTCGGGCCTGTGGGTACCCACAGAACCCGTCTTACCCATCTTACTTAACCATCTGGAACCAGGAACTCGAGATGGGGTGCTCCTGGCCCCCCCTCTGTGGTTCTCCATCCTTTCCCAAATCTCTTTTTCTCCTGCTGGCATGGGAAAAACCAACAATCCACAAGCTAAGTAAGGCGGCCAGCTGGGAGCAAAAAGCCAGGCTGCCTTCCTTGTAGGATCCTCAGCCTTGGCACTGGGGAGGTAAAGGCCCCTCTTGTCCACTCTGGTGGGTGGTGATGAACTCTCTCATGCTGAGGATGGTTGAACTGGTACCTCTTTGAGGCCTGTGGGGATGTGGCCGGTTTGACTCCTGGTGGTCTTCTGAACTTACAAAGTATGAGGTACTCATGTATGGTGACCTTATAATATTTTTTAAATTGATTTTAGTGAGGGGGGGGAGAAACATCGATTTGTTGTTCCACTTATGTGTGCGTTCACTGCTAGATGCTTGTACGTCTGCATCCATGCCTTTAGGGATCGAACCCACAACCCTGGCCTATCAGGATGACACTCAAATCAACTGAGTTACCTGGACAGGGCTTGGTGACCTTTTAATTCATTGCCTAAATCGGAAAGCCCTTTGGAAAGTGAAAGGTGGCACTATTAAAAATTGTTCTGAACCCTGGCTGGCGTAGCTCAGTGGATTGAGCGCGGGCTGCGAACCAGGCATTGCAGGTTTGATTCCCAGTCAGGGCACATGCTTAGGTTGCAGGCCATGTCCCTCAGCAACCACACATTGATGTTTCTCTCTCTCTCTCTCCCTCTCCCTTCCCTCTCTAAAAATAAATAAAATCTTTAAAAAAAATTGTTCTGAGCCAAAAGGCGCAAACTGGGACTGTCTACAAAAACTGAGACACACTGTCCCCTGCTCCTTGCACATCTCTGCACTCTGACTTGCTCTTCACAAGGGCGAAAGCACCCCCCCTGCCCTCCGCACCATCAGTCCGTGCAATGCCCTCTCGGAGCCCCGCCCCAACTGCCCAACTTTGCCCAGGGCTCCTTTCCCCAGGAGGCCATCTGGCTTCTGGGGGGTCTCATGCAGGGCCAAGTATAACGGGCCCTCTCGGAGCCTCCGTCCTCCACTGTATAGCCTACCTCTATGAGAGAGTCTGTCCTCCTGGCCAGGAGCCTCCTGCACCCTGGCTTCGCTGGGTCATCTGGAACAAGCTGGGCATTTGGCATCTTCTGTGAGGCCAGAGGGCTCTTCCCAGCATCCAGCCTCCTGGGGCTCTCTCTGCCCTTTCTTCTGGCACCAACCCCACCCACCATCCCTGGGGTGCCAGTCTAGGTGACCAGTAAGGCAGGAAGGCCTGTCTTCACCCAGCCTGGGGCAATCCCTTTCATCTGGGGCAGACTGATCTCTCCTCAAGCCTTGTTCCACTTTGGACTTATTTCCCCTTTCCTTCAAACCCCACTGTTTCATGAGAACAGGGACAAATGTTAGGAAGTGCTGCGGCCAGCCTCGTGCAGGGGGCAGGATAGGGGGAGAAGAAAGGAGGAAAGAAAAAGAGTAACAGCTCCAAAAGCCATCTTGCCAGACCGCTCGAAAGCCAGAAGCTCTTGGGAACCAGTCCAGGCTGCTTGGTCAGGTGCTCCTCGGGCCGTCTGGACTTCTGTGGGTCCGGCGGCCGCGGCTCCTCCAGCCGTGAAGACCTGCAGCATGCTCTGTGATAATGAAGCGGTTCCACAGCTGTGCTGCCCCATACGGTAGCCACCAGCCCAGCATGGCTGATGAGCACTTGCGATTTGCTTTTTATTTAATATTAACTAATTTAAATGTACACAGCCCCACGTGGCCAGTGGCTATTGTGCTGGAGAGCCCGGTTCCCGAGAACCTGTTGAACAGGAGTGGTATCATCCAACAGCCATTTCAAAGACAGTGCTAGATGGGCCACGGCCTGGCTGTGGGGAGAGTGCAAGCGGGAGGTGACCACACCGTCCCCGAGGAGAGAGCATGATTGTGGACTGAAGTGCTTGGAGCAGCGAAGGGGGCCCGCTGATGGCCGGGCCACCCAGCAGCGCTTCCTCTCCAGCCAACCGTCCCACAAATAAGTTTCCTCGGCCCCTGGTCTCAGCGTTTTTGGAGGCAGGAGCAGGGGTGGCGTCTTAGGCAGTTGGGGCTAAACAAGAAATGCTTATTACCATATTTTGCCATGTATAATGCAGACTTTGTTTCCCAAATTTTTGAGGGAAAAGGAAGGGTGTGCATTATACCCGGGTAGTACCTGAAATACCTTGTATCTGTTCTTGTGTTTTATTTGTTTCATAAAATTTCTTGTAGCATATGTTAAAAAAATAAATGCTCCTTTATAATATAAAGAAGTACTGAAATACAAATAAATAAATAAATAAATAATTGAATTAAAACATTAAAATGAAAGGCTTTTTTCCCTGAAAGTTTTGGCCAAAAACATGCATTACACATGGCACAATAGGACTCACGGCTCTGCGGGCTGGGAAGTCCGAGATCACAGGACCACCAGGTTCGGTGTCTGGGGGGACCTGCTTCCGTGTTGACAGCCGTCTTCTCGCTGGGGGTCTCCCTGGATGGCTCCTTTGATAAGGACACTAACCCATTCATCCCCACCTCCCAACACCATCACCTTGTCCTTTTAAGATTCCAACCCATGAATTTGGGGGGTAGGGCACAGAGATTCAGTCCATAGCCAATGAAAAAGATTCTTTCTGGTCCCAAATCAGGTAATTCCATCCAAGCTTTGCAGGATTTTGGCTTCTCCCTCTGACCTTGGCTATCTTAAAAGATCCCCCCACCCATTCAGAGAAAAACAAACAAAGCATTTCCTAATGTCAGAAGTCCTCACAATTTTTAATCCCCCAGACTTACTTGGATGCATTCGATATATAAATAGAATAGATATATTTCTCCTTTTTTCCTCCCTACCAAGAATAACCTAATTCTCTCTGTCTAATTGTACTCAGCACCCTCTGAACTTGGGGCTCAGCTACCAGCGGACCTTCGATGGCTGCCTGGAATGTCCCCAGGGCCTGCTCTCTGGTGCATGTCACCTTCCCAGGGCCAGGACTGCTGCAGGCCTTCCCTCTCACCCCACGGCTAGTGTCACTGGGGAAGGGCAGGAGAAAGAGAGGGAGAGAAACATCAACATGAAAGAGAAACATCAATCAGTTACCTCTCATACGCAACCAAACCTGCAACCCAGGTAGGTGCCCTGACCAGGAATTGAACCAGTGACCTTTTGCTTTGCAGGACAATGCCCAGCCTACTGAGCCACACCAGCCAAGGCAGCATCACCAGGCATTTCCAGACTGGCTTGTTTCCTGAGGTTGCCTCTATGCATGTTCTTTTGGTTCTCTTGTATACCCCACATGAATGTATCTAGTAATAGATACATTCTCTCATGAGTAATTCTTGTCTCATTGAGAAAAATGCTGGACTCCTCTCCTAGGCTGACCTCCACCCCTGACCAAAGGATATCAACTGCTTTTAGGGTAAAGCTGCATGGGAAAGGGGGGCATAGCTTCTGCCTCCTGATTAGCCTTCCACCTGCCCCACCCCCGGCCTTCTCTATTCTCTAGGCTGGGGAGTAGAAGCATGCCTCTCTGTGGGTGCAGACATGCGTGCCTGCTTCATGTTTTTCGTGGACTTTAATTTGCATTCTTTAATGAAAATACATTCTACTTCAGTATGCTTTGAATAAAGTTATTTTTAAAAATCCTGTGGGTCACAATGAAGTACATATAAGATCATAATAGAAATACAGAATACAAAAGGAGAGGTTAGAAAACAAAAAAAGCTAGAAAGAGCAAGAAATAGAAAATCTTCAGAGAGGTGGCCCGTTTACAATTTTAAAACTCCATAATAATCAAGTGAGCACAAACAGGACATTGCATATTCTTTATTTAATGAAAATTTAATTACCGACAGAACAATGAAAATCTATATGAAAACCATTCTCATCAAATCCACCACATAAGAAGGCTGAAGTCCCTGCAATTTCACTCTCTTTGTTAAAAATGTAATTACTGAGCAAAACAATAGGACCACAGCCGAGCCTGCAGTTGTAGGCTAGCCCCAGCCCCACGAACATCAGGGCCCTCCTGAGGCCAAGTGCAGAGACACTGGGGGGTCTGGGGCTTTCTGTCACACATGTCATGCTGAAGTTACCATGGGGGTCATAGAGAGGAGGGCCTCAAACAGAGATGGTAAAAATTGTAGAGCAACTAGGGTCCAAAGAACGTTCGAAGTTACGGGCACAGGGCAATTTCAGCAGGACACAAGAGAAATGAGTGTTGAGAGAAGTCACAGAAAGGCTTCGAAACCAACCAACCCTGAGAGCCCTTTCTTCTGCTGGATAGAAGGATGAGGGTTTTCTTTCAAGAGACCTTCCTTTCAGATGCCTTTGGAACATGCTGGCTTCATTACGATAATGTGCAATTCTGTCCTCTGAGGGCTGGTGGGGGATGTCCTGAGGTTTGATTTGGGTTCAGGGTCTTCTTAGGCTGCATTATTAGTCAGAGGTGATCCAGTAAACTTGCTTTGAAATTTTTATTCTTTTGGAGATTGCCTTGGATTGCTGAGACCCAGTAGAAACTTCAGACCAAAAAATTAGCCAGAACGAGGCAAATGTGTGTGTATATTTAGGGTCAATGAGGCGAGAAATGCGTTAACCCAAAGGTAGCATGAATGCCCACACCAAATGACGACTTCTGAGAACATGACAATAAATGAACAGAGCCTGTATTTTTTACATATAGTTAAAAAAAAAACAAACCCAGGTGGCTCAGTTGGTTGAAGTGTCATCCCCTACACCAAAAGGCTGTGGGTTCAATCCCCAGTTGGGGCACATATGGGAGGAAACCAACCAATGTTTTTCTCTCACACTGAGGTTTCTCTCACTCAAATCAATACACATATTCTCAGATGAGGATTAAAAAAAACCCCACCCGTGCATGGCAACTGTTTTACTGTTGGTACATTTCAACCTAAGTTCCAAGACTTCTTGCCCTTTGGACAAGGGCAGGGTTGTTTCAGTCTTAAAATACCCTTTATTACAAAATACATTTAAAATGAGCCTGGCAGCGATTGAAAACCCACGGAGCTGGAAAGATGGAGTATCCGCACTCGAAGGAACTGAACCTGCACTTCTGGGACTCAGGTGCTCGTTCTGAAGTGAACACTGGGGCAGGGAACAGAAGAGGTGCAATGGCAGGAACTGGATAAATGGCAGAATTTCCACTTCAGGGAAAGGAAACCAGAGGAGAAGAGCCAGACAAAGGAGGAGGAGCTTTAAAAGCTAAGGAGGCAGAGAGCTCCAGGAAGAAGAGGCCTCTGGAGTGAACAGAGTAGGCCGCCAGCGGAGGGCGGGAAGATAACCTCTGAGAGCGCTGTTTAACTCCGCTGACACGGGGAAGGCCAGGTAAAAACAGGCAGAAGGAGCCAGCGTGGGGACCAGGGGCTCCCATGCCGCCAGACCACTGGCCAGCCTTTCAGCCAGTGACTCGCGAGAGGTTTGTCTTTCAAGGGTGGGGGAGACTCGGACACCTCTGTGGGTTGGAGAGACAGCCAGTGAGCCTGAACAGGCTGCAGAGGTGAGAGAGAAGCATGACCCACGTTCTCAGGGGAGGTCCTCCCTTACTTTTGTTTCTTCTTGGTGTGACTGACCCACCTTCTCAGTCAAATTTAGAAGGCAATAATTCAATTGGAGCTGGCAAATGTTTCCCTAAAGGACCAGATAGTAATATTTTAGGCTTTGTGGGCAAGAGGCAAAATTGAAGATATTATACACACACTTGTATACCACTTTACACGTAAAAAATTATAGTTCCCAGGTCATAACACAAGCAGTGGTTGTAGTGTGCCCACCCAATTTAAACTACGGACCTGAGACCTTCAACTTCAGAACTTTGGAATTTTCTCCTGGGAACAAGTATTTCATAATAAGAAAATATTACTTTTGAATACTTCAGGTTAAGTCACATAAAATCAAATTACAAGACAAGATGCTAATCCCAAGAGCAGTGCAGAAGCCCTTCCAGGGAAGTCCGGCTGGGCAAGGCAAGACACCGCCTGCGCCATGCAGGGCAGGCATTTAAACTTGCTCCTCACTGTTCACCCTCGGAAGTCAGATCCCCTTCTGGTCCTGGGTCAGGGTCTAGTCTTCCCTGGGGCTGAAAGAAGCTGCCTCCTTGGCTGTGGTTTTTCAAGAAAATCAGGAAAATCAGTTAAAGGAAAATGACACATAAAAGTGAAAAATTTCGATAATCTTCTAGGTAGCTTTATTTTCAATCACAGAAGTAGTATTACCATGAACTACAATTACACAAGCACCACTGTATCCCATTATAAAAATGCGAGTGGGGACGATGCCAGCGACCCCATGGCTGCCTTCTGGACCCCAAGTGCCAGGGCCACCAGCAGTGCAGTTTGGTGTGGGGACTAGACTTTCTGGGTTTGTTCTCAGAATGTATATGCATGTGTGGACTTACAAAAATGATGGCTTCTTACTGTTCTGCAGAAATGTGCGATTTGTAATTTGTGAAACAAGACAACTTGGTGATTTAATCTCAGTACACGGATCTTGTTCTTAAATTGCTGCATAGGACCGTATGGTGCATCTCTGTGATTTATTTACCCTCCTTCTTAGCCATGTCTAGTTTTTCACCACTGCAAATGACGCCGCCCTGAAGCCTGACACGCCTTCCTGTCCATCCTCCCAGGAGCGCTGAGTGAGATGGCCAGGCTTCCCATGATTATTGCTGACAAGCTGTACTTTACATTTTTGTTTTCTATTTAACCAAAGTTCTTTCAAGTTATGGCTAATTTTACATCCTGTTATATATTTATCACTATGTATAGTGAACATGTACAATTTTGTTTTTGGTCCTGGCTGGGTGGCACAATGGGTTGGAGTGTCCTTGATGCACCGAAAGGTTCCGGGGGCACTTCTGGGAGGCAAATGATCTATGCTTCTCTCTCGAATTGGTATTTCTCCTTCTCTCCCACTCCTCTCTGAAAAAGCAATGAAAAAGTATCCTCGGGTGAGGATAGAATTCTTTTATCCTTTTTTGAGTTTGCAGAAATTTCCTTTGCATCTGAAAAGAAACAAGTTCTCCCTCCACACCATCATCGACCTGAATTACACTCTCCAAGTCCTCTCAACCTGTTCTCGCTTTTCCTGCTCCCTGGACCCGCTGACCCCTAAGTCAGTGCCTAAGGCGATGGCTTTGTCCATGTTTTCCAGTATGTTTCTACTCCGCTATATTGTTAGGGACAAAAGCTTTGTTGCTATTGGACCTTCTTAGTAAACTCTGCCTGTTTTGTACATCTTCTTCTTATCCTTTAAAGTTATTTTTGCCCTTAATTCTGTTTTGTTTGATACCAACTCGGCTATTCCTGCTTTCCTTTTTGTAGTACTTAAGTGGTGGTTTCAACTTTCCTGTGCTGACTTTTGTTTTTTTAAGGTGTTTTTAACTTTTGGTAGCTAGGATTTAAATTTGCCTTTGTCCTGTCTTAACATCTGTTGTTTTTTAAAAAACAATTTTATTGATTTTATTTTTTAGAGAGCAAGGGAGAAAGAGAGAGAAATATCAATTGGCTGCCTCTCATATACGCCCTGACCTGGGATCAAACTGGTGACCTTTTGCTTTGCAAACCGATGCTCAACCAACTGAGCTACATCAGTAAGGGCCATCTTTTGTTTTTAATAGGTGATTTTAACCCATTTATACCTATAAGTACTACTGTTTGGCTATATTCCTACCTTATTTTGTTTTCAACTTATTTCTTTTAAAAAAACAACAACAAACTTTTGTAAGGTTAGTTTTTTTCCTTTATTACTGTAGCTATCCATACAAATAATTGCAAATCAGACACCCTGTAGCCACCCACATAGATTTATCATGCTTTGTCATTCTTCCCCCCTCAGCGTAGCTTCTGGGTAACTCCAAGGAAATGGGTTTTTGTTTTGTATTCCCCTAGTTCCTTCTTCAGGAGTGCTTTTCTCATCTTCCGATTGCCCTCCGTCCACCTCCACCCCTGTTCTTTTACCCAAAGCTAACACTCCCACACCTATTTGTCCGGCAGGCCCCATGTTCAGTGGCTTCTCTGCTCAAAAAGATCTGAAACTCCACCCTGAAGAACCATTTACCGATCAAGGGCTCATTGGCAGCAGCATTTCACTGGAAGGCACCTGAAGATTACCAGACCTCAAAGGCCCATCAGCCGGACTGCTCGAGTTTGAATCCCATTTCTGCCCCCAAAGTATCTTGTTTAACACCTCCTGCCTCAGTCTTCCTGCCTGTAAAATGGGCAAATAAGAGCACCTACCGCATAGGGGTGCTGAGCGTTAACGTGTGTCTAGAATATGGAATAATGGCTGGCACGTGATGAGAGCTCAAGAGCATCAGCACTTACTGGCATCGGTCTAATGGCTCCAAAGAAATACTTTTGCCAGGGCTGGACTGGTGGTTTTCTACTCAATCTTTGTGTCAGGATGCAATGATGCCAGAAAAGGGACCCCTGAGGTGAACACACATTTCCCTAAGGCTCTGGCCTTATTCATCTCTGCACGGCAGCCTGGTGCCTGCAGCACCTCGGATCCTTGGCCACAGCGACCTTTTGTCACATGTCACTGAATGACAAAAGAAAAAAGGGATTGATATCTAGATTTCTAAAATAACGTAGGAAATAACGGGGAACAGGTAGGCTGGAGTTTCCTGTGGTGCTAGACTGGAGTGCATTGCCGAGTAGAAGGCGCAAAAACAGGCGATTTCCCAAAGCAATACTATCAAGCAGCGGTCCCCAGCCTTTTCGGCATCAGGGACCAGTTTCATCAAAGACAACTTTTTCACAGATGGGGGTGGCGGGCAGGGGACAGTTTCAGGATGATTCAAGGGCACTGCATTCAAGCTCACCTCCTGCCGTGCAGCCCGGTTCCTGGCAGGCCTGGACTAGTACTGGTCTGCAGCCTGGAGGTTGGGAACCCCTGGTATAAAGCACCAGCATGATCATCAGCCGGACACAATCTGTGCCGTGAAGATGTGCTCAGAAAAGGTGACCTCTCCACTATAGAGCTGCTTATTTTGCTTAAGGGGGTGGGGGGGGGAGGATCCTCTGATAAAATTTTCTGTAGCACCAACAATTTAAACTTGATCTTCATTATAAAACCCCGGCTCTGAAAACAAACAAGATTGGCTTACACGAGAGGCTCACTATCAGCATTGTATACAAAGGTGTTCCATCCATCTTGCGGGAAGATTATTTTCTTACTTCATCTGTATGCATAACAAACAATTCTGCTTAACAGAGTAGCAAGTCTCCAGTGAACTTGGCACTTTATTTTCCATTCGCCACACAATTCTGATTTTGTAATAACGGATCCAGTCTGACATATGGCATCGAAACAAACCTTTCACTTTACGAAGGAGCAGCAAAGATACATCAGCAAGGATATAAGTAGTGCATTTAGGAAATACATCATAATCCTAAAGCCAACTGATCTCACAAAATAACCTCCACGTTTAACACACCAGCGACACCTGGGGAGAGCTGTGGTCTTTGGCAGGTGATACGTACATGTAAGCAATGACACAGATGAATCATAACACTTCTGAAGTGTTCATTCTTTATCAGTTAAGCCTAAAATAAATCAGGAAGAGGACGGAAATACACAAGGCTGAGACTGCGAACCTGCTGGACAGAGACAATGTAGAAGGGTGGGAAGAACACTGACCTGGGAGCCAGCGCATCTGGATTCTTGACTTGTCCTTGTCCCTGGATGGATGATGACCTCAGGCAAGGGGCCTGGGCTGGGGATCCTTCATTTTAAAGCGGGGGAGTTGGCTGGATGGTTCCCTAAGGTCTTTCTAGGTATGACTTTCTCTGACACGGATTCATGTTCAGGTTGTAAAATGAGATCTCTGATGGTCCCAACTCGGCAGCTGGGCTGAGTCCAGCGCTGTCATGTATGGGCAAGAGGCACTTAGGTGCTTCTGTGCAGGTCTCTGCCTCCTAAGCCTCACGACAGCCCACACCCCAAGTTAGCCGGCGGTGCTGACAGGCTTCGGGAGGGGAATGAACCCGTCTGCTACCAGACACAAAGTCAGGATGGGTGGTTTTAGAAATGCCAAAATCACGGTTATTAAGCAAAGCCATAATGCAAGTTCTACAGGGAAAATCCATAACATCTTTGGGAAATGGTAAATTAACACAGTGCTTCACTAATAGAGGAAGCTAGGTACATATATTGACCAGAATACATACTTTTCAACTGTTCTTTGTGAACATCCACAAAAAATACACACACAGTTAGAAATCTATCAGTACTGAATGCAAATTCAAGGTCCATCAGGGGTGTCCAGCCCGCACCACACTCGGCCCAGGGTGGCCATGAATGCGGCCCTACACAAAATCATGAATTTACTGTTTTTGGCTTTTGCTCATCAGTTTTCGTTAGTGTTTGTGTATTTAATGTGTGGCCCAGAGACGCCGAAAGGCGCTGCTCACCCGACAATTCATGAGGCTGACTGTGGTTTCCCTTGTTTGTTCCTGTGTTTACGATCCCACAGGGGCAAAATGGGGTTCGTTTTCACCAATGGTGGCCGCTACCCCACTGCCTGTCAGGTCCACCTTTCCCGGCATCCCAAGTCCCCCTGCTCCGGAGCCTGTCACCCGCCCCCTACTTTCCCCATCGGGCCCCTCTGCCCTTTGTTCCCAGAGACCGAATGGGTGGGTGGGCCTCTAATATGTTCCTGTTTGAAAGCTGAGTTGATGTGATCTCTTTTGATCCGAAGTCTAAATTTGCCCTTGTTTGGTTCCTAATATTTTAATGTAATTCCTCTCTCAATTGTATTTACAATTTACACAATTCTGAACATTTAACTATGATTTGCATTACAGAAATTAATCCAATTCAATAAACATGAATGTGCAAAGCAAAATTACTCTGAAAATCTCGTTTTCCTAATAAACGCTACCCTTTCATTTAAGTGCTAAAATGCTTCCCATTCAACAGCAGTGGTTATGAGCCCTGAAACATTTCCAGCATCTCTTACCCAGGCCTGCTTTGAGCAGGTATAAAACTCTCACCTCCCTCCTGAGGGGGTCTCAGGACATGCGCCCAAGAGGGGTCTGTCTTGACTGGGGGCCCCCAATATGAAGAAACGGCACCAGCGATATATTTTGTTGACCTCTGCTTTTCTATAATTTGCACTATAAAGCAATAAATTTATTTTGGTTTCTCAAGATATAAAATTATTTTTATGTATGTTTTTATATTACTGAATATGCTTTTCAAACTCTGGAGCCCTGTGCTCCTCCTCATTCCTCATGAAATGTGGATACAGTTCTTTGTGGGGACAAGACATCTCCCCCTTGAGACTCACTGAACCGAACCAAACACAGCTTCTGCAGCACTGGTCCTGGGAAAGCCCAGTAACTGTGTTTGAGGAAATGGCGTTCAATTTAATACACAGAGAAACCGTACTGCTGAAAAGTGACGCGTGAGGATGAATATTACAATGTTAAACATATTCTGATTATGAACCAAATTATTTAAGCTTTACACTTGAAAACTAATGCAGAGACTTGTTTTTAAAATGATCTGCTGAAACCATCACATGTAAAATGCCTCTTTTTCACATGTCACTTACCATCACAAATTATATTGCCTTATTTTGTTAACATTTTCTTCACTTATTTGACTTACAGAGTTATACCCTTATTTTTTCATCCATTCTCAGGCATTTAGGACTAGAATTTTTAGATTTTTCCAAATAAAATTTTTATCGGTTTCTACCTCGTACAGCGACTTGGAATTGAATCTATCTGTCCTGTAGAATTGCCAAGTGTAACAAATATTTCTGACTAATGCCACAACATAAAGTTGTAATAGGACTATAAAATAGACAGCTACGTCTCCAGATGCCGACGGAGTAGACTCGTG
Source organism: Tonatia bakeri (assembly GCA_004024845.1). NCBI lineage: Eukaryota > Metazoa > Chordata > Mammalia > Chiroptera > Phyllostomidae > Tonatia > Tonatia bakeri. The sequence goes on along the minus strand of PVIA01000446.1, from coordinate 71,019 downwards.
TATTCCCTGGAGCTGGAGTAACACCCAACTTTAAAAAGGCGCTCTCGAGGCGATACGGATGCACCTCTTCCCATGTTTTAAAAACGGTTTCCTGTGTCAAGGCTAAGCAGACCTGAGAGAAAACGTAGAAAAGGTCTCCCCCAAGGCCCATGACTAAGGGCTTAAGCAAATTGCTTCGGTGCTCTGGTTGCCGACTCCCCCAAAAGGCATGCGAGTTTAAACCCATCTGCCGGCAGCCCCAGGGAGGGCCCGCCCCGCAGCGGTCAGTACTGCGCATCCACGAGCTTCGCGATGGTGTTCAGCTGGATGTTTGACGCTCCTTCGTATATCGTACCTTAAACACAGGGGACAGCGAGGAGTGGGCTCCCGGTTAGGCATGGGCACAAGAAAGAGCTCTACAGGTGCTACCTCTGCATTTGCTACGAAACTGTTCGGGTGGCGTCACTCCCCGTGCCCCGAATGCGCTATCTGACAGAGTGATTTTGCCTGAGAGATGACAATTTCCCATTTGGAAATTAAATTCTGATTCCAGACTCAGCACTAAACACGTGAAGGCTTTCGTTCTGGAACTATCTGTGCAAAACCTGGGCTCACCGTTCAGGAGCAGGCAGTTTCCAACCCTGCAGTGTGTCCACCTTCCTACCTGGGGGCAGGGCACCCGAGTGCTCAGGCTGGGGGCACTTACCTTCGGAAATTAAAACTTAGGTTTCAAAGAACAGCGTTAAGCAAATCCAAAATATTATTTAACATTTTTAGCAAAAGAAAAATTAATACAAATTTCGTGGTGGTTTGACTAAAAAGGCCTGTGGAGACATTTAAAACGGCAATTTGATGTTTTTAAAAAATGTAAGTCCATTGTTTTGAAGGGAGGGGGGGAACCCCAGCCACAGAAAAGGTGCGCACGATGCTGCGGACGTTAAACCAGCCTCTGCTCGGGGGCCAGAACCAGTACCACCACCCAAACACAACAGCCCAGACACCGGCAGAAGCAAACAAAACAAAACAAAAGAGAGAAAATCCATTTACCGATCTTCGCGTCTCGGAAGTATTTTTCCACTGGGTAATCTTTGGTGTAGCCCACGCCGCCCATCCACTCGATACATTTACTCGTGATCAGTCCTGCAACCTGCCAAAAACGAGCAGCTGATCACCTGCTGAAGCCACACGATGTAGGCGTAATGAACTCTCTTGGGGTGCAACGCGGTGGACGGGTGAAGGGGAAAAGACCTAGTGGTCCGGCACTGCAAAGGGAGGTGGAGGCAAGGGATTAAGTTAAATGCACATGTGAAGCAGCGGGATGAGTGAACTTGGCGCACACTGCCCGGGCTGGGAAACGGCAGCCCAGTGATGTGGCGAAGTCCTCTGGTCCACGCCGGTGCTCAGCACAGGAGGCGCGCGTGCGACCCGATCCGGGCCCTGGGAACGTGGGGCTCCCACTGCACCTCTCCGGGGTGCTCCCGGGCCCCACCACGGAACCGTGCGGGTGACGGGATTCAGACGAGGCCCAGCAGGGGACTGATGATGGATGGGCCTTCCACCTGAGACAGGCAACGTGGTTTCCACCTAAGATCCTGTGAGAGCTTTGAGGCCTCACAGAATTAAAGCACCTTCCTGCAGAAGCTTGGCTTTCCCTTTGCCACTCTTGTAGGAACTGTAAAGTCCTTGTTACTTTACTTGAAAAACAAACGAATGCTCAAGCAATGTTTCTAAGTGAAGAGCTGAGTAAATATGTACCTGAATTTCCATTTTCTTCTTACCTCTGACGTGTAGTACTTGGCCATAGCTGCCTCTTTTATGAACGGTTTTCCGGCTTCGACGAGGCGAGCGGCGTTGTACGTCAGCAGCCTGGCAGCCTCCAGCTGGGTGGCCGCATGAGCCACTTGGTGCTGGAGCCCCTGGGGCGCAGAGGCCCAGGTTAGAGAACCATGGTGTCTGACATCACAGCTTAGCCCCAAGAGCCTGCTGGGTGTGGACCACTGACCGACTCAGAATACACCCCGAAGGACATGCACATTCGTTTTGTCAAAATGCTTTAAAACCCCCCATCTAAACTGAACTGCACTATAGGTACCGTTTAAGAATTTTTCATAGTTCATGTAATTCTTTGTAACTGTGAAGATTTGAAAATATAAACGATCTCAAAATTAGGTTTAAAAATTTGATTTATATTTAATAATTATTTTCAACCCTTTCTATGATCCAGACTGAGGTTAAATGAAATTCCAGCAAAGCAAAAATTTGAATGCATTTTTCGTTTGCTTGAATTGACAAAATTTTGCTCTGCACATGGCCCTCCCCTCAGAAAGCTCATCGTCTAGAGAAAAGACATGATCGCAGGCAAAGCAAAAACCAAATCACTTTAATGAGAGTAAAGCAGTTAGAAAAAAGCTTTAACTCTGATCAAAGCTTCACACGGACATATAAAACTAATAATGTTGCTTTGCATGATCATATTTCTAAGAGTTTTCTTTTAATGACCCATACTAGGCATCTTCAAAAACGCCATGATTACAGGCATTAGCACGCCTGGCCCTCCTCCCTCCCTCCCTTCCCCCATGTAAATGAAAACACGGCTTCCTGTGTGCGAAGGAGACCCGTGGCCTCCCTCAGAACGGCCTTCACGTTCTGCCCCCTTCGCTGCAGTCTGTGCGGCGGTGGGCTCTGAGAAAGCACTCGAGCATGATAAAGTGAGGGTCAGACCGGAAGCCATGCCAAAGAGTCTGTAATTCTGGCACACCACCGCTGTCCGGCCCTGTATAGTGGCCATGAGCGCGGTAGACCCTGGCCAGGCCCGGTCTGCTCACTGTCTCCAGGCCTTGAACGGACTGTGTACACCCTGAGCTCAGAATCCCTACAGGCGTGCAACCTGTGTGTGCTTGTGCGATGCCTGTTGCTATCATAAACCCGAAGGTGAAGCAGTAGGGCAGTGCTGGTGATGCAATAAGCTGGCCTCCGAGCCCAGAGCTGCTTAGAGGGAGCTTTTGCAAACATGTATAGTAATTCTTCTGGATTATGAGGTGGTATGCTCGAGTAAGCCTGGTAAGCTGACACTCTAGTCTTCCAACCTGGTGACACCTGCTGAGGACAGGAACGTGGGTGGACAGGAAGACTGCCTATTGCCACCAACTAATCCCCTAATGGCCTGGGGAGCTCAGAGAAGCCAAGCCATTGGGCCAGGCCAGTATTACCCAATGTGCTTGACTTAAGAGCCTCGAGTTTATGCTCAAGGCAGCCAAGTGTGTCTTCTAAAAGATGGGCGCATCAGACAGAGTGGGGTCCTCTGAGGATTACTGCACAACTCTGGCCTGACTCCCAACAACTGTTAATCTCTGGAACACGTGTTAAACTCAGGCAATGTGGTAACACTTTACCCATCTGTCTTATTCCAAATCACTGGAGAGGGTAGGCAGTGTTACCTTTATCTTGCTGATGAGGCCGTCAGGGCTTAGAGAGGCAAAGGCGCTTGTCCAAGGCCTACAGCTAGTAAAGCAAGCACCAGGGCTTGAACCCAGGAAGTCTGACTGTAGACCCCAGGCCCTGGACCTCAGGAAGCTGTGAGGAAACAGCTCCAAGCCCTCACCAGGAATCTCGGATGATGACATAGCTGGGCCTCAGGGGCTGCTGTTCTGCCCTTGAGGAGGTCAAGGTATCCACAAGCATGTGCCCTGAGATCTAGTCCTCACTCCCTCCACGGCTTTGTAACGCTGCTGTTCAACAGGAAGACAGGGGAGTCCAGTCCAGTAAGATGTTAATAATTAGATACCTGAAAGTCAAATAATCTTTTGCCAAACTGTATCCTTTCTTTAGTATATGGAACGGTGTAGTCAAAACATCCTTGAGCCAATCCCAGCATCTGTTTAAAAAAAAAAATCAGAATTTCTTATTTTGTTATAAGTTTATGCTTTTACTTATTCAAGTTACAAATTCCTTTTGTGGGCGAATTGAAGAGTTTGGGGAGGGAAGAACCAGAGATCCCAATGTGGTGAGGTGTGTGTTAATAACCTTTATCCACTGCTTTGTAGAGTTCTAGAAACTGGGAGAAAAAGAGTGACTTCACGTGAAAATGGGTGCATTTAACTTCAGCACAGAGGGAACTCCCCAGTGTGGTCGTGCTCACATTACCAGGTTACTTTTCAGAAAACTCCCCCTTCTGCTCCGATTCTCCAGGCAACAAAGCAAACCACAGACACTGCTCAGAACTGGCTTCAAAGACTCTACAGGAGCACCCTGGAGCCCTTCTACAAGTCCAATGTGGAAGGTCACTTCTTAACCTTCCATCTTCCTGTCCATCTGAGCAGGATTAGTCAGGGCTTCGGTTGAAAGGGCAGTACAACATAAAAGAGCGGTGTTTCTCAAGCCTGGCTGCAATCGGAACCATTTGGGGCACTTCCTTACAGAACACCTGCGCACTCGCCAGGGGGTCTAACAATGGAGCCCAAACCTGGAGTGGAGGGGGTGTGGCCTAAGCACCAACCAGCATTCCAGAAACTCAGAGAGAACAACTCAGAGAGGGCACGTGGGAAAGACACTAATCTGTACCCGTGAAGAACAGGTCAGGACATGCAGGCAGTTTCAGCTGAACTTCCTCACTGCTAACCAATTTCCATATCTATTGAACGATGCAAGCTTAGAAATGGCTTCTAAATTTCAACATTAGCTAGCTATTAAATCACTATCTAATTATGTCAAACTACGTAGGTTTCAAAAAGGAGAAAAAGAATCAATAGTTAAAGCTTTGGGGGGAAACGCCCACACACATCAATATTTCATTAGTATTCGTTCACATTTTCCTTTAGCCTTTTAATTGAAACTTTCTGGAGAACAGAGTGTCACGCTGAAAATCAACGAACAAAAACAAACGGAACTCCAAAGGAACAAATTCAAGTGAGGCTGACTCACTGCACTTTTGGCTGTGAGATAATGTGACGTCATTATACCCTTACAGTGTAAGTTTATGGTCTGTCCATAATGTCCTTTGTGGACATGGAAATTAAAATGATCAGCTGTCAACCCAAGTAGGCTTTTCCACCTCTGTGAAATGTTTTCGCTGCAGATACTGGAGAACTAAGTTCTCTTCGATCACAGAGATTCAGGGACCGGTGCCTTCAGTTCGCTGTGACACGTGCCCCTTTCGCTAATGGCACCCATGGTACCAACCGAGAAATGATCACCACCTGACCACAACTTCTAATTAGGTCACAAGACAACTTGGAGTAATCAGTAAAACACAAGCCTAGGCTGTGTATTTTACTAGCAAAACATCTGTGTTATTTACATGTCTTGGAACAACGAGGGCCAGTGCTGTGCCGCCGTATTCGATGAAGTTGAACCACAGGAAAACTTTAAAAAGAACAGATGAGCCGACTCTCTCCAGTGACATCTAGTTTTGTGGGGAAGTACGCATTGTAATCTAAGGGTATTCTGTTAGCAAATTAACAGCTGGGAAAAAATCTAGAGTAATACTATCACACTTAACTAATCCAACAGTTAATATATAGGCAATATCTTCAAAATCTAAAAGCTCTTCAGTTCTTGAATTCTGGATACTCACTGATTAAAAGTAAATAAATACATTCTACAAAAATGACAATTTATACTAAAACCAAAGACGATTCATTTTCTTAATTTAAAAAATAACTGATGTCACAACAGAAATATGTAACATGCACTACGAAGAACAAATATGGTAAAAACCTGTATAGTTCTCATCTTACATGTCTATTTAATTGTGGCTATTTTATTTCAAGTGTCACATCCATACAAGAACCGCCTGATTTTCACATGCAAAACCCGAATCAACAAATATTTCATTATCTGTAGATTAGCGACTTTCACTACACAGTACAGTATTATTTATTGTTAATTAAAAAAATTTCTTCCAGAATGAGTTTCATGCTTTGAAAAGTTGATGTCTTTAAAAAACGGAATTAACCGGGGTGACACTGGTTAATAAAATTATATAGGCTCAAAGCAGACAACCCTACGTAGTACGCCATCTGTACACTGCACCGAGTGTTCGCCAGCCCGCGTCGGGTCTCCTTCCATCACCATTTATCCCCCCCCCCCCCGCCCTGTCCCGCCCCCCTCTTCCCTGGTAATGACCACACTGTTGACTATGAGTTTTTTTCCCTTAATCCCTTCACCTTTTCCACCCAGCTGCCCACCGCAGCCCCTCTGATAACTATGAGTCTGTGGAAAAGTAGATGTTTGAAAAAAATACTGTATCTGAGCCCTGGCCGGGCGGCTCAGCTAACTGGAGCACCATCCCCCACACCACAACTTGGCGGTTTTGACTCCCGGGCAGGGCACGTGCCTAGGTGCGGGTTTGGGCGCGTCTGGGAGGCAACTGATGGATGTTTCTCTCACATCAATGTTTCTCTCTCTCTCTCCCCTCTCCCCTCCCCCCTCTCTCTAAAAATCAACAGAAACACATCCTCAGGTGAGGATAAAAAAAATACCGTGTTTACGATATATGTTGGAAGTTCCCGATCCAGGCATTGGATAACACTTTAATGTTCTTAAAACAGAAAAACTGCTACCACTAAGCCGCTGTGGTTTTCAGGACATTATATAATCCACCGAAACGGAATTTTAAAGAAATCACGGAAGCCCTTCTTTTGCCTGGTGAAAGGAGTGGGCGCCCTCTTGTGTTCGCAAGCCTTCCCATGCTCATGGGGTTTACTGCACTTTCCCCTCCCCACGCCTGCATCCTGCATGGACCCGCTCTGTGGGAGGGTCTGCGGTAAAGCGGGACTGACCTGGGCAGCGATTCCTATCCTGCCCTCGTTAAGGCTCCCGATGGCGTACTTATAGCCGTGTCCAACTTGCCCCAGGATGTTGGCTTCTGGAACCTGAAAAAAAAATGCAGTTATTTCTCAATTTAGTTTCATAGAATTCATTTTGATTTTATATTTTTAAATGCACCCATGCTCCCAATCCATGTGATATTACTCCAGCATCTACATCAGCTCCAAGGAAATCATCAGCTGCGTCTCTGTGTCTCGCAGTGAACTGTTTCCCACCCAGCTCTTGGAGAGACACAGGACACCACGACGTCCTCCAGAGCCTAGCGGACAGCTGCTTCAGCAACTGAATGAATGTAGAATGAGTGAACCTAGAAAAAGGGAATCCCCTACAACTCATCAATAACACAAAAGAGTAACATTGTTCCCAATTCTCATCTGCATGGTGTAGTGTGAGATATATAAAGAATCACAGAAAATATGTGAGTAGTTGGCAAGCATGGATAGTAATCCTTTCTTCTGCTGTGATGAGATTATCCTCAAAAACTAACTGATGGGTATGTTTACGCATGTGTACATACAGAGGAGGGGAATGGAGAGAAGATTGTAATGTTTATTCATAGTTTTAAAAACTCTACACTAGAAATAAAACAAATAGCTCCATGATATGGACAGTTAGGGGAGAGAACAGGCAGACAAGAGAAAGCAGGAAGAAGGAAAACAGCTGGAGAAGCGGGGAGCCTCAGACGATATCCCCAAAGACGGTCCGCAAACACGCACACTCAGCCGTGAGTTCTAAAGCATCAACGTTCTGGCCCTGCCTCTTCTTCATCTTCAACCGCCTCCACGCAAAACCGGGCGCTGCCTGGCGGTTTCCACTCTCACTGAGCAACAGCCCCATCTTGTGGCCTTCGGTGTATTGGACACCAGGCCACCTTGGCTAAAGCTGAGTTTCCTTTAACAAGGATCAAATTTATTATAACCAGGGTTGATTCTTGGGATTGGCTCTCCAGGCCAAGCTGCAGGACCACAGGGCTTCCACTCCTGGCCTGAACTCTTGTGAAAAGTAGATTCAGTCATGCCCTGACAAAATCCTCTCCATTGCATGCTTAATGTTTGGATGCCTTTCCTGCATGTCTGCAGGAAATAAGGTTCCACGCAAACCTTATTTCACATCAGTCAAAATTTTCCTGGAAATTCTCAGATACCCACCTTGACATTTTCAAACGTGAGTGGGCAGGTGGAAGAAGCTCTGATTCCCAATTTGTTTTCTGCTCTCCCTATGTGAAAGCCTTCAGTATCCCGATTGACTATGAAGCAGGTGATTCCTTTATACCCCTAAGAAGAAGATTTAAAATGGTATTACCACTTGGACTGTAAGATCCCTAGTTTCCAAAGAGCTCGAAGTAAACAGAAAACTAAAAACAAACTTCAGCAGTAGATCCTAATGGACTCAGAGCTGCAACATGAGTACACAAAACAAGAATGCTTAACTTCACTGTTGCCTTTACTTTTGCAGAAACCATGAGGGATATTAAACTTATTAAGTTATGCTGCAGTATTCTATGATCCCGAGAACTCCATGTTCTACATTTAATTTTATTAAGCACTTTGAAGTTTCAAACTTTAATTCAATTAAATGTTACATCAGAGAAAAAGACCATGGTTAAAATGCATTTATTTTGCTATATGTCTATTTTCCAACTGAATAAAAGTCTTAAAACCAAATGTACTAGTTAGGTCCTTAAATTTTTCATGATTAAACAGAAAAACTGAAATTCCACAACATTAAAAACTACCATGCCGTATGACACATCAGGGATAATAAAGGTTCCCCATGCACAGTGGTTACATGGACAGCATTTAGGAGGTCAGGAAATAAGAGGATGAAAAGATGAGAATTGCCTAACATGTTCGGTGCTGAGGAGAACGAGGAATTTAAGACTAAGTCCTAAAAAGGAAGTGGAAATAGGAAGCAAAGGTAAAGAGGAGAGACGGGGTGAGGGGAAGAGAGGGAATCTCGCTTTCAGACTCGCCATGGAGGGGTCCACGTTCGCCATCACCAGGAAGAGGTCTGCGTACTCGGCGTTGGTAATCCACATCTTGGAGCCATTGATGATGTAATAATCCCCCTTTTTATCCGCTCTGGTCTTCAGAGCAAATGAGTCGCTACCCGCGCCAGCCTCTGAAAGGCAGAAACTTCCTACCTACACACGGGAGGAAAAATACCCAATTAATAACTGTGTTTATACTCTGCATAACAAATACTCACTCACGGCAAAATAAACCTGTGTACATCAGACGTGCAGCTACTTTTAAAACCCGCACTCACCCCAACAGTAATGGTGCTCCGACAGTATTATTTTCCAAAACACCCTATCGGTCTAAGGCAGGCTTAAAGACCTACGTAATGTATTCAATGTAAAATTTAATTACACTGGTTCTAATAGTTACAGTAGAAAGACATCTCAATGTAAATGAAACCACCAATGAGGTACTGGAAAATATAATTGAGACAAAAAATAATAATTTTACTGTCTCATGATTACTCTTGAAATGTCCAAGTGGCAAAAGAGAGGCAGAGTGTATTTTTCAGGCGGTGTTAATTTCTTGAGTATTTATTACTTGATTAGTTAATGGTGCGGAGCTGTGGGGTGGGATAGTAGTCGACAAGGCAGCGACTTTTCTTCTGAAAACATTAAATGTTAGAAAGATCAAATCCATTTCAACATCTCACCCCAACTCACTTTTTCTGTGGCTAGCATGGTCAAATAGGTAGCCTTCTGCTCTTCTGTCCCATGGTTTTCAATCAGCTTATTGACGACTGTGTTCTGGACGTCACACAACACAGCCACGGAGGCGTCGACTTTGGCCAACTCCTCCACTGCCAGGACGAAGGAGACAAACGAAGCTCCCGTCCCTCCGTACTTGGTGTCCACGGTGATGGCCATCAGCTGCGGGGAAATGAGGAGGCGCAGGTCCAGACAGCAGTTTTTACAGGGCAGAATGTCCTGCCATATCCAGTTAAAACATAAATTGTAGCCATCCACGCTCTTAGTTTTTGAACTTGCATGCATATTTTATGTATAGATAAAACATAAAACTATATGCATTTGAAAAGGATGAAATAATGAAATGCTACAAGTGTTTGTTTCCATTTGTGATCTAAAACATGAAAACAAGGGGTAAGATGCTTCGAAAGATAATGGAATGGAATGATGAGAAAGTGTCTGATACAAATATATTCTGTGACCTTTACTGCTAAGAACTGTTGCTGCCTGTTTGAAAACTGTGGGTGCTGCTTTGGTTTGGCTTTTCAACAGGGCCCTTTCTGCTGATTTCAGCGCAGCGAGGAAACTGAAGAAAGGAGCATGCTCCTCAGTGGGAGTGTCTAGTTTCATTGGGCATAATCTCTTCTAGCCAGACCCTCCCACCTTCACTCTTTGATAATTATACGACCATTCCTTTGTAGGCCGCTGTAGCAAATCCAGATGGTGAGCAGACAACATCTGGTGGCATTGCCCAGAACCGCACTAGACCAGGCCTGGGTGCCCGCTAACTCGCCCAACGCTGGCTCTGGCTCCCGGCAGCGGTTGGGCCATTCAGCAGCTGCACCCGAGTCTGGACCACGAAACATCCACAGCACTGCAGCTCTGCGTCCTCACTTCAGGTAGACCTCGTGTGCCCGCGAAATTCAAGCCCCAAAGCTGCAACAGGTACTGGGATAACCCTTCCTCCCATTCTCTCCAGACACTTTGGAATCCCACCCGCTGCAATTTGGGTGGTGTTCCGAGCGGCTGGGAAACTGAGCTGGAGTGAGGGGAGACCCCTGTGCTATGAGCTGGAGTGAGGGGAGACCCCTGCACTATGAGGAAGGGGTGGGGCACTTGGTGTGTCCCTGTCGCCTGGGGCAGGCAGGGCAACTGTCTGATCATACCCCTGACGGCAGTCAGAGGTGCCGCTTCTCCATAAAAAGTCACCACTTCTACAGTGGGAACACTGTTTTTATCAGCTACTGAGACAGGTGGCCACACTGTGAAAACAGGCATTAGGAGTCAGGGGAGAAGCTGGTGGGGGATGCGCAACCCAGCCGACCCTTGTGAGGACGCCATGTCTAAGCGAGAGCGGCCTGTGGGGCCAGGCAACTCGCTGCTGCGGACGACCAAGAACCAGACCCCAGGAAGAGTGATGTTGAGACTGGACGCCTAAGACTTCCCAGAGAGCCTCCCGCGTCTGCGCACAGTGAAGGCGACACGTGCCCGAGAAACGGCCTCGCAGGTGCTGCGTGACCCACTGTGGTGCCCCATCGGATTCCATTTTCCCAAGAGTTTCACTGCTCAAAGAAAGTTGGAAAAATCACTACTATTCATGGTATAAAAAAAGTTGGTCTCCTTAAAACGAGAATCAAATGATTTAGTTAAGTGGAAAAGGCTATTTTTCAAACAGTGCAACAGGCAAGATTTAAGCCAATGGCTCTGAATAGGAGCTATTAGTTCTGAGATATCCTTCGTATTTAAAATAAAAAATAGGTATCACTTCACACCTGTGGAGAAGGCACGCTGACGAGTGGCGAGATTTTCAGTGTTCAGCCACAGCAGTTACGCTGCATCTGTTTCAGATACGGGGCTTCTATTCTCAGCTGTGTGGCCTCGAAAGCTGGAAAGCAGCCACCCCGGGGAATGTGGAATTCAGATGTGGCCTTTGCCTCAAATTCACCACATACCTAGGGATTCAGGTAGAACATTTGCTCTACTCTGAGGTTTACTACAGGCGGGGTCCTCAACCTCAGTGTCACTGAGCTGAAGCATTCTGTGGCGGCGGCTGTCTTGCGAGATGCTCAGCTGTCTCCCTCACCTCTACCCCACTGGATGCCAGGAGCACGCCCAGCTGTGACAACCAGAACTGCCTTCAGACACTGCCTAATGTCTCTTGGGGACAAACTAGCCCCTGGACAGGTTGGTGCCAATGGTCTGAAGAATTCACTCTCTCTTGCTTCTAACCTTTTCCTTCGAAAGCAAAGCACAGTACTTCTAATTTAAATTTTTAATTCAATTAAAAAAAACCTTCAGGATCTCAATCGAAAAGAGAACACAGCTAATTTTCACTAGGAAATGAAGAGCTCATTACGCTATCATTATAGTTCCTAAATTTAAAAGTATAGATACGTTTTTAACCCTTGAATGTATTTACAAAAGTTTGAAATTGGAAGAATTATAAATTATGTACCCCTTGTTGAAATAATCCTTGTATTATTGATTTCTCCATTTTTGAATTTTCATCCATTGTTGAAACCAAAGGAGCAACCTGTTCCCGGGCAAATTTTTTCACTGAAGGAAATAAAAAAATACTGATAAGTCTTTATTCTGTTAGTATGACATACATGACTTTAAAAAAATTTTAAAAATTCATGTCAAAGAATCCCATCCACATACACAGATGAACAGACCCACCCATCAAGCCACATGTCATGTGATTTCACACGCAGACCCCGCCCGGGGCCAGAGGCGTGACCAGGTGCCACTGAGAAGCCCGCTCACCTGAGTTCTTTATCATCATCTCCTCGTCGGTGAACGTTTGCAGGGGAGCGCAAGGGAGCCCCTCACTGGTTATACTGAGCACAGCTTCTGGCTGGGAAGACTTTAGGGCCCGTGGAGGAGTCTTCCAAGAACACAGGCAAGTTGGGAAGTTTCTTCTTAGCTGTAACAACCGTCCCCAGTGAAGAGAGAACACACACACACACACACACACACACACAGAGTAAGAGAAGTAAGTGTCAGAACACTGGTTCCTTTGGGAATAACTTTGTAACTCACACTTATATCATGTGTCACCAAAAAGGGGAGCTTCACGCTGCCTGTTTTAAAACTCACTGTCTTGTGAACAGAAACAGAAACTGGCTTGCTAACACAGAACTCCTTCACCCAGCAACGAGCTGTTCCATATAAACGCATTTCCCAGATAGTGAACTTGTACCTTCGGAGAAACAGAACTCTCGATGGAACTCATTCTCAAGTCCAGGCTAGTTTTGTTTCTCTGGCTTCTCATCAGCAAGAGTCAGAGCAGCACAAGAAGGCTTAGGAGAACCAGCTCTGGGGTCTGAGAGGACTAGTTTTGAGCCCCAGCGCCTGGTGTTAATATAACTATGCGGTCCTGGACGTGTGATTTTTAACCTCAGTTAAAATCTCCCTGTGCTTGTTTCCCCCGCTGTCAAACGTGGAGAATTGCTGAGGGTTAATGTGAGAATCCACAGAAAGGGCTGAGCACAGGACCCGCCGACCGCAGGCGCTCGCTCTAACAAGTTTTCACCGTGACTTGTGCTAAGATTCCTCGGGGTGCTCACAGTAGGAGCGGCCGCAGCGGCTCCCCTGTCCAACTGCAAGGCTTTCCCTGTCCCAGCATCCCAAACCCGTCAACTTGCCAGCTCCATTCAGCAATGGGTTTGCTATAGTTTTACTGAAGAAAGAGACAACCCAATTTTAAATGTTTGTTGTACCTTTCCAATTTTCTTTTGTAAAATTTTCGTACCGGGGAAACAAAGTATTGGCCATTTCCTGAAGCTAAAAACATGTTAAGGAGAAGCAGCCAGCCACAAAAGAGCACATATTATACGATCCTGTTCATAGGAAAATTCAGAAGAGAGAAATCCAGAGACAGAAAGGAGAGCCCCGTGGTCGCCTGGGGCTGGGGCGGAGGGCAGGGGCGGGGGTGCATGAGGGGTCCAGCAGGAGGCCACAGAGGTCTCTCTGAGGCAGCGACTTTCAACCTTTTCCATCTCACGGCACACATAAGCTACTGTAATTACTACTAAAATTGTGCTACTACTAAAAAAAACTTTATTTCTTGCCAACCTGACAGAGAGTTGTAATTTTGACGCATTCTCACTGGATGGATGTTGTCGTACTGGACAATATATGGGACAAGAGGCGAGAGCCCCTGACGAAACAGCCAAGTGTAGCACGTTTTAAAAATTCCTGCAGCACACCACTCGGAAATTGCTGTTCTGGAGGACGAAATGTTCCAAAGTTGAATTATGGTGATGCTTGCACAACTCTGTACATTCATGGAAAATCATTATATTATACATTTAAAAAGACTAAATTTTATGGTATGTAAATTATCGCTCAATAAAGCTGCATATAAAAAAAATAGCACTTTCCTTTTATTCAACAAAAATTACAAGAGGATGCCCTCAGCCCTGGCGAATGCCTGGGAGCGCCTGGCACACCCAGAGGGAAGTGGCACAAAGGGAAAGAGAACTTTCCCCAGCTTCTGAGAGGCGTGTGGTTTAGACAGGGCAACGAGATACACATTCTGGAACAGGCTGTCAAGAACCAGCATGGCTCGGTTGGTTGGGCGTCTTCCCACAAAATGAAAGGTCACTGGTGTGATGCCCAGCGAGGGCACATGCCTGGGTTGTGGCCCAGTCCCAGACGGGGCACGTGTGAGAGGCAACTGATGTTTTTCTCCCTCTCTTCCTCCCTCCCTTCCTCTCTAAAAATAACAAAATCTTATAAAGAAGAAGAAAAAGAAACAAAGCAAATGCAAGATTAAAAAGCAAATGTATTTATCACTGCATTATATTTTCTCAAGAGGCTGGATTATACCGAACACAGTGAAAAGCGAACTGTTCTAACGAGAGGACAGAAACGGGAGTCGGCGTGTCTGAAGCCACTGGTGATCCTTCCTGCACATCCGCCAGTCCCTGTGGCTCCGTGCCAGGAGCACGTGCATTCTACTCCAGATTTAACTGGGAAAAAGAAACAGTGGCCAGACAGAAGAAAAATGCGTATGTCTGAATTTTCTACCTAATTGTGCTTTGTGTAGAGAATTAGGAGACAAAGGTCCGGGCAAAGTTGCACAGAACGTTTTTTCTCTCGTTAAAACTGGGACATGGACACCCTGGACCAGAAAGAAGGACGGGTACGCCAGGCACTGCCTCCTTCCCGAGGAAACGCATGGGAGGAATGGAGAGAAGGGTAAGGAGAAGAGAGGGAGGAGATGGGCGTGTAGCCGGCAGGAAGGAGGGGAGTGCTGCTGGGGAGGGGCAGCTCTGGAGTGGCAGGCACAAAGAAGGAAGGAGGACGCAGCAGGAACGGAACCACGGAACCACGGGAGGGAAGAGAAGCACGGTGCGCTTGGCTGCGCCACTGGTGGTGGAGTCGTGGAAGGGCCCTTCCACACATACTCGAAAGAAAGGGCCAGCTGTCTTCTCCACAAAAGGCTCATGAAACTCGCCTGTAACATTTCAAAAACTGCAATCCATTGCCCACGTTTCTCACTGCTAGGGGAGATTATTTATTAAGCCCACTACAGAATTCTTGGCGTCTCTCAGTCAATATATGACCATCTTCACTAAGTTTATCTTGAACAGGATGTCTCCCACTGAGGAACTTAAGTAGCCGGTGGGGCCTAAGATAAGGTCCATTCGTTCCTGCTGATGCTGTTGTGCCGTCCTCACCCTCGGTGTTGCTACTGAGAAAGTGCCTGACTGTTCAACACACAGCAGTTATTTCAGAGTCGCAGGATGACCTAACAGAGGCAAGTGTGCTTTGGAAAGGATGAGGCGGTACACAAATGCAGGGTGGGGTTGCTACCGTGCCCACCAGAACACACAGTGGCCCTGTGCTAAGTGAACGGAATCCATTTAACCAAAACCACGGAATTGCAAGTGTTCCCTACGCTGACCGGCAGAAAAAAACTCCCCTTTCAGAGGGCAGTCTTTGATGAAGGAAACACCTCCTCTCCCTGCCGTCACCCACACAGCCCGAGGTTGTGACGGTGATTTCCAACCGTCCCCGGCCCTCCGGGGTCGACCTCAGCCTCTGCGGCCTTGGGGTCCACTCCATCAAAATGATTTTCCATGGTTATAACCCACTGCACCACATCATCACATTTTTTTGTGGAGAGCAGCAAGTGCTCCTTGAGCGGAGCGACGGTTGTTTATGCCTTGCCAAGAACGGTCCGGAGCGGGAGCCGTCTCCTGCTCGCCCGGCAGAGCTCTGTGCCCTCAGGAGTGCTGGGGCCCGAACCTGGGGTCTGCGGACTTCTCCGGACAGAACGAGAGCCCATGAACTTGGATGGGGGTTCAATGATATCTTTATCTCACTGCCCTCTGACCAAAATATTGCATTTTCTAGGCAACAAGTTACAGTAGCGTTAGGCGTTATCTGTGACTGTCACCGAAAGAAATGACAGATATCTGAATATCACATAACAGTTGGTCCAAATATCCTGAAATATTGTTGGTGCTGGTTACTACGTCAAAATTACAGTTACTCAAACTGTTGTCAGACTTTATTTAAGAAGCAAATATTACTGTTACAATTAAAAATATTTCGATAACTTTTATTAGTTTATTTCCTTTGTAACTCTATATTAACTTACCCATTTAAAAATATTTTGAGAAAAGGTCTGTAAACTTTACTACACTGCTGTTTACCAGCAGTTTCAACGGGTGGGCCACGGACCCTAACACGTGCAGCGCCTGACTAGGCAAGGGCGCGGACCTCCTTCCCTGGATTGTCCAATTTACAACAATGACAACAGCCAGCACAACGGCAGTCATCTGGTGTGAAGGCATCAAAATCCTAACTATTTTTCTTGTCAGATAGGCAAAAAAACTATTTTTGGGTGTGCCGCAGGATTTTAGTAATCAGTTTATGTGCACCCTGGGATGAAAAAGGTTGGAAACCGCTGCTGTGTGCCTCTCACCCGTGGCACAAAAGCCGGTTCAGACCCCCTGACCGCTGAATGTTCTGGTGAATCCTTCGGTAGACTCGTTAGGTCTTGCCATTACGTCACTCATCACCTCTCTCCCTGGTGTCCCGCATGGTGAGGTGCGGTTCCAAACACCCTTCAAGTGCAACACGTCCAGGAGCTCTGACAATGTACAAAAGGCACAGAGAGAAGCTGTGCTAACCTACAAAGGGAGCGCCACCTTCCATCTTCCAAAGGAAATGCTTTGCCTGGCCCCAGAATGCTGCACCTGAAATCCCTGTTGTCACTGGGTCCCACCGCATGTGCCCTCCTGGCGCCTTTTCCTGCAGGGGTGTGTGTGGGACTTGGGTTCCCTTCCAGCGTCACAGCACTCCTACTGGGAGCTGGTGACTGTGAGAAACCCCACTCTCACTACGTCACCGTCGGTATACAGGTCTGCTGACACCTCCCCCGCCCCGCCCCTCACGAGGAGCACTGATGGATTCGAGTACGGTGCCTCGGTACAGTTCATTCTGCCTTTAGTCTATAGTACCCAGTGTTGGGGCAGAAAAATAATTTTCCTTCTACCATTGAAGTTCTTCTGGCTGGTCTAATCATCAAGTTGCTACAAGACGGATTATCAGGAGAAAAACAAATGAAAGCTTAATAACACATATACCTCCTGTATACTTGGTAGAGACTCAGGAACCCGGAGCAACTTGCAGAGATGGCAGAAGCCATGGTCTTAAATACCGAAAGACATGGGGGGTGGGTTGGCAACCCAGTTATGGGAGGTGACCAGGAAAAGCACCACACACAAGGGTGACATTGTTATGTGGATTTAAATTGTCCATGTAAGAAACATCCGAACCTGTAACAATTTTTATTATGAGTTTATATGAGCCAAACTGATGACCACTGCCTGGAGGCAAAACCTTAACAGACTGAGAAATGCTCCGGATAAAATGGCAGTTTTACACTTACTTTATACATCAGAATCAAAGGGGAAGAAGATGTAAGGAGGTTACGTGAAATCCACTGGTGACAGACTAGGAAGGCAGGAGAAAGCAAAGTGGGGGGATCTCTGGGATTGGATAAAAAGTAAAGCCAATAGACAGACTTCTTTTCACACAGGTGGGCAGAAGATGGTTAGCAGTTAACAATGAACATGATAACAGTGACAATGAGAGGTTCTGTAGTCTCCTGCTCCCGTGGGAAACTGTGCTCTCAGGGGTCTGGAAAAAGGAAATTACCTGCCATTCCAAAGGCCTCTTATCTATCCTAGATGCAAAGAGACAACCCCCCCCCCCCCCCCCGCAGGCTGCTCGGTTGGCTGGAGCACCTTCCCGAAGGGGGTTCGTGGAGGAGGGCTCCCGTAGGTGCACAAGGAGGAGGCAACCCCAGCTTCTCTTACATCATCAATGCTTCTCTCTCTTTCTCTCTCTCAAAAATCAGTAAATGTATCTTCCAGTGAGGGTTTTTTAAAAAAGACAATAGGCTCAGTTCAGTTCAAGATCAACCTTTGTCTAGATAGCAGCCTACACCACGACTCACTCTGAGTTAGGTAGTTTTCAATGCAGACCACTCTACGTGGTTACCTGAGGTCTGAGTTAGTAAGACTGCCACGCAGGCCTCCCAGGGCTTGTGGGGTTGGTTGCATGGCCCCTTCTCCACCCACAAAGTCCAAACCCTCTCTGCTAAGAGTGAAGGCTGGCCAGGCATGCTGAGGGGGAGAGCTGCACAGATTTCCCTTACCAGCGGAAGTGCCCGTTACAAAGGTCATCATCTCCGACTTGGTTGTCAAGAGTTTCGCCTGTGTCTGCTGTCTCTTAAAATCAATCAGACTAAAATAGTCCTTATGTCACAGAGCTACCTGTTGTGGTGGCAAACCCTGCTCCCCTCCACCCTAGTTAACTAGTTAGTATCAGTAAGTAAGGAGGTAAAGGGGACTGGATGCTGAGTGTTAGAACCTGGGAAGCAGAGGCCTGTTTGCTCCGCCAGGAAGTTACAGCTTCACACACTCAGGGGATCCGAGCTCTGACATCAGGTTATTGGGGGAGGGGCAGCGCAGGGGTCAGCCTAACCTGGGAAAGGGACCACTGGCTGGGGGGTGGAGCCATCAAAAGCCCACAAAAGCTTGAACAGTGGATTGGTTATTTTGAAAAAGCTCCTGGTTATAACCCCAGGGAACAAGACTCAATCAATTGCTCTCTCCACCTCCCCCTCACCTGCACTCACCCGACTCATTTGTGCCAGGGACCACATGCAACCACGTGGGTCTCACAGCCTTGTGGGCGTGCATCGGGCTCCAAAGGACTCAGCTTTACTGTGGCGCAGAAACTATGGATGCCGGCCCTTGTTTTGGCCTCGGTGAGGACATGGTTGGCCTTTTTACAAGGCAGGATAGGTGATGATGGGACACTGAACACCCAGGGGCATCCTTCCACCAGAATAAACCTATCCGCACCACAATCTCCCACGAGCGGGTCTGAAACTCGTTTCTCACGACCCCATGGAAGAGTCTGAATTCCCCTGGCAACACCTTGTGTCTGAAACTTCTTTCCTTCCCACGCCCTCATCAGTGTGGTTGACTGACCTGTAATGATTCAGAGACTAATGCCAACATTGGGGGTTTCCACATGGACATGGAATTCTCGGACACTGGCTCAGTGTCCTACAATTCAGCCCAACTCCGACAGTGTCCACCTGGAGGCAGCATCAGATCCCACAGATTAAAGGCTCAGTCCCAAAAGAACCACTCCTCACCCCCCACATGCCAATCACAAGTCCTGGTTGTCACGTGCACTTCTGACCTACCAGCTACAGATCAGAGGTTCTCACTACGCTTCCTGAGTTCATTTAATTTGCTACGGCAGTTCAGAGAGCTCAAAAAAGCACTTTACTAACTGGACTCCAAACTGTCCTTTTGTGTTTCTATGGAGACTTCGTTACATTGACAACTGTACTATTAGGATGAAACTGGGCTGATCCGCATGATAGATAGGGGGATCTCTCTTTAGTATTTATGCAATTTCCTATGAACGGAATTACATATTTCAAATTAGAAAGTTTCTAAAAATTGTGAAAAATTATATAAACAGAGCCTCTTTAAAGTGGAGTTGGAACCACAGCCCAGAGAACAGACTCCTCAATTCTTTGTGCTCAAACGGGGCATAATGATCCCTGGACTGGGCAAAAGCAGCGCTGTGTCCCAAGACAACTGTTTGCAAGTCTAACAGTAAAGCAGTGTGCCCACCTGGCTGAAAATTAAAGCCATTCTTTAGAATCAGCACCGCTGCCAGCTTATTTGCACCTATAGAAATTCCTTCTTTTGCTTATTAACACCACGGACTTCCTTCCTCACAGTCAGGAAATTGTTCTCCTTCCTTCCTGTCTCTTCACCTCCTCCTCGGCCCCGCTAGGGCTTGTCTGAATCAGGGCTTCTCGAGCCGCTATTCTTCTGGATTTCCGACGCTTGCTGCTTCTCGCTCTGACCTTTTACTGTCAGGTTAACAAAACGAAATAAAAAACACTTCGATGAATAACTTTTGACATACGTTATTTCACACCTGTGCACTCTATCTGTAAAACCATCTGGAAGTAGGAATTCTGTGTCAAAGGGCAAAATGAATTCAAAATTCTGATAAAATTCCCCAAATTGTCTTTTGCAGCAGTAAAAACTTTTTTTTTTTTTTTTTAATTCCTCACCCGAGGACACTTTTTCATTGTTTATAGAGAGACATCAACTGGCTGCCTCCTGTGAGCCCTGGTTGGGGATAGAACCCACAGCCTTTCAGTCTGTGGACAGCTCTCCAACCAACTGGGCCACACCAGCCAGGGCACGCAGCAGTTAAACCATCCTAACTCCCCCTGGTAAATGATTAACCTGCCTGTTTTCTGACAAGGGCAAAATTCTGAAATGTTCTACATTAAAATTACAGTGAGAGAAAGAATTGTTAGTCTGTTAATGGCTTCAGCCCAGCTAACAAAAGACTGTTTCTGTTCTTTCCATTTCCAATTGGGACTCAGATTTACTTCCAGGTGGCTATTCCCAGGGGCTATTTCAACCAGGCACGTCTCACTCCAGGAGCCCCCCAGCTGCTTCACAGGTGGGCTTGGGGACCACTGCCCCAGCCAGTCCACAAGAGTGAACATTTCTCCCACCCCTTTGCCTAGAGCTCACTGAAATCCTTTCAGACTACCTTTTCCTCCCCACTACCCCCTACCTGAAGTATCAAAATGCTTGGAAACTTTAGAGGGATGGGTGGTCCCTCCTACCTGGCCATGCTGCTAGTGGTACAGATTTCATGCTGCAAGACCAGGCTTTTTGGCTAGCATTCTGGTTTGGTAAAACCTCACTTTCCAAAAAGACCAGACGTGGAAGGTCATTTTTTTTTTGTTTAATATTCCCTGCAACCTTGTCAAAGCAGCTTGCCAGGTAATATTTGTGTTTCTGTACACATGATAGGTGAAACAGTGTATCACAATGTACTCATATTTGTATTTCTCTTCCGAGTTTGGGCACCTTTTCATATGTTTAAGAACTATCTCTGACTCTTCCCTGTTTATTGTTAGTTCATGTCCTTTGCCTACTTTCCTGTTCAATTTCTTTCTCTTAGTGATTTCCAGGAGCTCTGTATACATTAAGGAAATTAGCTCTTTGGTGTTGGAGTTTGTTATTCGTCTTGGCTTATTGTTTAGTTTGTTTTATAATGCAAATGTTTTTGATTTATTTTTTTTAAAAGATTTTTATTTATTTATTTTTAGAGAGAGAAGGGAAGGAGAAACATCAATGTGCAGTTGCTGGGGGCCGTGGCCTGCAACCCAGGTATGTGCCCTGACTGGGAATCGAACCTGCGATGCTTTGGTTCGCAGCCGGAGCTCAATCCACTGAGCTACGCCAGCCAGGACTGCAAATGTTTTTGATTTTTATGTTGTCAAAATCAATCCTTAGTGATGACATCCAGCTTTCAATTAAAATGACCTTCCTTACTCTAATAAAGGGATTTGTCCAGGTGGCATTTTCTGCATTCATGGTTTACATTTAAGGTGATTGTTTAAGACTGGCTAAAGATAACAGATGCATGAACAAATTTCACCTTTTTTTCTAAGTCCTTGTTGACTTATTAGTCCACAAAGATCAGAGGATGATTCTAAACTAGATGATTAGAGTGCTCACCCTCGGTAAGCATTTCGATGGTATTTTTAGGTCCTCTTTCACTGATTCAACTTTAGGGACTAAGGCAAGGTAAAATAATATTATTTAATGATACAGTTAAATGTGTTCGCCACTTAAAAGAAGGGTCTTTTATCTCAAATAATCAGGACATCTTATTCTCCAATCTTGCTGGAAATTACAGACTATTTTAAAAGTAAATGAACAGTGAGATATAATTACACACCATCAGTAGAATGGCTAAAATAAAAAGAGAATGACAGTGCAAGCTGCTGGCGTGGATGGGGAGGAACTGGATTGCACGGCGGCTGGTGGGATTGTAAAACGGTAGAGGCACCCTGGAAAACAGTTTTAGCAGTCTCAGTAATCTTACCCCTGGGTATTTATCTGAAAGATATGAAAACTTAAGTCGAGACAAAAACCAGTAACGGAAACATTCACAGTAGCTTTATTCGTAACAGTCAAAAGCTGGAAACTGGATGTCTTTCGACATCTGAAGGGTTATGCACCCACGGCATGTCCCTATTATGGGGTGTGGACCACCAGTAGCCTCGGACTTGGCATAAAGATTGCTTTAAGCTGAAAACAAACGAGATTCAGCAGACGCAGAAACGTCTTCTGGGAGTTTCCCTCATTCACTAAAAGCAGCAACTTCTGGGAAATGAGGCCACCACAGACTCCCCTTGGGGGAGTTTTATGGAAAGGCCACTCGTGCCGGCAAGAAAACCATGGCCAACCGGAGCTCGATCCTGCGTTAACGCCCCTTCTGCTCTGCCTTTCTGCAGCACCCACTCTTGCGTGCTCCCCAAAGGCTCAGGCTTGTTCTCCCCTTTCATTTCCTTGGATGCCCCACACCCATTTGTGATGGCTCTGGCTACCACCCACTATCTCTCCAACATGTATACATAATGTACGTATTAAAACTTCCAATTATGTTACTCGCACTTTAAAGTCTAAAACAGAATTAATCTGTTCCTCTGCTGCCCCTAAACTATGTACCCTCCAGGGGTCCCGTACGGGAACTCACTGAGATGCAGCATGGCTCCAGCAGCAAAGGCACCTGGGAAATGCTAGACTCTTAACTCTGTAGCTTCGGGCTTGGCTGACTGCCCAGGAAACTGGAATGCCCTCCGCCCTGCCCCCTGGGGAAGGTGGCTAATGAATGTAGAGAGTGTGTCATTGGCCTGAAGTTATTTGTTAACTGAGGAATGCGTTTTCTTTCTGGTGTTCTCACTGACCCCCCACCTATAAAAAGGAGCCCCTGTCCTGGGAGCGGGGTGGGTTCTTGGTTCTTCCCTGCTGACCACCACTGGGAGCAGTTGCCTTGCTTGCATATCTAAGTTTCTCCTTTTAAAGCTCTTATGAATTTGCATAAGGCTACATGTCAGTTCTTTGGAACTGATCCTGAATTTAGACTTTTGGGGCTTTCCCCCAACATATCCCAATCTTTGCCCATCACTAAGCCACTCCATTTAGATTCCTCCATTTCAAGACAATTTCAAGTCTTCCTTTACTCATGGGTCATCCTTTCTAAGCATCAGTGGTGTTACCCTAGTTGAACGCCCTGTTACTCCACAGGTGCAATTACGAAATGGCCCAAGTGGTATCTGTGATATCGGTTCCTTCTGCAAGCTACAGACCATCTGATCTTGTGAAAACCCTTTGGCAAAAAGCATCTCAGTATCTCAATGGCTCTCAGAACCTTGTAGATCAATTTCTATAGTCAACAAACTGGGTGTGGCAACTAGTGTGTCGACACTGAGTTTTCTACAGGAGTACAAGGAGAAAGGCCACCTTTCCCACCCTCAGAAAGCACACGTGGAGCCAGGTGTCGACCTGTCCTCCAAATGGGGACAGGATTCGGCCTCCAGGCACGCTCTGCAATGACTGCACACATCCCTGGTCGTTCACTCACAAGCGCTGAGTGCGGGCCCTACAACATGCAGGGCAAGGTCTCGCAATGGGCAATTCTCTGGCCTCCAACGTCCACGGGGCCAGTCAAGAAACCCTGGTCTAGCACTTAGGAAACAAGAAATCAAGGCAACAGGAACCCACAACAGGGCCAGTGTGCCGAGGAGAAAAATTCTGACCTGTCCCTAAGGTAAACTGCAGCAGGCTGGAGAGAGAGGCAAAGAAAGGTTAGCTGAGAGTAGCTGAGGGGCAGCTGACAAGACCATTCGCATTCCTGAGCAGATGCTGGATCTCTGACTTAACTTCAGGAGGCTAGCCCCAGGACTAGTATCTGAAAGAGAGCAGCCAGGCATCACTGAGCCTCCTCCGGAGTTTCCAGCCCACCATTCATCCAAAGGAGCCAACGGGACTCTGCTCCTGCTCCAGAAGTAGCTCACTTTACCTTTTCCCTCCCCTGCCCCCTCATCTGTAGCCAATGTAAATTCTTTCAAAACTTCCATTGTTCTTCCCTAAAACAAAATGTGTAGAGGTTCTCATCAACTCCAGGAAAGGTGACTTGTTACCTTGTTTCCACCTGGCCTGCTGTTGGTGGTTTATGACCTGCCCAGGACCTGGTCCTTTAACTTGCTAGCAATGGCCCATAAACCTTTTTTTTTTTTTAAGGCTTTTGGCTGTGGAAGTTAAAAGTTTTGTTTTGCAGTGCAAAGACCCTTAGAGAAAGGAGAAAGACACTTATGGCTGCCAGAGAAGATCCTGATGGTGACTTCGACTTCCTGAAAACAGAGAGAAAGAAGGGTGGAAAACAAAGATACATTTGCAACAGCAAAGAAACATGGACTTTTCTGTACAACGAGTACTAACATTACGGAATGTTCGCATCTTGGTAAACGAAAGGGCTGTGACCCAGGACTGTGGGCAGCACTCACTGCTACGGGGACAAGTACAGACCTAACCCCTTAGTATGAAAGGAACTGCCACTTGAAGCCATTCCATCGCCCTGCAAACTTATCACACCCACAGTCCTGGCACGATGGTTTCTCAGGGTGTATTCCTACCTTTCCACTTTTGCTGACACATGTCCTTGACCTGGAACCTCCACGCCTCTGCTCTTTAACCCAAATCTAAGCCGCCCCTGCTTTTGCCGGTCAGTTCAAGCCTCACCTCATCTAGGCACACCTGTCCATACCACCAATATTTACTTAGCATTGGCAAGTCACTGTCTTCTGTCCCAATACGCATTTCTTAACATATATAACTTGTCTCTCCAATCAGAAATGCAATTTCCTTAAGGACCCTGCTGTAAACGTATAGATCCCTAAGACTGATCAGAATACCAGCATACTTTGCAGTGAGCAAAGACCCTCAGGGCCCCAGAGTTATTAGTAATGGGTTCTGCCTGTATAATGGCTAGTGTTTACTGAGTAATGACAATGTGCCAGCAGCTGTTCTAAGCACTTAGCATCTCATATCTCATTTAACACTGTTGTTATCCCCACTTTGCAGAAAAATAAACAGATGCACAGAGGGGGGCAGAAGCTTGTCTAAGGTCATCCTGCCAAGAGGTAGCAGAGGGTTCGAACTCAAGTGGCCTGACTTCAGAATCTCTGTTTAATCACCCATGAAGTTTCTGTTTAGCTACCAAGCTCTCTCCGCCCAGATGCCAAATATATGAACAAAAAGCGTACTGATTTCTTCTAATAGCACAAGGCTGAAAAAGATTTACGTCTAGTCCAGCAGTTCAACGAACAGACAGTCCTGTACAGCAGTGGTCCCCAACCTTTCTGGCACCAGGGACCGGTTTCCTGGAAGCCAGGCAGGTAGGGGGGAGGGTCGGACAAGAGGCAGCCCTGTTCCCCTCTGGAGTGGGGGGTGGGGATGGTGGCGGGGGACGGGAGGTGGAGAGAAGCTCTTGGAACCCATTCCCGCGGTACAGGATGAACTGAACAAGGCATTTCCTTAAGGATATTTTTCAAGAAGGATCTCTTGAAAAGTATCAAGCTTCCTAAAATGCTTTGGCATCATTGGCTGACCAGGACAATTCCCCACAAAATGGGTTTTTCGAACAAAATGCACGGGTGAGTTCTAATCTTCAGGAACAGAAAGATCTGAGAAGGCAGCATGGGCTAAGTGCCAGTGTCACCACCTGATGTTTGTGTGACAAGAGGACGTTGAACACTGCCTCTCAGTCCCTCATCTGGGAAAAGAAGTCACTACCATCTGCCTCACAGCGTTCACACAGAGTAAACGGCAGTAGGCGCACGATGCTGCCCCTGGGCCACGGTAGATGCTCACTAAATGCTGACTCTCCATTATTCTTTGCACAGGGACAAAAATTAGCCTTACCTTGCCATTTCTCTGCCCTCCAGACCACTTCTTAGGATAGCAATCTAACTAAATCATAGCTATAATTACGTAACTCCAAGGCTCAAAACCTTCCATGCCTTTCCACAACCCAAAGGAATTTAAGGAATCCAAAATTCCTTAAAATGACCCTATCCCTTTTCACATCAGTGTTCTCCCCACTCCTTTTCCCTTCCTAACATCCAAACCCCGCTTTCAGAGAGCCTGTCCCCCCCGAATCATCCTAGTCATCTGTCCCTCCTATGAACCCACAGGCAGACTGTGGACCCCTTAGAATTTGTATGACGTCTAAATGCTGTGAGGGTGGTTGAACACAGTTCTAATCTCTCCACTGAAAGATAAACTCCTTATAGGTAAGTGTTTGGGGTCTTTGTTACACCTGTCGTAGCACCCAGTGCCTCATGCGTGGCAATAATAAGAGCTAATATTGAAGGACACTGGGCACCACTTTAAGTGCCTCACATGCACATATAAATTCATTTAGTCTTCACGACAGTCCTATTGGTATAGGTACTATTATTTTCATCATTTTACAGATCAGGAAACTAAGACCCAAAGAGGTTAAGTAACTTGCCCAAGATTATACCACTAGGAAGTGATAGAGCCTGGGTTCGAACCCAAGCAATCGGGCTGTAGAACCCGCATTCTTAACCACTATGCTACAGTCACCATCCCATCAGTTACATTACCTAAAACATGTAAAAATGCTTTAAAAACTATGGAGAATGATAAGCCACCACAAAACCAACAAATGCAAACAAAACAGGTCTCTGGTATCTCTGAGGAAGGAGAGGAGGCATTAGTGCATGAAGGTTAAGTTTAGAATCAGACCAGAGTTGGAACACCAGCTGTTACTTTCCAGTTGAGTAACTTTGAGCAAGTCACTTAATCTTATTCAGCTGCAGGCTCTGCACCTGAAAAATTAAACTACTTTTTTAGGATGGTTGTGAGAATTAAATAAATGACGCAAAGAGTCAAACCTGTGGAACCCAGGCAGTTTTCTTTGCCAAACTATTAAACAATAATTATAAAATAAGCCCTGGCTGGTGTGGCTCAGTGGATTGAGTGCCGGCCTGTGAATGGAAACATCACTGGTTCCATTCCCAGTCAGGGCACATGCCTGCAACCCTGTTGGGGGCTCGTAAGAGGCAACTATTGATGTATCTCTCACTCATGGATGTTTCTCTTCCTCTTTCTAAAAATAAATAATTAAAAAGCAATTATAAAAGAGTATTATGTAGTAACCATAACAATGTGTTTTTTTTTCTTTGCAACAACATGCTAACATTATTGGACTAATTTTTAAAAATACCCCAGGGATGTAAATATCAAATAACTTTAATTATCACTAATGAAACAAAAATAGAGTCCTGCCTCTGGGCAGCACTTGAAGAGCCTTTAACTCATTAAGCAAATAAGAAGATATATAAAAAGTAAACAGTCAGCATTTGGAAAGGTCCCAAGGACGTGTACTAACAAACGGGAATGTATCCAAATGCCTGGGGCTTCAGGAAAGCATGCCACAGAGCACAGGGCTGAAGATAGTGGGGCTGTTTAATGTAGAACGAACCCAGACACAAGAACTGTTGAAGAATCAACGTAGGTCCAGAGAGCTGAATTAGGAACAACAGGTGGCTATTCCCGGGAGCGGGGTTTCAGCTCCAGTTCGAGGAAGCGGGACGGGCTCCCTTGTGCCACGGAGAGCCCATCCATCAAGATGCTCTCAGGCACTAGCCAAGAGATACGGACCAGAGAGAGTTCTCTTCATGGTCGCTAAGTGCGACCGACCTACCTCGAGGTCCCTTCCTAATTATGCCTCAGGACCGCAGAAGGGAGGACAGGGAAACACTCTGCCCGGAACTGTGTCTACATTTTAACAATTTTTTTTTGGAGGGGAGGTGGCATGAAATTATAACCTTTGGATACAGGTGGCATCGGAGAGGTGGCATCTCTGCAAAATATCTCCAAAGACCCGAGCCTCGGTGGCTCCCTGGGCTCAATAATTGTCTGCAAAGGACATCTTGCAGGGGTGGCTCTCCGACCCCACGCAAGGTGCTCGCTCCGCAAAGGACGCTTCTAGGCCAGCCCCTAGGCCCCTTCTCACCAGCTGCCACTTCCAACCCGCCTTAAAGAAGCGTAGGCCCGCTCGGTCGGAGGTCTGGAGGGAGGTCACAGTCACGGTCGGCAAGCAGTGTGACTGGTCGCACGAAGGGACGGGCGCCCCAGTCCCGTTAGAAGACTGCTGCCGGGGCCAAGGTTGTCCCGGGCTCCTAGTACGCCCACCGCCGGCGCACTCACCAGCGCGCTGCCGCGCAGCAGCCGAACCACTGCTCCCTCCATCTGTGCCGCAGGCCGAACTGCGTTGCAGAACAAGCAAACCGCTCCAATAAGTTTCCGGGCGGCAAGCCAGCGCCTAGAAGAGGTGGATCCAGGACCACGCCCACTCCATGCCCGCACCCGCCCATTTCGTACCCGCCCACCCACACCCTTTGACCACACCCCCTCCTGCCTACGGAAAGCTAAGAAAGACAAAAGGCTCTTTTCCGCTTTCGCGCTACTCTTTGCTCACGCGAGACTTGGAGGAGGCAGTGGGGCGGGAAGGCAGCCGTAGACGTACCGAACATGGCGGCGGCGGCAGCGCCGGTGACGGAGGCAGCTGCGGAAGCGGCGGCGACGGCGGCGGCAGCGGCGTTGTACAAGGCGGTGGGCGTTACTCGGTGCGGTTGTCATGTGGTAAGTAGCAGGCTGCCGTCCGAGCCGGCAGCCACGCGGCTGAGCAAGACGGTTAAGAAGGAGCTGCGGGATGTGAGAGCCAGGGTCGCGGCTGACCCGCTGACCCCGCCCGGGACTCAGCTCGAGCGGAGGGAAGGGCGTGGTCGATTGGTCGGTAGGGTCAGGACCCGGGACCTTCTTTGCCCAAGAGCCGAGGATGCGGTGCCTGTGGCCGCGGCGGTCCCAAATCAGCGGCGCCCGCGGTGGAGGCGCCCGCCGTCGGGCTTGAGTTCTCAGGCTCCGCGGTCGGGGGCTGCCTCGGGCTCTGACAGGTGGTCGTGCCGGGGGTGCCTTGCGCTTTGCCTCTTTGCGGGTTCCAGGGCCTGGGGGTCAGGCGAGGCGCTGGTCTCCTGGGTGTTGCGAATCCTGGTGAGGATGCTACCCCGATGCAAGTCTTGGAAGAAGGACTTTTCAAACCTCCGTCTTTTATTGATGTTCCTGCTCGGGTCTGCTTTTGCCCTCTAATTCTGGGGAGTGTGAGGTTTGGGGAGGACTTTGCAGCAAAGAACTCTTGAGGCTCATATAGGGTTTAAGTTACTTAATAAACTGGGGTGCGAGTAGCCAAGTAATGCGTCTTGTAAGTGCTCGGTAACAATATTCTGAATTGAAGTTAAACCAGTTCCAGCTGCCACTAAACACTGGCCCATTCAGTGTCCCCTTAATGGGCTGTTCAGAATCCAAGAGTAAGTGACATGCGGGAGATGAAATGAAGGCGCTTTAAATTATGAGATCTAAAGAAATTAGAAGAAACAAAACCTCAAGCCACCTTTTAAAACGTCTGGACCAACAATTTTAAATTCCATTTAATTTTGTTTATATTGTGCCTTCACCGCAGCTATAGATTAATATGTTCTTGGGAATTCGTTACAGCGAATTGAGACGCTAGTTGGTTTTTTTTTTTGCCCTTGGGGGTCCAGAGTGTTTCCCACAAAACCCTAAGTGTTTTGGTTGCCATAGAGAGGAGGATAACGGTGGGAATCCAGGTGTGCCCCTTCGGGGTGTGCCTGGTGGGGTTTTTGTAAAAACCCCTTCCAACCAACGTTTCCCCTAAAGCATTGCTTTTATGCAACCACAGGCATTCAGCTAGTACTAAGCCTGACCCTTTTAGAAGTGTGCTATAAACAAATGAAATTAGTAACTGGAATTTAGAAAGATGTAAACATTTTGCCAAAACTGAAGTCTTATGAAACCCACTGGTTGAAGGAAAAAAACGTAGTCACACTAGTGCATTCTCTGAAGCTTTTGTCGAAGTGAATCTGTTATTTTGTTCTTTGATTACCTGTGAGTTTTCTTTTCTGGTAATGGGAAAAATCGGCACAAGTTATTTTTGGAGCTTATTAAACCAGTAGGTGCTAATTGCATTTTTATCATAAAGGTTTTGATATGTGGTGTGTTTTTCTTTGCAGACCTTTGTGTGGCTTTTCAATTTTAGTTGAAATCCCCTCCATGGCCTTCTGGAGTCCCCTGGTGTGTCTCCAGAGTAAATTTCAATTACTCAACGTTTCATCGATGCTGGAGTGGCAAGAAAAAGGAGGAACTGATTCGGGGTGAAAAGGTTAGATTGTGTAACTCCACTTTTGGATTTCTTCTAACTTGTATTTATTCATGTTTTACTTTTATGTTTTCTGATTTTCCTGAGCCTCCTAATGTCCCTTCTCACCTTCAAGAGTTTGTTTGTTGACAGTTCTGTAATCAGAGGAAATGTGTCCTGATTCTCTCTGAAGGTCCTGTTACTCTCTGCAGCCCAGACTCGTTCGTGGAGGGTGCTCCGTGGCAGAGCGTCTCTCAGTCACCATAGCCATTTGTCTAAGCGAGCGAACCCCTCTGTTGGACTGCAGTCACTTTATGTGTGGACCCACCTCACCCCCGATTAAGTCCTTGTATGAGTACGGTAGCTGCTAAGTGTGCTGCTTCAGGATGAGCAGCCCTTTCAGAAGCGTGGGGTGAATAACAGAGTCTACTCTTCCCTAAACATGTTTTCTCCAAATTCTCCTTTGGAAGGAAGGTGGGTTAAAGAGCCTCTCCTGGTTATATCACCTCTGTTTCATGGTTGTGGTTGTCTTCTAATTTGCATGGCGCCACCTCCATATTGTTAGCTGCTGGTGAAGAGGGTGTGTGTACGTACAGGGTGCGGCAGAAATAGTGCCTGCTTGAGTGTGGTTAGTAGGGTAATGATGTAGGTACAATAATTTACAGTTTTAATTTGAACGTTTCACCTAAAATGCTATGTGGTATGCTTGAGTGTGGTATTGTTATGTTTCAGAATTACATGCTAATGGTTTTGTAATAAAAGATTTTGTAGTAAAAAAGGGGCATTATTTGTGCTGGACCATGTATTGATCAAAAACTTCCCATTTATATGAGACTGAAGAAGAAAGATGGGAGGACATCATACAAATAAATCCTTTATCAAAATTTAAAAAAAGGTTAGAGAATCGTTACAGTTGCCTGCTTAAAGGTAAAAAGGTCTTCTATGTTCTTTTGGGATATCAAAGCTTATTTTTCAAATATATCTGTCCTTCACTAGGGTGAGTACCCTCTGATTGTTTTGTAAGAACCTTAGTTTTGAGTTTTGAATAGATAATTTGGGAGAAGTTGTTGACAGAAAAGTAACTGAGGTATATTCTAGTCAGTTTCTACATAGACATGTGCATGGAATACCCAGTTTAACTTGCATCAGAGTGCTCACAGGGCGGACTCGGGAAACTGGCTGTATTGGAGGGAGTGCTGCCCACAAAGTCTGGGGAACGTCCTTCTCTGTGGTTCATATAATTAGATACCAGTTACAGAGAGAATAGCTCAGTCTTGGAATGCACCACCCAAATCTATAATGAAAGCAGAGAATTCTTAGATATGTTTCTTTTTCTGATGATGTAATCTTACACTTTGAAATTTTGTACTTTTTTAGCTAACAAGCTCCAAGGTATTGAATTCATGGCTGGCAGAAAAGATACTTTCAATGAAAACATTACAGTTTTCTGATTACTTCTGTAAATGTTTTAAAGTTTATAAGTATATTAGAAGCATTTCCAGATAGCAGTTAACTTGTGGAGTTCTTAGATTAAATTTTTAGTCCTGAGGCTTTTGGTTATTTTATTAAAGACAGGTAGTTTGGATATAAAATCTGTATTTTCTTTCAATATCAGAAAACTTTTTTCAGAATCATTGTTCATTTTTTATTTATTGGGCTTAGATGTACAGACTTGAGCTGGAGAAACTTGGGTCTGGAATCACAGACTCCATGCAGACTTAGGCGTCTTCAATTCAGAATTGACTGTTGCATGGACTAGAGCTGTGTGAGGGCCGGTTGTGCTGTGCGTGCGCACGCCCGTGTGTGTGTGTGTGTGTGTGTGTGTGTGTGTGTGTGTGTGTTGGGGGAGGGGGGGTATGATGTAGGTCTGAGGTTACAAGCCATGTCGATACATTTAAAACTCTAATTTAAAAATAGTTTTCTTTCATGTTTACAGTACTGTTTTCCTTTTTATCATTGGCATCCCTTGTTTTTCAATTTTTTTAAGCCCATCATGCATTACGATTGAAAATCAGCACACAGTTTATGACAGGGAACACAGTGAAATGTACAGTGTGACAGTGTGATAACAGCCAAGACCGCCAAAATAGGCCAGCCACTCTCTGTAATTAGGCTTATTTGTGTTCTTAAAACTTGAGATGCTTGGATAAAAGTTGTTTTCTTCTGCTTTTGTCCTGGCAATCTTCCACATTTTTTCTGCCTTGTTTCCTGTTGTACCCTAGCAGTGTTATGCTTTCTAATCAGGATTTGGTAAGATTTATCTTGCTTATTGAAGCCTGTCACAGTACTTTCAGATGTTCTCCAGTGGAAACATCGGTTTTCATACGGACTGACTGGCTAGGAAAGGTGCTAAGTTGCAAGGTGAACACCACAGACAAGCTATAGAGCCTTGGAGCTTTTACAGTTTATGAAACAATTTTCCAGGTCGTCGTCGTCGTCATCATCATCTTTTCTTTAATCTTTTTCCTCCCATTCCTCATACCTTTTCTTCTCTCTCCCCTTTCCCTTCCTCTTTCATTGCGGGGGCCTGTATCTCCAGTAGCAGTAGCGCAATACAGTATACAGATGATGTACTATAAAATTATTACCTCTGCAACCTGTATAATTAACCAGTGTGACACCAAGAAGTTCAGTAAAAAAAATAGTAGCCACAGGAAGCATTCTTGTACTGCTCGTGATTCCAAAGGCCGTTCATCTAATTTTCTCCGTTAACTGTAATGTAGAGTTTTGGAAGACATCCTTTATCAACTTGAAGTTAAAACATTCTGAATTTGAATAAACAATTGCCCTGCTGTTTTCTTGTACCTCGGGTTGCCATTAATACGCCATATCTAGCTCATTGTTTTTCTTATGTGGGTAGGCTGCCATTTCTTTGTAGACATTGTTGTATGATTTTCTTTGTCTTCGAGGTTTTTAAATTTCACAGTAATATGCCTAAGTGTTATCATCATATATTCTGTTTTACACTCTGTGATCCCATTTAATCTGAATGAGATCTTTGGTTCTGGAAATTTCCTGATTTTTTTTTTTTTTTAAAAACCATTTCTCCCTTTTTTTTTCTGTTTCTGGAACTCATTCTACACCTTTGTTCAATATATTTCTTACCTTTTTATGCATATTTTTTACAATTCTCTCATTCCTCTGTGTTTTGTCTTATTTTCCTCCTTTCAGTTTTATTGATAAATAACCTTATTATATATTGTTCTTGATCTTATTCTTAATAACCTTTTTCATTGGAGCTGACTGTCTCACTTTTTCTAATCAAAGGGCAAATTTTAAAGGATAAATAATCAGTAGAATCAACTATAGCCACAAAAATAAATAGTAATACAATGTTATAACGGTTAGGAAACAGAGAACCAGTTCAAGAAAATACCAGGGAGATGGGGAAAGGCAACGCACAAACTTTGTGTTTTGTTTTTATTCTCACCTGAGGATACATTTACTAATTTTAGAGAGAGAGAGATCTGATTTGGCTGGTAGGCCAAATTGGGCTCAATGCCTGTTTTTGTAGTTTTATTGAAACACAGGCGTACTCTCGTTCATTTACATACTGTGTCTGGCTTCTTTTAGTGCCAGTGACAGAGCTGAGTAGTTTGAACGGAGACTGCATGACTTGCAAAGCCTCAACTGTTTACTGATTTGCCTGTTTCAGAAAGGTCTGCCGCCTGTTCTAGATCATCTGTTGCTGGCGTACTTACTCATGTGAACCCTGTGACTTAAGAGCCTTTGCTGTCCATAGCGGTAGTCCCTAGCCATATGTAGCTGTTTCAATTTAAACTGAATACAGTGTAAAATTCAGGTCATTAGTAGTAGCCACATTGCAAGTGCTCAGTATGTGCAGCCGGTAGCAGCCGCACTGGGTCGTGCAGGCGTGCGGCACGTCCCTCCTCCAGAAAACTCTGCGGCTCCGTGAGCCACTCGGCTTCTCCAGCGGCTCCACTGATAACCCTGCTGATGCGCCTGTTTCTTTCATCTGGACTTACTTTCTTTTTCTGTCTTTGTAATTTCCTTCCATCCTCTAAGATTTAAGTACGAATCCTAGTTTAAACGTATTACACAGTACATTTTAATATTATTAATATTATATATTATATTCATTATGTCTATTATGTTACTTGTATTTATATGATTTAATGTTTATTTTAATACTATTTACTTATGAAATATTATTTAATATTATATATATGAAATATATTAATTCTCATCATCTTTGGTACGTCTTCTCCAGTTCACCGGCAAGATGATACAGTGTTTAAAGACAGGGGCTGTGCTCTCTGTTGCTTTGTACAGTGCTTGCACACAGTAATCTTTGTCACCGTTGTTGTTTTCACATGTACTGGATCTCACTAGTGTAAAATTATTTCAGTTTTTTTCCCCTAGGTATAACAAACTGTAAACTTAAAAAAAAAAAATCAAAGATGGGTGAAAAGAAGCCAGAGCCCCTAGACTTCGTGAAGGACTTCCAGGAGTACCTGACCCAGCAGACCCACCATGTGAACATGATCTCTGGATCCGTCAGCGGGGACAAAGAAGCAGAGGCTCTTCAGGGAGGTAGACTCATCTTCATACTAGCTGTCACTCACCTTTCATAGACAGATTCACGCCTTACATACTGTGAAGACCATTATTCACTAATGCGAATCATTCCATTTTTTCCTAATAAGATATAGGGCAATTTGTTTTTCTTTCTTCAAACATGTCACATTTTTGCTGATAGAAAGTGAAGCTCCCCAAGGACTTAACATGGTCCAGAGATGTATTGTGGTCTTGCTGGAAGATGAGGGGTTCTAAATACCATTCCTGTCCTCCGTGTTCTATCAGCTAACAACAGACACAAGCAACCCAGCAGGTCAAGCATCAGCTTCAATATAGAAAGGATTCAGCCATTAGGAAATCTGGATGAAACCTGAAACAAAATGGGGGTTTCCATTTCTTCTCGTTTAAAGTGAAGAAAGGGCTGACGTGTTTACCTGTCTAGGAGGAAAAACTAGAATAGAGAACAGTGATCCGCTACAGAGCGTGTGTCCAGTTCGTGCGCCACACACACTGGATTTTGGGTGTGACCCTAACTAGCAGTTAGCGCACTGCAGCCTTGAGCTCATCTGGACTGCTAACCATCTCTGTGTGACCTGCAAGCTCAGAGTGCTTTCTGCATTTAAAGATGGTTGGAAAAACATTAAAAGAATAATGTCATAACATGAAAATTACATGAAATCCAGATTTTAGCATCCATGAGGTTTCACTGAAATACAGCTACACTTGCTTGTTTACATGTTTTCTGTAGCTGTTTTTGGGCTACAACTGCAGAGTTGAGTGATTGTGATAGAGACTATATGGTTCCCAAAGCCCAAAGTATTTACTGTCTGGCCCTTAGAGGAAGAGCCCCCTGGCCCCTGACCTCGGTGGGCCGTGGCCTTGTTGTCAAGGGAAGCTTGTTAGAAGTGCAGAATGTCAGTCCCCACCTGGTATCTACTAAATCAGAATCGGTGATTGGAGAGTCACTGGCTTGGGAAAGCAGTGCGTTGGGGGGGCGGGGACCCTGAGCCTTGTACCTCTGCAGTGCAGTGGCGTTACTGCATGCTGGACTTGCACCGAGCAGTAGAGTCACTTCTCCTGGGTGGGGGTGTTGCTTCCATTCCTTCTATCACACTGCTGCCTCCTGGGGGTGGAACGGAGCTGCTTTTCCCTTGAAGCTGTAGGAATAAGCATTTCCTTCCAGACGTCCTAGTGTACGGAGCCCTGGACTGGGATCCAAGAGCCCAGACCGCTGGTCCTGCTGGTTGCTGGGTTTCCTGTTGTGAGCACTTGCCCCTTCAGTTTCTTGATTCAAAGAAGTAGTCAGATTAGGTAAGAGCAAAGAGCCAGACAAACATCTTTTAGCTCTCAAAGCCTTACAGTTGTAATATTCAGAGGAGTGCAATACAGTATTTTCCTTTAGGTGCTTTATTATAATTTCAAGATCGAAAATGCAGCCCATAATCTAGTACATACATATTGACTGAGTGGAACAGTACAAAACTCAGCATTAACTGGATTAGGCTAAAGTAAATAGAGTTCGGATTTTGGGAGATTTTTATGACTTCCAGTTATATGTATAGAAGTGGCTGGACTCAAAAGTGTGTGTAGCTATGCCGTCACCATTGACTCTCCTGTCTCCTTACCTGTCCAGTGATGGTAACGTGCTGTTCTCTTCTACAAAGCCATGTTGAGGACTCATAAAGTTTGCAAGCACACTGGTAAACTCTCATTTCATTGACGATTTTCTACCACTCAGGACTAAAATGCTATACTGAGTTGATTCTGAGATGCGTAATTTCTTTGCTGTACTTTTTTTTATAGCTGGAACAGATGGTGATCAAAATGGACTTGATCACCCATCTGTTGAAGTCTCCCTGGATGAAAACTCAGGAATGTTAGTAGACGGGTTTGAAAGGACCTTCGATGGGAAGCTCAAGTGTCGGTATTGCAACTATGCCAGCAAAGGAACAGCCCGGCTTATTGAACATATCAGAATCCACACAGGTAACAGAGAAGGCGCTGGACAAGGCCCTTTGGCGGCAGGAGAGGGCCAAGGAGGGCAGGTTGATCTGTCATATGAGTAGTTCTGGTGATTTAAAAATGAAGGCTGATAGAAGGTCTGAGTAAATGGGGGAGTTACTCCATTTTTACAAAGCAGTAGCATCACAACATACAAGCAGAAGTGGAGCCCCTTGTAGAGCTTCTCCTTCCTTAGCCATTGTTCTCCTGAATCCAAGTAATCTCCCAATGTCATCTGCTTCTCAGGCTGGGCAGGTTAATGCCAAGGGCAATATGAAGTGATAAGATGTTTTCATCTTTATCCCAAGTACATTTCAATTGCAGACTGGAAAAAGGTTTCTGTACCATCGTAGACTGCACCGCTATTCCTCCATCCCACTTCAGCTGTCCCTTCCGCTGTGAAACCCTCCTAGCCACACCTTGTCCTGGCCCAAGACCAGATCAGGTGTCCCTCCTGTGCACCCCACTGGCTTCCTGTGTGGTGTTGGTGGTCGGAAAACCTGCCGAGGACAGGGGTTGTGTGGCGCCATCTTCGTGCCCCTAGGCCCAGCAGAGCATCAGGCGGGCAATAGGCACGCCGTGCTTAGTTAAATGAGTGCCCCCAGACCTCACAATCCAGATCATTACTGTGCATGCTTGGCCATTTCAGCTAACAGTGCTGACTAAACGTTCCCTTCTGACAGCGGAAGGAGAGGAGAAGGGTGGAGGTGAAGCTGGAATCTGGAAGGGACACTTCATATACCTCACACTTGGACTAGCAAGTCCACGTCAGTTTTCAACTTTCTATTGGATATAAGGACTTCTTAAAAAAGGAATTTTGTATTTTTTCCTGAGGAAGGGGTATCTATGTTTGTGTAAATATGTATGAATAAGGGTCATGTATAGATACATACGTGAACGTGTAACTCGGGGCTATACTTTTGGTAAAATCATTATTGTATAGGGAATATTATCATCAGTTGTGCTATTTCTGCCTTCCTCGAATGTCAGTTGAAGCCATAACAATTTTTACACTGTATTGACCACTAGATTATACCTGTGTATCTCAAATTGTTGCTGATGAGTCCTGAAGCTTTGTTTGCAGATTTCTTTACAAATTTTAACTATCTTTAACTGAAAAGCATTTTATTTTTGATCAGTTTTAAATCTAATGAATGGACAAAACATGAAACTTTACATAAATGAGCTCCTCTTGCAGCTTCTCCCCTATTTTTTCTTTTTAAACAGGTGAAAAACCTCATAGATGTCACTTATGTCCATTTGCATCTGCTTATGAACGTCATCTGGAGGCCCATATGCGCTCCCATACAGGAGAAAAACCATACAAATGTGAATTATGTTCCTTCCGCTGCAGTGATCGAAGTAACCTGTCCCATCATCGAAGGCGCAAACATAAAATGGTACCAATTAAAGGTACTAGGTCTTCCTTAAGCAGCAAGAAAATGTGGGGGGTTTTACAGAAGAAAACAAGCAATCTGGGCTATAGCAGAAGAGCACTAATCAACTTAAGTCCACCTTCTATGGTGGTCCAGAAGCCAGACTACCTTAACGATTTTACCCATGAAATCTCAAACATCCAGACTGATTCCTATGAAAATATGGCGAAAACCACTTCAACTGGTGGCCTAGCAAGGGACCCCCAAGAACTCCTGGTTGACAACCCTTTGAATCAGCTCTCCACTCTAGCAGGACAGTTGTCCAGTTTGCCACCTGAAAACCCAAACCCCGCATCCCCTGATGTAGTCCCCTGCCCGGACGAGAAGCCGTTCATGATGCAGCAGCCCTCTGGCCCTGCAGTGGTGGCTGCCGTGTCGGCCGGCATTCCTCAGAGCTCCTCCCCAGCAAGCCCCGAGCCTCGGCCCCCACACAGTCAGAGGAACTACAGCCCGGTGGCAGGTCCCAGCAGTGAACCGAGTGCGCACACCAGTACACCTAGCATCGGAAACAGCCAGCCAAGCACCCCAGCGCCCACCCTGCCAGCCCAGGACCCGCAGCTGCTGCACCACTGCCAGCACTGCGACATGTACTTCGCCGACAACATCCTTTACACTATCCACATGGGGTGTCATGGGTATGAAAATCCTTTTCAGTGTAACATATGTGGATGCAAGTGTAAAAACAAGTATGATTTTGCCTGTCATTTTGCAAGAGGGCAACATAACCAACACTGATTGGAAACAATCACATTATGCTGAACTTGGTTTTGCCTTTTTGCATTGTGTAGTTTTGTTTATTGTTTTTTTTTGGGGGGGAGGGATCCATCCCTAATAAGGCGTATGCTAATTTAAAGTTTATACATTATATTTATAGAAAATTTGACAGTGGAAACAAAATGTTTGCTTTTTTTTTTCCATAAAAGTCTGGTCAGGGTCATTTATATATTAGAACAATTAGACACATTGGTGTCTGTGTTTTCCTTTCATTTAGACATTTGAGAATTGAAGTGCAATCTTAAATGTGTTCATTTAAATCTCCCACATTTATGGTCCATTTAAACTTCAAAGTTTATTGATACTCTTGATGTTTCAATATATATGTTGCAGCTGGATATTATTTCTACCATATTTCAAAACAGTAGAGTAAATTACTTTCTCACAAAATTTATTACAACTTATTTCAGTGTTGAGTAGAGGAATTGTCTTTAAAATTGCTCCTAGTTGAAATACCATTTAGTTCACATAGTTTAAGTTGAATTAGCAGTTTCATTTCAACTGCTAATAATAAAGCTATTTCAGTGTATAGTAAACCTTTCTTTTATCCCATAAGGGAAAATGTAAAACAGTTAATTCTTTTAAAATTGAAGTTATAAAAATATGAGAGAAAAGTTCTGAAATGAAACTTAAGACTTTACATTGAAAATGGAGTTTACTATTTAAAAACCTGTTTATTCAATTTCTAGTTTAAAGATATGTCAGTGTTCCACTGGATTCTTTTTATTATACTTCTAGCTTATTTTAAAAACTACAGGTAAATACATGAGAATGCTAGAAATATCAGATTATCTATGAAAATGCCTTTTTTGTTCTTTTAATTGGAACCTTGTATTTAAACCCTTCATTCTGACGATATTACTGACGTCAGGTGATGCCGAGACCCCATTCCTCGGTACCTGCTCCTGTTCCTTTGATGACCAAAGAGGTGCGGTGCAGATCACCCGGGATTCCTAGGAAATGCAGTCCTTAAGAAAAAAATTCTGAAGTTTCTTTTTCCTGCTTTGTGTCCATCTGTTGGCCATAATTTTTAAAAAAGTTAGGTATAGAAACACATGGAAAAATGTGATGGTGAAGTAATATTTTTAAAAATGAGGACATGTATCCAAAACGAATGCTGGTTTCCGCTTCAGAATTGGCCATTTAAGACATTTTGTGTGAATTTGAGTTATAATGGTTATTTGCAGCTTTAATACTTTTCTGTACATGACAAAACTAGGGAAACTGATTGAGTTATCACCTTCGTAGGAAAGGATTTTAAAATGTGAAAATAGATATAAAAT
Source organism: Tonatia bakeri (assembly GCA_004024845.1). Taxonomy (NCBI): domain Eukaryota; kingdom Metazoa; phylum Chordata; class Mammalia; order Chiroptera; family Phyllostomidae; genus Tonatia; species Tonatia bakeri. Next base: position 30,796 of record PVIA01000446.1, on the reverse strand, counting down.
GCATTTAAACATGGTATTTAATTTGTTTACAAAAATAAGACTTGCTAAATCTAGAGTAATTTTGAATAGGAGACTATTGTTTATATATTGTGTAATAACTAGCTTACTCTGAAGACAGCTTGGTCAAACAATAAAATATATTGTTACTAATTGTTGGTTTCTGTGTACTTTGCAAAAATTTTATTTTTAATTTGGTTTAACGTTTGAAGGTGTTACTAATTAGCTTTGTAGAGAGGATGCCCTAACAATCTAGCAATGATTAAACAGAAAAGGCCACTACTGTAAGAGTAAATAAGAGAAATATCGATGGTGTATGTCCACAAAAAACCCACGTACCAAGGTAATGGGTCTTCTGCCCTCCCAGATGCTGGAAAGCCAACAGGATGAGTTCTTGTGGTTTAACATCCAGCCTAAACTCATGTGCATTGTTCAAAGAAGTGGGATCTCCGAGTTTCTCTGAACTGTGCTTCTCTTTCCTGTCAAAGACGAGGCTTGTGTCTGAAATCCTACAGTCCCGTTTCGCCCTGTTGTTTAGGTTGCTCAGGTTGCTCACCACTTAGATCAGCCGCAGTGCACCCGTTTTCAAATGTGTAACTCGCCCCCAGTATGTACTTACTGCCAGAACGAAGGAGGTTGCTGTCATTTGGAAGCTTTTATTTTTGCCCTCTCACTTTTATTTTATCCTTAAAATAAAAGCAACACCCAAAATAGAAACTGAAAGTTTTCATTAAACAAAAGGAAGAACTCTCATTAAAACCAGTTTATTAACTCTATTCTGGGCCAAATGGTGACAAATACATTTTTTTCTGACAACTAAATATAGATGTTTTGGAGGTGTATTTTAATTTAAACATAGAACATTTTTTTTGTAACTACAAACTAGAATGTATAATTCTAATTTTCCTATAACTTAAAGAGCACAGTTGGCATTCCAAAGGTGTTGATGCTTGAAAGCTACAATTACTTCTAAATGCACTAAAGTTTTTGAAGCAGATCTACCTTAGAAACTTTTTTAGTATTGTATTTTTAAAAAGATTGAGGATTTTAAATCTTATGTGAGTTAAATGTATCTTCCATTAAATACTGAATATATTTGTCCCATTTTATTTTTAATCAAGTATTTTATAGAAATGAGTTGGGGAAAGTTTAACATGCAATATTTATAGTATTTTGCTGTTAACAGGCAGTGTTCTGAAATTAAATTTATTTTTGTTCAGTGAACATAAGTTTAGATTTTAAAGTTGGTAAGATAATTTATCTCCACTAATATATTTTTAAGAAACTATGAAGTCATTAATAGGGAATTACTTTATTTCAAATTCTGCTAATGTATGTCGCTACAACTTCTTGAAATTCAAGTAAAGGCCTAGACTTTTACTTTGAAAAAATTACATTGGTTATTTTCCAGTGCTATTCATTTTAGAAATAAGTGTTTGCCATCCATCTGCAGAATCATTTGACAAAGGGAATATTACTTTAAAAATGTTCAGAGATAAACCTCATTTTAAGTTCCACAAAAATATTTATCAAATGGACATAATTATTTTTAAAAAAATTCCCTGCTAAGCATTTTTTCATTAAATAGTCTTAGAGGGTATATGATTTCTAGAATTTGTTTTTGTTAATGTGTACTTTGATGTAAAGAACATATTTTGTATGCAAAACAAATTGAGTATGGTTGCAAAAACTATATTGTTTAGGGATTTCAGAAAAAGATTTAATGCTGAAATAACCATACCTAGTATGCAGTTCATTTTGTGAAAGCTTTGCTTTTGTAATATATGAATAAAAAAAATAACACTTTCTAATGATTTCGATTTTTCTTTTTTGAGAACTAGGACCCAATTAGTTTTTTTTTAGTAACTTTTCAGTATGTAAAATGTTAAGAGAAAAAGGTTTTATTGGCAACCTTTGAATTTGTAGAATGCCTCACCCATGAGAATACCTGTCACATGAGTTAAAATCAGCCCCAAGTATCCACATTTTGTCTCCTTTCTAGTTTCTTCGCTGTATTTAAGATCCACATATCCAGACTCCTGCCCCTCCCCAGCCCTAAGGGCTCTGGCAGGTAAGGCTGCCCCCGATGCTTAACTACCCATGTAGCATCTGACAAGTGGCTGACTAAAGTAATTTCTGTTATAACATGGATCTTTTAGAATGACTGATTTTTATAAAGAATAAGCCTTTGGCACTTCACTGGCCTAGAAAACATTCAGTAATACAAAATTACTGTAATCAGTTTGCAAAATCTTAACCAAAATCAGATATTTGATTAGAAATTCAGAATTTTCAATGCTGCTTCGAAAAATACTTCTGCACAATGCTGTCTTTCTCATAATGAAAAAAAGAAAGAACACCCGATAATTCAGCAGTGTGTTGAAAGCACAGATACTTTCTGTTCCCTTGTCTTAGGTCTTCCAGAAACTCTGCTTTGAGCTTGTTAAGTTCTTCTGCTAGAAGTTTCAGCTTGTAAGGAGGCACCTGTTCATCTAAAATCAAGATATTCTAAAATTACTTGTGTAAATTAAATCAAGTTGGGCTGTCTAGTGACATCAGGAAATTGATTTAATTACTTTGGACAAACCAATCAGATTCTTACACAGTCATAATTGAGTTGGTATAATATATGGACAAAAGGTCATGTTAATGTGATACAGCAAATCATGGAAATAACTTGCTATGAAATTCCTGAGCAGAGAATACAAGCCTGTAAAGGAATTTTTTTGTTGTTGACAAGAGAGTTGACTCAACATTCTTCTTGAACTAACAGGTAGTGAGGCAAAAACAACAGACAGCAAATGACATTTTGGTTTTGAAGCTGGGATGTTACCTACTACAGCTGTCCGATAGAACTTTCTACAATGGTGGAAGTGTCCTGTATTGACCCTGTTCAACCCAGTGCCCACTAGGCAGCCATGTGGGCACTGTGACTGGAACTGAATTTTCTTGTTAAACAGCTTTCTTGAGAGAGAATTCACATACCTTACAATTTAGCCATTTAAACTACAACTCACATATCCACACCTATCACCACAATTTTAGAACATTTCATCGTCTTCGGCTGCCACCCTCTTCCCTATCCCTGTCACCTCTCCCAGCCCCTAAGCAACCACCAGTCTACCTTGTGTCTCTAGACTTCCCTGTCCTGACATCTCACCCGACGACTGATGTGGCCTTTCTGATGCGCTTTTTTTCATTTTGCACAATTTTCAAGGTTCATTAACACTGTAACATACTGATGCTTCATTCCTCTCTATGGCTGTATAATCCATGTTAATGTACACACCACATCAGCTGATGGACATGTGGGTTGCTTCCATCTTTTGGCTACTATGGATAATGCTGCTATAAACATTTGTGTACAAATTGTCGTATGAGCTTGTTTCATTTCTCTTACGTCCTTAGGACTGGAACTGCTGGGTCCCATATAACCCTACACTGCTAGGCTGTTGGCCAAAGCAGCCGCACTGTTTTGCACCCCCCGTAGCCATGTAGGAGGGTTCTGATTTCACCACATCCTCAGCTACACTTACACTTCTTGATTCTCGGTGTCTAGTGCGTGTGCAGTGGTATCTCATTGTGGTTTTTGATTTGCATTTCCCTGATGACTAAGCTTGTTTTCACAGAATATACCCAGCATACCTTTCGCTTCCTTCATTGTCTGAGAGACAATTCTTCGCAGAGTCTGATCAGCTTGATGAAGAGTGTTGGTTGAACAAACAATTCTGTCTGTTTCCTGTGTAACACAGACGTTGTTTTTAGAACAGTTACATAGTTTTACGAAAGACATGGCTTAAGTGGAGGTGCCTTATTTGAAAAGATGAAACGTTGAAGAGGCTTCTCTGTTCCTTATTCTTCCCTTGCAGGGGGTTAAAAGAAATACATCCAGTTGTAAACTGGGTTCCATGTGGGCGGTGGGATGATAGTAAATATCCAATAATGGGCTCTCCAGAAAAATAAAAAAAAACAAGATCTATCTGGAGTGTTTGTCAATCTCTGTGGTGTAACTAGCCTCATCCTTGCCCATCCCAAGCTATGAACACCAAGGTCTGGCATTTCTGAAAATGTAACAGCTCAGCGGCAAGTGTAGCTGTGGCCAGGCGCCGCTGTGTCCAGGCGCCAGGAGCTGAGTGCCGGGGCACCCTTCACAAGGTACTCCTGCGTTACACTCCGCTCAAAAAGATCTTCCTACAAAAAGTTGTTCCTTCTCATTTATACTAAACTGAAACCGGAAGACTTACCTTTTGTTCCACGTTGTCCTCAACATATTTCACTGGATTTTCCAGGGCAGTGAGCAATAAATCAGTCAACTCTGGGCTGTAAGAGAAAATGGGGTAAAATAAGACATTCCAGTAAACTTGTGTTTTTAAAGAACTTGTGTTTATGAATACCAACTTGAATTGTAAAAGAATAAAAGTGCTATAATCCAAGACCCTAAATAAAAGGGGAACAAAAGCAAAATGATTTAAAAACTGCCTTCTACTTGGCAAAATTCAAATGTAGAAGCTCAACAAATCATAAGTCTCCCAAAACCCCTCATTTAAAAAAAATATTAGTATCTTAAGACATATCAGTCAATAGACTTTGGAAAGATACTGTCTTTTCCCTCCTTAAGTGTTGAACTTGAGGGTACCAGAACTCTTCTTTTATTCCCTAAGGAAAGATGCGCAGTCTTCACTCTCTGACTTTCGCTCATTCACTGCATGTGGATTAGCTAAGGCCCTCACTTGTCCAGGGCCCGTGGAGGGCTGCGGTAGAATTCATTCCTTCATTTAACAAATATTTATTGAGCGTGTTATATGAAAAATATTGTACAACCAGGTATGTGAAGCTGCTAAGCTGAGGGTAAAGCAAGGTCCCCACCTTCTCCAGGAAATAACATAATGGAGAAAGACAGTAAATTAAGCAAAAAATAATTTCAGACAGTGACAAGTAGCGAGTTAAGAAAACACACGGTGATAGATAATGAGAGTGACTGGGTCCTCTAACATCCTTCCCAGCTGGTGAGGGTGGTCAGGGAAGCCAGTTAAGCACAAACACATGGCAGGGAAGAGGTAGCCGCAAGTACGAAGTCCCCAAGGCAAGAACAGAGTTGCAAGAACAGGGTTGTGTTTGTGCAACAGAGGTAGCTGGTTGGGTTGAAAAGTAGCAAAAGGTCAGATGCATCATATTAGATGCAGGATCAAGGTTAGAACATGTCGGCTCTGATAAGGAGTCTGGATTTTACTCAGAGTGCAAAGGGTAGCACTGAAAAAATTTAAGGCAGCAAACTCACCGAGTTAAATCTCAACCTCAGGAGGCCTTTTCTCACTAAAAAGAACCCAGGTTGCAGAGTGAGTGAGCACTGGGTCCAAATCTTGGCTCTGCCACTTACTACCTGGATGCATTAGTTACTGGCCTGGGCCTTGGCTACCCCATCTCTAAAAGGGAGAGGACTGCATGTACCCCCAAAGGGTCATTGTGAGGATCCAATGAGGTCATACATAGAACGTGTCCAGAACACGGCCCGTACGTAGCATCTGCTCAGTTGCTGTTGCTGCCAGAGCAGCAGCAGGATTTCACGGGAGCCTGGGAAGGAAACACCTGTCAGATCATCTTCCTAAGAGATCTTCTAATTTTGCCAAGTAGAAGGCAGTTTTTAACCGCCAGACTGCAACCCACCTGTTCAGCCCCGCTGTGACTATTTTGGACGTGTAAGAACACTCGAGCAGGTTTTGAAGGCCCGGGCCGAACTGCAGATTGTGCTGAGGGCTGGACTGGCACCGGAGAAGCCCACCCTCCTTCCCCTGCTTCCAGCAGGAACTGAAGCTGACTGAAAGCACTGACGATACCCTCCTGCTGCTCCCGTGGGATACCGCAACTTCTCAAGCAGCTAGTTGCTGCCAAAGGAAAAATTTTAAGTATTCCAAAATGAGTCACAAGCAATTGGTTACGTACGTGCCTGCTCGAAGTCCCAGGGTATTATGAGCAGTTAAAATTAGAAACCTCAGTAACAAGCTTATTGTATAAACCCTATAAACAATAGTCACTTAAATCCAATTTTTAAATTATGTTAAAGTACTTATTATAAAATACATGGAAACTATACCCTGGGAACTAAACATTTTGAAGAATGAATTGTAAAAAATTAGCCTTTAAAAATTGCAGATCCCCTATGGACAAGAGGCAGGAGCTCAGGCAATGTGGGCAGTATGCCTCTAGAACTGCACCGGCTGACAGAAGAACCACCAGCCACATGAGCCTACTTAAGTTTAAAGTAATTAAGATTTAAAATGCAGGTCATCAGTGGCACTGGGTATATTTCATCTGCTTAATGGTCACATGCAGCTGGCGGCGACCACACTGGACAGTGCAAACGTAGAGTATTTCATCACTGAAACAGTGAAATTTCTATTAGAAATGTGCTGTTCTAGAACTCTCAAGGCATATATTATGCATGCAGTGCATTAGACACCGCAGCCACAGGCCTTACCTATACAGAAGCAGTAAAATTACAGTGAGGTTTAAGGCAAAATTAGGATTCAGTATCCATTCCAGTCTTTTTCTATCTGTAACAGCACTATTGGGCAACTATTTAGCTTAGTCTGCCACTTTAGCAAGAGCATCAATGTGTCCTACTCTGAATCCCTGCTCTGACCTCTGAGAGACCAGAATTCCAACCAGGGCACATGTTTGCAAACAAATGTGGATTCAAATGTCAGCTGTCACAAGCTCGGTGACTTTGGGCAAACTAAACTTTCTCGCTCAGTTTCCTCTTTAACACAAAAGGGGAAATGGCAGTATCCCTCCAAGGCCTGTGTGAGGATCAACCAACTGGATGTACTGTAAGTGAAGCACTCAGCACAGCGCCTGCCTTAGGGAGACACCCAGGGAAGGATGGCTTTGAGTAGGGTACCTGGCCCCAGAAGAACATGCTGGACTCTGAACTGTGAGGCTGTTGTGTTCCCAGGCATTTTTCTTGGGGTTTGGCTCTTCTATCTTTCTCGCCATCAGTTGGATGGTGTCAGTAGGCAGTGCCCGAGGTCTCTGGCCATTCCTCTGTAAACAGGTCTCGAGAGAACAATCTAAAAAGACCTGGCAAAAGCCTAGTGAATCTGAAAACAATTTGAAACCACAAAAATTACTGGTGTACTATTTTCCAAAAGGTGAAATAAATATATTAGACAAATAATCCCAGCCACAGCAGGGGAAACCATTTGCAATACTGAGCATCTAGCTTTGAAAATTAAGTAAATTCATATAGACCTTCTAATCCAATTAAATTCTCACTGAAGACAGTAATGATTTTGATATGCAAATAAATGTGTGGGCATGTAAGGAAAAAAATGTTCTAATTACATTTCCGAGCCAGTTGGTAGACTTCATATCTCATACTTTGATAATAGAAGTTGTCATCTAAAATCAAAAACAAAGGTCCAGAAATAGCAGTCTTCGTTAAGAGGTAGCTAGACGGGGCCTCAAGGGCTGCAGAAGACAGCAGGTCTTGATCCGTTAAGCAGGTTATAAAATCTTCCCACATGGCTTCCGTCCTGTTGGCTGGGGCAGACATCTGACACCCGTTAATGACAGCCAGCAAGAAGCATTCTATGTACTTCAACAGTTCCTGCCGAAGCAATTTCCACTGGGATGGCTGCAAAAGACCGAAGAATTGCGATTTATGGTAGATTAAGGTAGGCATGCCTCATGGCCACCCGGCCCCATATGAAAATTTCCGCCTGCCAAAATTTCCGCCAATTTACTGAGCCATTTGGTGTTCCCTAAACAAAATTTACTTTCTCATGTCTCCATGTCCTCCTATAAAACTCCTCATCAATGATATTAGTCCTCTGTGAACTCTTCTCAGATTCAACCTTGCAGAAAGCAGCTCAGACCCTCTCTTGGCTATGAGGACACCTTGTTCTGCACATGTTGGGTCTTCATTCCAGCAGAGTTTACTCTGTTTGGACATTTGTTTGCACAGCTCTATGTCCTTGCTACTCCGTTGTACATCCAGCCTCCAGCAGAGGGTCTGGCACTAACAGGTGCTTCAGAAAGCCATATTAGATAATTGAATGACTGAATGAGCGAATAAATGAATGAAAAGCTATTGTTACCATCTAGGAGAAAGGAGGAGCCAAAATCAGTATCCTGCCAAAATAAATTAGTGTGGCTATGATAGAGCAATGCTGGTTTGTCTTTGAAATGAGAAGGGTTATGGACAGAAAGAGGATCCATGGAAAGGTCCCTGGGTTAACAGGGGAAGACCTCAGGCTAACAACAGGGTGGAAATGGGGTGGGGAAATGTAGAGGAAGCAGACTGAAGGGAAGAGAATAAACAGCTTGAAAATACACATGATCTTGCACTGCTCGAGGGCTGTGGAGAGAACTAACATAGTTCTGAGGTCAAGCACAAGGACGGGAGATAGGGGTCCCTCTCCTGCCTGTCCCTGCCTTACCACATCGCTGAAATTACAGCACATGCAACAAATCGATCAGCAAAACTAACTAAAAAGAAAACCCACTAAAAAAGGTGAGATAGCCTTCTCCTGTGACCAGGTGAGTTCCATGGCCTTCATCTGTAGGAGGAGAGTGGCCCAGCAAATACAACAATCACTATCAACAACTTTCAGCTTTCTCCAGAGTGCTGAAAATACTATCATCTAAGTACACCCACTTCTACTAGGGACTTGACACCGTATTTACCTCATAATGAGCCAAAAATGGGAAAATATATATCTTTGCTGGAGTGGTCCAAAATGTTTCTGTACACCGAATGTGCTGTACTTTCGCATATAAACTTATGGAGTGGAATCATGCCATGTTTGTATTTTATTTATGGTGAACTTATCTACACTCAGGCACTAACAACAAAAATAAGTATTTAAATTTTTCAGGATATTTCAAGCAGATGTGAATGTAGTCCTCCCCCAGCGGTCTCAGTTTTCACCTGCATCTCCAAGGGGATGCCTCTCACCGCGCCCATAGTGATTTGAGGGCTAAGGAGAAATATGTACTTGTCAAGTTGGTCCCTAATGCAAGCTCGTTCCTTCATGCAGTGGTCGACGAAGAAGAGCTATCTTTTCCAATGCTGGCGTTGGCAGGTTTACCCTGAGGTGAATGAAACTGAGCTTCAGGTTCTTCATTTGTACAGCATCTTTATCGTCTTGGAAGAGGTCCTAGCAATTTTGTTATTTACTATTTTGTATTATTTTTATTTAAAAGGGTTCTCCAAATTGTATAAGCTTTAAGCCTCACAATACCTGGATTCGCCCCTGGCTGGCTGTTACTGTTGGAACTTTTGAGAGAGTAACTTTCCCAAAGGATTTTCAAGAGTATATTTAACTATGGAGATTTCAGAACCTGTCTTATTAAGCCTCCACTGTCTAGCATATACAATACATATATGCCCTATGTATACACATAAACCTCTGCAATACATTACTCTAAGATGGAGTCAACTCATTCTGTTAAACAACTCCACTTCCCTCGAACTCCAGTCTCTTCTGGGTATCCGGGCTAACATACCCCACCAGGTGTCACCCAGGACCCAGCGAGGTAAGTGTACTGCGAAGTACGGCCGCAGCCTAGGCCCCGCCCCCTCTGTACGTACCAATGGCCCTGCGCCGGCCTCCTCGAGGAACGCGTCCGGCATGACATCATCGTAGGCGACGACGCCCACGGCCCAGCCCCGCTCCCGTCTGAGCCAGTGGCGGAGGGCTAGCGCGAAGGTCGATTTTCCTGCCGCGGGTAGGCCGCAGAGGACGCAGAGTCCTAGCTTCCTCTGCCCCTCGCCGCGCGCACCTCGGGCCTCCCCTCCGGGCTTCATGTTGCCCGGGAGACCGAAGGCCGCTGCGAACGTGGTCACCGGAACTGTTCTCCGACTGCGCGCGCGCAGTCTCCCACCTCCCTACTGCGCCGCCTGGTGTCGTTGGAGGAATGGGCGAGTCTTTGAATCCGAAATGATACACGTGGTCACCTGAAGCACTGGGGCCGACCCCTCCGTGAGGCGAATCCTTTAGTCGGGGAAGACCACGGCGATGCGTTTCCCAACCCCAGGACGTCTTTCTAAAGGGTCAGAGTTGAATTTAATCTTCAGTTAGAATCATTCTCCCTACTGGAAACTTGCAAGACATTAGGATTTGTGCCTGCAATTAGTTACGATGAATTCCCCTATGCAGGGAAATCAGACTGAACCTCTTCCCCCAGCCGTGTATGGAAGACCAATGACTGGAAGTCAAAGAATAGGAAGGGAAACTAACGGTTCGACGAGCGGGCTCCGCTGCCCTTCTTTGATATAATTGACAGGTGGAAGGTCAAAGTAGCTGTTAGTTGCGCACTAACACCACAAGTGGGCAGCAAGGTGAGGCAACTAGGGCAGCAAAGGAACATACCTAGACCTCAATTTCAGTGCATTCATGCAGAGGACAATAGGTTATTTTAGTGTTAAATACTAGGCTATGGAGACATATAAAACAAATTCCTTGTGTGGGGAAATAGTTTTTAAAAAATTAAATTAAGATTCTAGCTTTCACCTTATTTTAAGGTATGTTCAAAATGTGAGCAAGTGAGGTTAAAATAATGTACACTGGGGAAAAAATACAACCAATAACTCAGTGCTAAACCATGCAGTCGGAATCATACAACCTTTTCAGATTTGTTTCTTTCACTACCAGTGCACATTAATATATGCACTGAAGATTTGTTTGTTCTCATGGTTTAGAAGCTCACATCTTTTTAGCGCTGAATAATATTCCATTGTCTGCATAGATCAGTTTATTCGTTCACCTACTGAAGTACAGGACATCTTGGTTGTTTCCAAGTTTTCGCAATTATGGGTAAGACTCCTATAAACGTCTGTGAGCAGGTTTTAATGTGTATGTAAGTTTTCAACTTATTTGGGTAAATATGAAGGAGCATGCTTACTGGATGTTATGGAAAGAGTATGTTTAGTCTTGGAAGAAACTGCTAGACTGACTTCCAAAGTGGCCGTACCGTTTTGCGTTCCCACAGCAATGAATTAGAGTTCCTGTTGCTTCACATTCTTGTCAGCACTTGGTGTTGTCAGTTTTAGATTTTAACTAATAGTTGCAGAGTAGTATCTTGTTATTTTAACTTGAAATTTCCTAATAACATGTAATGTTGAGCATCTTTTTGTGTTTGTCATCTGTACATCTTTTTTGGTGAGGTGTCTGTTCAGATCTTTTGGCCATTTTTAAATTGGGTTGTTCATTTTCTTATTGCTGTTTTAAGAATTCTTTGTGTCTTTTTATAAGTCCTTTATATGATATATCTTTTGCAAATATTTTCTCCCAGTGTATACCTTGTCTTCTCATTCTCTTGACAGTCTATCACAGAGCAGAAATTTTATCTAAATGCAGTCCAGCTCACCAATTATTTCTTTCATGAATCTCGTCTTTTAGAATCAAGTTGCACTAAAATCTCTTTGGGATTCTGATTGGAATTTTATTGAACCTGTAACTCTGTTTATAACATTTAGACCCAATTACTTGTCTCCTAATAAAGTTTTATATTTTTTCTATAGATGCCCTAAATATCTTTTAAAAATTTTAACTCCTTAGTGTTCTCTGATAATATTGTAAATTGTATCCTCACTAATTGTTTTGTTTCCTGTTCTTGTAAAGAAATGCAATTCACTTTTGTTTATTAATCTTATATCCTGCTGCCTTGCTAGCTTTTCTTGTTTGTACAGTCCAATTATTTTGTAGGTCTCTCATTTCAAGTGTATCTGATCTTTCTTCATGATCAGATTTAGGTTATTTTTTTAGGAAGAGTACCACAGCAGTGCCATATTCTCAAATGAAAAGCAGAGTGTTGGTTTTCCCCACTATTGGTGATGTTAATGTTAGCCAGTTGATTAAGGTGGTGTCTTCCAGGTTTCTCCACTGTAATACTACAGCTAACTTTGTCATTAATATCTCATGGAGAGCCACTTGGAGACTATGGGAATATCCTGCTTCCTACAGAACTTTCACCACTTTCTCACCTGGTCAATTATAGCTACGATGGTCTTCAGATGATGATTTCCTAACTCTGTCCTACATTTATTGGGGTTCTGCTGAAAGTAGGAGGTTTTATCATTTGTATCAGGATGGATTTATAAATGTTCTTGAATGGATTTTGATTTTATTGAATGGATTTGAATCTACGAGTGGTTGGTGCTCAAACTGTCTGAGTTGCAAAGTGGAGGCCCTTCAAGCTGACTTTTGTCATGTTCCCATCGTTTTTCTAGATTTTAATTTGAGAGAGAAAGGTCAATGTGAGAGAAACATCAACTGGTTGCCTCTCATACATGCCCCAACCAGGGAAACCAGGCATGTGCCCTAATTGGGAATTGAACCAGCGACGTTTTGCTTTGTGGAACAACACCCAACCAGCTGAGCCACACTAGTCAGGGCCCCATCATTCTTTTGAGCATTTCCCTATTTTAAGGTACTCCACTATGTCGCAGGTCCATCCTGTTCTTTCCTGCCCTAGCTCCTGAAGCAGCCATTTCTTCAAGAAGCTCTGTTTTTTTTCTGTTTTTCAGTGGAGATTGGTACTCAGAAACCAAGATCTGCACACTAAGTGTGCTCAGTGTTACAGATGTGTTGTTGCTTCTTGCTATTTGAGCAGAGAGTGCTGGGAGGTCTTTAATATCCATCCAGCCATGCATCGTGGGTTCACTAGAGTACCTTCAATACCTGTGTAACACCAGGGGATACATTTTAGGGGTCCTCTTTTCCATCTTTGTAATTCCTCTATCAGTGAGAAACCTGGTTCTTAGTATCCTCAAAATATGTACTTATTTGCTCAATTGTGGAATACAAAACCACTTTTAAATCACTTTTCAATGTCACTGGGCAAAACCTACCAAAGGTAAGTATAGTTCTTTTTAATCTTTAGTATGAGGATATATAGCCAAAATATTGCATTCAGAAGTTGCTTGATCAGTACCCCCTCCCATCCCTGGTTTTTGTTGTTTTTGAGTGTGCCAGACATTGACAGGGCTCTCCCAGATCCTGTCTGCTCCATTCCCACCCGGCTCCCACAGGTACCAAACACATTTGTGTTTCTTGTATTTCTTTTTGCAAAAGTGGGCACGTGTATATTTTATTCCCCTTCCTTCTTATACAAAAGGTGGCACAGTATAAATTCTTTTGCATTTTGCTTTTTTTCCTGCTTAATTAACAATATATCTTGGAAACTACTACATCACTTCATTCTTTTTCTGTGGCAGCATGGGACTCTACTGTACTGATGTACAATATTTTATTCAATACTCACCTATGTATGGACATTTAGGTTTCCAACATTTTAAAATTACAAACAATTCTGATGGATAGCCTTGGAAATTACACACACACACACACACACACTTCTGTATTTGACATCATCTTCAGTAAATTCATAGAAATAGAATTTCTCTTTGAATCATCTGCAAGTCACCAGTCTTCCTACTAAGTTTTCAAAAAATGTTATCCTAAACTGTGAGGCAGATACTCAAGATGATACCAGATGTCGAGCTACTTTTATACTACCTAGTTTGTGTCTCTTTAGTGTTTCTCTGCATCCCCCAAAACGGCTCTGCTCCTGATATTGTGAGGCTGAACGCATAAACTCCATAAACATGTTGAAAGTGGGTACTAAGACCCAGAATAATCATCAACCTCACTAACCCGCAGAGCCACTGAAGTGTCTGAGGAAAGATCAAAGCAGTTTTACTAAGATAGAGGGGATCCTAATGTCACCAGCCTCTGCCTTATAGCAACAATGGCGAGATAGATTTCAATTCCTTGGTTCCTTAAGCTTCCAAAACAACTTTTGTTTGAAGAAAGTAATTCCTAGAGATTTCCAATGAGACTTCTCACTGTCTCCTTACTTCTTAACATTGTGTTATATGTTTAAAATAATTATAAAGATGTTTAAAACAATCAACCTCTTCAACAGTCTAATAAATAAGCCTTGTGTTTTAACACTGTGAAAGTTGTTTATTCAATATTCACTTGATATTTGTTTACCGGATACTATAGTAAATGCTGAGGATTCACCCATAAAAACATCTCTTGGTGTTAAAAAAAAAAAAGCTCAATTTATTTGAGGAGAGAAAGTGAAAAAAGATAAAACCTCCACAGCACATATAATTAAAATTTTGACTCCCGGCCAAGATGGAGGTGTAGGTAGATACACTTTGCCACTTCACACAACCAAAATAAGGCAAACAACAAATTTAAAACAAAAAACCACCAGAGCTACCAGAAAATCAAACTGTATGGAAGTCCGACAACCAAGGAGTTAAAGAAGAAATATTCATTCAGACTGGTACGATGGGTGGAGACAGGCAGCAGGGACACAGAGGATTCCAGGCAAGGCAGCAACTGGTGGACTGGGGCAAACGAGGCAGCAATTGGAGGAGCAGGTGGTCCCACATTTGTGTGCAGATAAACCAGGAGAAACTACTGGGGAGCAAGACAGACCACGCAACCCAGGGTTCCAGCACTGGGAAATAAAGCCTCAAAACCTCTAACTATAAAAACCTATGGGCATTGTAGTGGTGGGAGAAAGCACCAGTCTTACAGGAGAGTTTGTTGGAGAGACCCACAGGGTCCTAGAGTGTACACAAATCCACCCACCCAGGAATCAGCACCAGAAGGGCCCAATTTGCTTGTGGGGAGTGGAGCAAGTGACTAAAAGCATGCAGAGAGCCAAGCAAGCAGCATTGTTTCCTCTTGGACCCCTCTCCTACATAGAGCACCACAATGCAGTCATGTGGGTTGCCTCACCCTCGTGAATACTTAAGGCTCTGCCCCTTGTAACACCTGTGCTGAGATGAAAAAAATATATGGCTTTAATAAAATAGATCAAAGCTCCAAAAATAGAACCAAGCAATGAAGAGATAGCCAACCTATCAGACGCAGAGCTCAAAATACTGGTAATCAGATTGCTGACAGAAATGGTTGAGTATGGTTGCAAAACAGAAGAAAAAGTAAAGGCTATGCAAAGTGAAATGAAGAGAAATGTACAGGGAACCAACAGTGAAGGGAGGGAAACTGGGACTCAAATCAACAATATGGTTGATTAAATATTCAACCAGAACAGAAGGAAGAAACAATAATTTAAAAAAATGAGAGGTTTAGGAAGCTCCGGGACAACTTTAAATGTTCCAACATCTGAATCATAGGGGTGCCAGAAAGAGAAGAGGAAGAGCAAGAAATTGAAAACTTGTTTGAAAACATAATGAAGGAGAACTTCCCCAATCTGGCAAAGGAAATAGACTTCCAGGAAGTCCAGGAAGCTCAGAGAGTCCCAAAGAAGTTGGACCCAAGGAAGCACACACCAAAGCACATCATAATCACATTATCCAAGATTAAAGATAAGGAGAGAATCTTAAAAGCAGCAAGAGAAAAGGAGACAGTTACCTATAAAGGAGTTTCCATAAGACTATCAGCTGATTTCTCCAAAGAAACCTTACAGGCAAGAAGGGGCTGGAAAGAAGTATTCGAGGTCATGAAAGGCAAGGACCTACATCCAAGCTTACTCTATCCAACAAAGCTATCATTTAGAATGGAAGGGCAGATAAAGTGTTTCCCAGCTAAGGTAAAATTTAAAGGACTTCATCACCATCAAGCCTTTTTTATATGAAATATTAAAAGGATTTATTTAAGGAAAAGAAGATTAAAAACTATGCACAGTAAAATGACAACTCACAACTATCCAACAACATAACATAAAAACAAAAACTAAGCAAACAGCTAGAACAGGAACAGAATCACAGAAATGGAGATCACATGGAGGGTTATCAGCGGGGAACAGGCAGGGGAGATTAGGGGAAAAGGTACAGGGAATAGGAAGCATAAATGCGGTACAAAATTGACAGGGCGAGGTTAAGAGTAGTATTAGAAATGTAGAAGCCAAAGAACTTACATGTACGATCCATGGACATGAACTGAGGCGGGGTAGAATGCGTGTGGGAGGGGTGCAGAGTGGAGGGGGATAAAGGGGTAAAAATGGGACAACTATAATAGTGTAATCAATAAAATAAAAAATGTAATTAAAATTTTCTTAATATTAACAAAATTTACATTAGCTGTTTATATTATGTTCTCTATAAAAGAAGAGCTATTAAAAGTAAAATTGGTAGAAAGGGAATTTAAAGCTTTCCCTTAACCTGTAATCCCATAGTACAACCTATCCTTGGAGGGACATTAATAAACATACCTCAAACTTCTATAATTTTGCATAAATATAGGTGATTTTTGCAGGAAACACACACTACTCAAAATGCACTATAAGCATATTATGTTGAACTTGACGGGTTATTTGTCCAGAATGTGCAAGAGTCACAAAAATAGAACAAAAAAGAACACATCCTATAGCTGATGTGGCTTGAATGCCACTTGCCTTCATTACTGACTTACCAAAATAAGAGCTGGTTTGTGCAGACCCTTAAGGCAAGCAATTTTAAGTTACTTCCAAGTTCCCAGAGATGCAGAATAAAACGATTCCATGCAATGGGTCCATTATGAAGGTTCATTTTAAGCCAGGTGTTCTGAAGCTGGAGAGGATTTTTCCATAGATACTGTGTCATTCATGCTGGTGACCTTTTCAACCTACTCTACTGATTCAAGTTAGTGTGCATTACTGTAGATCCAAGCAGAAGGTGGTTTTTTTAAATTAGGAAGATAAAACGTATAGATACACAAAAGCTGTTTGCAGTTTTTAGTGCTATCAGGGTGTAAAGGCCCTGACCAGGTAGCTCAGTTGGTTACAGTGTTGTACCAATACACCAAAGTTGCAGGTTCGATCCTGGGTCAGGGCACATACAAGAATCGACCGATAAATGCGTAAATCAGTGGAACAAGTCAAGGCTTCTCTCTCCCTCTAAAATCAATTAGAAAAAACTGTCTAAAAAAAGGTCAGGGGGAGTGTAAAGGGTTTCTGAAACAAAACTGTTTGAATCTATTATGGAACACACAGTTAGCAACAAGCATGGTTGTGGTGTTCCTACTGACTTCAAGACTTGGTTTATCTGGGGCAGGGGAAATGAAAGAGGAAAGCACGGGGATCTTTGGATTTCTGACTCCTGGTTATTCGGCCTTATATTTAAATAGTCAAAATCCAAATGATATACCGATCTTGCTCTGCAAACTGCACATTGGTATTTCTGAAGAGCCTATTTTTCTTTGGACTGTCCAAATATGTGAATAAGAATGAAAGTTAATTTATAACCACAGGAAGCAGGACATACTGGGCAGAACTACTGAGGTAGACAACCTCCAATGAGTGGAATACTTTGTTTTAAAAACTTAGCAAAAAGGACCTTCACATTTAAGGACTTTTGAACTCTGACATTCCACTTTTCTATAATCTTTATTTTTTCTTTTAAAAGATGAAAAACTCATTTGCACAAACCTCTTCAGAAAGAGGATGGCTGGAGGTGGTGAAGCATTTACCTTTCTGCTTGGCAGGGCATCTGGGAAGTCCCACCTGCTTTCACTTTTCCAACCATTACTGGTCCCAGAATAGATGGGAGACATCTGGTTCTTCTTACTGACGCATGTAAAGAATTACAGATCAGCAACTGTATTAGCGTGCACTCAGAGTTTATTAGTGACTCTTTCCCATGGAAGAGACTGGGCCTAACTAGGGCAGGGTGTGGGGGTGGGGTGGGGTGAAAGGCAGAGGTTCAGGGCAAACCAGGGTGGCAAAAGCATGAGCGGCTGAAGGCCCAGGTGGCAAGCCCCAGGGTGGCCTGAGAGCCAAGAGCACCCAGAGAGAGTCCTTTGTACTGAGGACTTACATGTTGGCGGGATGGGGTGAACAAGTTACACACTGGTTGACAGGTAAAGGTGGTGCCAGCTTCCCTGGGGCAGGGGGAGAGGGGCAACATGCCTATCTAAACTGAGGTAAGTGTGGGGGTCTGTTAGTTCAAATCCTTATCTTGCTCCAGACTCCATTTGTTCATCCTGTTGTAAAACCGATACTTGACAGGGGGCAGTTAATGAAAGTTGGGGCGATTACCCAAAGTTATTTATGGGCTCTCCTTTGGGCCCTGTGGACCCTCTCTGGCATTTCAGACCCTGGGATGAAAGCAGTTTCAAGGCCTTCTTTCCCAGATAATGGGCACTCTACTTAGAATTTCAAGGATGTCCCTCCTTCCTTGCCAAGATAGTTTCTTATGATGCCAGAACACCCGGCTTTATTATGGGACCAGGCTCAGGACTGCTGAGTCCTGGGTGAGACGGTGTCTCCCTCCTCCTCCCTGCCTAGGTTTACCATTCATTCAACCTAAGTGATAAAAGGGGTTTCCTGGCAACCAGGACGCTGGCCCCTGGCCAGTAACAGCAGTGCAGTCTAACAGTTTTCCCTAAGCTGTCTCCTGCCTCATTTTTCCTGAGAGTCATGGTTCTCAAAAATTCTTTTTTGGGCTGTTGAGGGGTGAAGGTCTGTCTTCCATAGCTGCTTCAGGCTTGGATGGGGCAGTAGACCCTGTCTATTGAGAACCACGAGACTCTCACCCTATCTATCTGGGAGTTGGTGAAGAATTTCTGGGATTGTCAGGGATGCTGTACGTTGGTACAGAGGAGGGGGAGGATAGTGTCCCTCCATTGGCCCACGATAGATGCCTGGAACCTCTGGTTCCAGAGGTCAATAGTTGTTCATGACAATCATTTGCAGCTTTATAGTCTCTGTTCTAGAAGAGATAAATTTAGTAAGATGATTATCATGGGTCCAAATAATAGTATCATTAGTATAATTAATAATGGTGCTGCAAAGGGAAGAAGACATGAGCCATGAATTTGAATCCCGAAGACAGACTGAACTTTTGATCCCAGAGCAGACTCGGGGATACTTTGAATGTTTTGCTGGACCTGTCCTGATGTGTTAATGTAGAAGCAACACTCTTCCTTGAGGTAGACATGTTTCTCCTGCTGAGGCTGTGAGGAGTCTAATGCCCTTCGATTTCGGAGGGCAATTCCAGGTAATGAGTCCAGTTTCTCTTGGGAGTGCTGCCAGCGTTTCCCGTTTCAGTCAATGACTCAGCTGTTCCTGTGATAGGCAGTGGTGGGTTCCTAATGAAGTTCAGCCTACCGCTGCTCCTGTGGTAGAGAGAATCCCCACAAGTGGTATTAGAGGAATAAGGAGACCAAACCTCTTGAAAAGATGTCCTTGTCCTTGTAATGGGAATGGGACGGAGGTATTTTCTCACTTTGTGGAAACATACCCCAGGGAGCAGACTCCTCTCCACTGTGGAGGGAGGGTCCAGTATGCCTGGGACCCACAGACCCAATAGACGCCTGTCAAAGGGGGTATTTCTGCCGTCAGAGCAATTTCTGCCAGCTTAACTGGCTGCGTTTCTACAGAGACGTATCTGCCCTTGACTAGTTGCCTGGTCCTTGGGTATTTGGTGCCCCACCATTGTAGTCCTTGTGCCGCCAGCGAGGCTGCAACCAGGGGGTCTATTACAGGATTGCGGAAACTTGGGCTCTTTATGAATTCAGTAAAGATAGAGCCCCTCTTCATTCCAAAATGTACGGCAACCTGAGAGCTGCGGTACAGAGTGATACAGTCCTCTCTTTCTTGTGGGAGGAAATTATTAACTGAATAGGATGGCCTGCCTTGGCAGTACGTTGTTTTTGGTGAGGTTTTGTATAAAGGTGGACTAGGAACAGCTGGCTTTGGAAAGCGGGTGTGTATGAAATTTGTTTCGTCCCCTGGATTAGGAATTCCCCCAGAGATATAGGGTATGGCAGTGAGGTGAATTCCACAAGTAGTGTTTGTGAGCGGGGGATCTGGGACTAGAAAATTTTGTTGGCACTGGCTGTCAGCAAGCCTTCCCACAGGTATGCCTCCTGGAGCATTACTGACAATGCAGAAGGGGTAGCTGACCTGTAGATGATTTGTTAAGTGAGAAAATGCAAGCCCTCTAGGGGAGCGTTGACTGCTAGTGGAGAAAGTCCTGGGCAATTGCTTAGCAAGGTTTTGAGTGGCTATCATGCCCCATGGGATGAAATGTACAGTGTTTTCATCCAGGGTTGCAGAGATGTTTCCCCACTGTTCTGGTGCCAGTGGCTGAACATAGCCTGAAGTACAGTTGGAAAGATAAAGCAGAGAGGAAGAATTTGAAGATTGGGCAATATGATTGTCTAATTCATAGGCAGTTTTAGGTGGAGATTTAGGGGTTAAAGGGTAAAACAGAAAGCTACTTATCAGATTCAGGAGCAGCCCTGTAGCAAAGGAACCTGAGGTCCTCCACCAACGCACAGGAACATGTGGCAGCATCCTGCTGTCCCAGTTGTCTTCTTTCTGAACAGGAGCTTCAGGTCCCCCACCGGCTTAGTGTGTGTGGAGTCTGGAATCCTCTGCTGTCTGGGGAGTGATCTGGATCAACAGGAGCCGGCTTTACCCTGGAAATATGAACCCAACTGTTGACCCCCAACAGCTTTGCAGCCATGGGGGTACTCAGAACTACCTGGTAGGGTCCCTCCCATTTGGGTCAAGTTGATCTGCAGGGGATTCTTCTCTCCAAGTTTTGAGAAGTACCCAATCTCCAGGAGAGATGATGGCCAGGAGTTCTCCTCTGGGAGAAGGCCAGACTTCATCCCACATTCCTGCAATGCTTTCTGTACCTGCCCCATGTTTACTATATGCTTCAGGGCTTGATGGGTCTCAGCCTCAAATATTAAATCCAGGGTTAGGAATGGCCTGCTACATAGCATTTCAAAATGGCTGAGCCTAGCATCAGCCTTAGGGGAAGCCCCTGATTTTCATGAGGAATATAAGCAGTAGCTTAAGCAGTTCTCAGAAGTGTCTTGAGAGAGCTTTGCTAATGTTCTTTTTAAAGTTTGGTTCACCCGCTCTACCTTCCCAGAGGACTGGGTTCTCTAAGCAGAGTGGAGGTAATACTTTATGCCTATGGCCTCAGAGACTGACTGAGTAATCTTAGAGGTAAAGGAAGGCTCATTATCACTTTGCAGGGAGCATGGGAGACCAACTGGGGTATTATTTCTTTAAGGGGTGCCTTTGCTACTTCTGTGGCCTTCTCCATCTTGGTCGGAAAGGTTTCAGTCCACCCAATGAAAGCATCTATTAAAACCAGCAGACACTTGTATCCTTTATAGGAGAGCATCTTGGTGAAATCAAACTGCCAGTCGTCTCCTGGATAGGTTCCCCTCCACTGAACAGGCTCCAGCAGTGGGGGGAGGGATGGCTTTTGCCCAGGGTTGTTGTATGTGCAGAGCACAGGCTTGGCAAATATTCTTTATAGTAGTCGTTAGTCCTTTGCCTATAAATAATTTACTAACTAATGCTGTAGTAGCATCTTTCCTATGTAGAGTCATGCAAGGCCTTTAAAACCTTCCATTGAGGCCTGGGGAAGAAGTTTCTGGCCAATGTAAATCCAGGCCCTCTGTGAAAGCCCCCTAGCTCTGTAGCCCAAGATTTCTCCTCAAGACATGTAATCAGCCTTCAAGTTGGCATAGTCTATGGATGGGAATAGTGCCAATTCTGCAACTGGTCTCTGAGCTGCCTTTCTAGCTTCTTGATCTGCCTTCTTGTTCTCCTTGGTAATAGGGAACACATCCTTCTGGTGACTCCTACAATGCATTACTGCTACCTGTTTAGGGAGCCTTACTGCTTCCAGTAGATTTAAAATTTCCTGTCTTTGTTTAATGGGGGAATTTCCTGCAGTAAGGAGTTGCTTTTCTTTCCAGATGGCAGCATGAAAGTGCAGAACAAGGAAGGCATATTCAGAATCTGCATAAATATTAATCCTTGTGCCTTGTCCTAGAATGAGCTCAAGCAAGAGCTATAATCTCTACCTTTTAGGCCAAGGTTGAGGGTAGAAGAGGTTGTGCCTCAAGTGTCATATAAACTAACCACTGTGTATCCTGCCTTTCACTGCCCACTGTACAAAACTGCTCCCATCAGCGAACCACTCTTTATCAGGGTTATCTAAGGGCCGGTCCGACAAATCAGTCCTGCCAGAATAGGTGAGACTGATAATCTCTGAGCAGGAATGAGCTAAATCTGGAGATGATCCTATAGGCATTAAAGAGGCTGGATTTAATGCAAGTTTAAAGGCTGTATTGCAAGTTTTAATGGTTACTTCAGGATTGTCTAGAAGGGGCTGGTATCTGGTTAATTTATTTCCACTTAACCAGAGATGCCATTTCATTTGTAATATACCTTGGACTTGACGTGGAGTTAGAACCTCCAGCTTTTGTCCAAGCGTCAGTTTTGCATCCTCCTCAGTTGATGTGGCTGTGGCTGCTCCTGCTCTGAGACATGGAGGGCCACCGTGTTTCTACATTGTCGAGCTTTCCAGAGAAATATGCAACAGGTCAAGGTTCATTTCCTAGTTGCTGGACTAAGACTCCCAATGCTATTCCCTGCATCTCTGCTATCTATATCTATATCTATATCTATATCTATATCTATATCTATATATATAGAGAGAGAGAGAGAGAGAGAGGTTTGTTTATGTCAGGGATGCCTAGGGCTGGGGCCTCGACTAGAGCCCGCTTGAGTTTATTAAAAGCCTGATCATGTCCCTTTCCCCATATAATGGGTTCAATGTCTGGCCCCTTAGTAGCCTTATATAAAGGCTTTGCAATTAGTCCAAAGCTTGGGATCTAAATCCTGCAGAACCCAGCCATTCCCAGGAAAGAGCAGAGCTGCTCTTTGGTAGCTGGTGGTGTTAGCACAGCGATTGCCTTTATTCTCTCTGGTGACAGCTGTCTAGATCCTAGAGTTAGGATATATCCTAAATAGTTTACTCTGCTTGGAAATTTGGGCCTTTTTCTTAGAGACTCGATATCCCTGGCCCCCGAGGAAGTTCAGAGTTGGGAGTGTTGTGATGTGAGGCTTTCTTCGAGGGGCCACAGGTTAAGATACCATCTACATGTAAGACTGCTCCTTCCTGCAGTTGTAAATCTCTTAGATCCTTCTCTAACACTCTGGTGAATAGATGGGGGCTGTCTCTAAACCCTTGTGGTAGCACCATCCAGGTATACTGTTGACGAGCCATTGTTTTGGGGTCTGCCCACTCAAATGCAAACAGGTATTGGGAATCTGGGTGGACAGGGATGCAAAAGAAGGTACCTTTTAAGTCTAAGACAATAAACCACTGAGTATAGTCTGGTACATGGGTGAGGACAGTATAAGTGTTGGCCACAGGGGGGATGTAAGGGGATGACAGCCTCATTAATCTTAGGTCGTGGACTAACTGGTACTCCCCTGTGGGCTTATGAATGGGAGTATTGGGCTGTTGCAGGGGGACTAAAAGGGCACCAGATACCCGTGTGTAATAAACTGCTCTATGATGGGCTGCAGGACCTCTAGGGCCTCCTGCTTGATGGAATACTGTTTCTTGTGGGGATAAACTACCCCAGGCTTTAGGCAGATTTGGACTGGTTGGGCCATGCTGCCCCTTCTAGGAACTGGAGTCCCAAACTAGGGGATCTACTCCATGTAGAATCTGCTTTGGGATGTCATTTTCCATCTTGTCTTCACAGGCTAACATAATTATCTGTGACCTCCTGAAACTTCAGAATAGCTCCAAATCTGGCCAAGAGGTCCCATCCTAGTAATGGTATGGTGCATTTTGGAATCATTAAGAAAGAATGCTTAAAAATTTGGCTTTCAAACAGACAAGTGATAGGGGCTATGTAAAAACAAGTCCTGGATTTTCCTTCAACCCCCATAATACTACCTGAGTTAGAGGAGAGAGGACCAGCATATGAACTGAGGACAGAGTAAGTGGCCCCAGTATTGACAAGAACACTAATTTTCTTACCTGCCACGTCAAGAATCACCTGGGGTTCTTTGGTAAGATCAGCATGTTAGTGTAGGCTGGGGCCAACCTGCTCCCTGGATACCCTCAGTCCTCAAGTGCTGCCATGGCCATAGAAGATGACCCCTTTCCACTCTGGGATGGGGGCAATCACCCTTCCAGTGCCAGGGATCAGGGTTTGTTCCTCAGCACTTGGGACATGGCCCTGGGGGTGGCCTAGTACATTCTCTTGCTCAGTGTCCAGGGAGTTAGCACCTAAAGCATGTTTGATCCTTGTACCCTCCACGCCTTTGTGACTTTCCCAGGTTACCTGGAGGTGGCTGGCCACAGCCAATGTTGCCACTAATAGTTAGTGCAAGTAGCTTGGACTGTCTCTCCTCTAAGTCTCAATTGATAAAGACTGAGAAGGCAACATCCATCAGTTGTGCCAAAGCAGTTTGGGGCCCCATTTGTAATTTCTGAAGTTTCTTACAGGTATCAGGGGCTGTCTGGGTGATAAAATGTTGCCCTATTAACACTTGCTCCTCCAGAGATGGGTCCATATTAGTGTTTTAGGGTTTTTTTGGACAGACCCTGCCTCAGGTTTATTTGCACAAACACAAGAGGACCTAGCCCCATGCAGACAGCAGCCCAAGGGGCACACCAGTCCTTCTGTCCTCACGCCAGCAGACAGAGGTATCTACTGTGGAGCCTTTGTAGGGGTCTGAGCTCACCTGAGGCCTGGGGCTTGGTTTGAGCCTCGGCCTTTGACCAGAAAAGCCAGAGACCCTTGGCGATGCGGGCACAAACATATTTCCCGAGCTTGGGGTAAATGATATAAGCAAGTTGAATGAGCTTGTGGCTGCCACCTTTTGGGATCTCGAGCTTGACCTCCTTGGGCTTGACCAGGGCCTCGACAGCCTCAGCACATGCGCTCATGGCCTTATTGGCCTAGATCTTCTTTAGGCCCTTCTTGTTGTACTTCTTGACAAAGCGCATGTTCCTCAGGGACTTGGGGTCTGCCCCCTTAAAAGATTCGTATCTTTGTGATCGGGGTTTCTTAATGCTGTTTCTGTGCCAATTTCAGGACTGGTTGTGTGTAGTGTGGTTCTTGGACTTGGCCATCCCTGCACCTAAGCCCATGGCTCTTGAAGTGCCTGGGACTGGAAGAGTATATCAGCGTATTTCTGAAAGGCCTCTACCAGTCTGTTGTGGAAGAGTGCAGGGTTCTCTTCCTCTCCTTGTGTTATCTCCTTAACCTTATCATAATTCACTGTTGTTTTTTTTTTTTTTTGGTACAAGCCCCTCATTCCAGCCAATAAGCACTGTATCATGACACATTTACTTCTGTTCCCTCTCAGTGTATCAGGGTCCCAGCTGGGCTCATGACCTGGGACAGCCTCAGCTGCAGGCCTCGAATCACCCGGGTCTTCAGTATGTAATTGATCTACATGTTTGCGAGCTGCTTCCCAAATTTGTTGCTTTTCTTCTGGAGAGTGACACATAGTTAGAACTATGTAAAGGTCCCTCCAGGCCATATCAAAGGCAAGGGTTATGATATAGAAGTTATTAATGAAGTGTGAGGGATCCTCAGAAAAGCTTCCTAGCCTTTCCTGGCACTGCTACACGTCAGCTATTGAAAAAGGTGCATGTACCCAAGTAAGGCCTTCTGCACCTACTACTTCTGAGGGGTAGGCCAAAAGGGGCAGGGAGATATGAGGCTCCACTCCTAGTGTGTCCTGCTGGACTGGGTTTCTATTCCTTTGGTAACTTTGGGTATATGGCTGGGTAGGGTTAAGAAGTTGTAGTTGACTCAGGGGTTGAGGTCTCTGGGCTCTGAGGCCTACTAGATTCCCCCTGAGACACAGGTGTGCTAGCCTCTTCTTCCACCTGAAAGACAGGTGGGGAATCCTTCCTTGCTTCTCTCTGCAAAGCAAGTTCCACACCTGAGAGACAGGGGTGGAACTTAAAGGGGGTCTTCTAGAATGTCATTGGTAGACCCGAAGTAAATGTTTCCTTTGACTAGAACAAAGAGATGGAGCAAGAGATAACACACAAAAAGCTTGTACGTAGGGAGGCTCCAACCACTTGCCTAGCCTCGACAGAACAGTTGTAATTGGCACATGGTGTTGTAATTGCTACTCTCATTTTCAGGCCGTGTCTCCCTTTCTCCCAACTTATACTGAGGCCAAGCAGTGTTACACAAGAAAATCAGTGTCTTTTTTCTTGAGACACTCAGGGTATACCCCAATGGGGATCCTGGAGGAATAGAGGGTGTATTTCCCATTTGGTCCATAGTGCACCTAGGTGAAGCATGATATGCTGGCCAGCAAAAGATAAGACTAGAACTCCTGGGCTCGGAAAGATGGCCTCCCTCTTTGCTCCAGGGGCCAATTAGTGGATGTAGGGTGTCCCGTTTTCCCACTGCAAGCTACCAGATATTTTTGGCAACACAAAGCACAATGCCCTAGCCAGCAAAAGACCAAGAACTAAGCTTGTCATGGACTACTCATATCCCCTTCGCTACTGGTGGAGTCAGCAGCTTTGATTGAACTGTATGTACCCTTTCTGCAGATCTCAAGGCTTCTATAAGTTTGGCTCCTCACCAGTGAGGAGTCAGAGAAAGAGGATGGTATTAGTCATTTGGTGTATTTACTGCAAGCACTGGATGCCAACACAATACTGTTCAACCCAGTGAGAGGCCCCTACTGTGGCAAAATATTTGCCACCTATGTGGCTCTGGGTCCCTTTGGTCTCAGGGGTCTATTGAATTAAAACACAGAAGGTGCCTCACGAGGAAAGGCAAATCCATCTCTGTAAAAATGCCAGGTGATTGGGGGTTAGTTAGCTGGGAAGTAGAATGAGATCACAGGTTCAGCCCTCAGGCAGCAGGTTGGCTGAAAAACAGCCCCATCTAGAAAAGGGAAAAAAGCCATAAGCTGCGGTTTCACAGCATCCTGAAAACCCAGGGTGCAACTGGCAGGGCTGCCCTTAGAGTGCCTGCCCCTTGCTCTGCTCAGGGCAGAGACTGGAAAAAAGGGCAGAGATGTCAGGCTCAGGCCTGGGGTGCAGCTAAAAAATGCCAGAGTTTAAAATGTCATTTTTTCCACAGCCTCAGAGAGGCAGGCACCCTGATGCTCTTTTGAGTCGTGAGCTAATTACCCTATTGTTTCCAGGACCTAATAGCTCCTAGGTCTACAAGTTACAGTGCTTCAAAGACTTATCTCTTTATTTTTTCTGAGTACTACAGTCTAGAAGGGGATGAGATGTTCTGTCTTTGTACCCTGTCTCTCCTTAACGTGGGCATGATGGGGCCGAGCCCAATTTGAAGGGCTTAACTGCCCTTAGACATGGGACTGGTAGAGATGTAAATGGAGCAGTTGGAAAAGGGGGAAAAAAGACTTATGAGTGAGGCAAATTTGATCCAAAAGGCCTAATTAGGAGAACAGCACCTGGAAAAGCCGGGACTTAATCTTGCTTTCTCCTCTTGAGGACTAACCCTAAGTGGGGCATGTGCTGCAGGGATGAGACTGTGAATGTTTTTACAGTGTGCCGCCTGTGGCATGGACTTCTGCTTGCGGCCGGTAGGAAACCTAGCGTTCTGTCCTGGCCTGCGCCCCACCCTATCCTCTCAGGGGTAGCTTTGTTGCAGTGATCTCCCCCTCGGCTTTTAAATGCTCAACCTGGGCCAGTCGGGCAGGGCAATTTCTTGAGAGGAAGAAAGCAAGACATTTCCATAACATTGCCCCTTCCTACAGTTCCTGCAAGGAGTATTTGGATGCAAATTGATATGCTGGAATCCACCTGGGGTAGAGAGAGGGAGATGCTGAAAGTTTGTAACAGGCCAGTGATTTAAGCACACTTTTCCCCTGGCCAGGTTTGGAGGCAGAGAAGGCTAAGGAATCCAAGTAGTGGGTCAAAGTGTGCTGTTTATGAGCAGGGCTCCCAGAGGCCCTTACCCCTTTAATCATCCCTCACTCTCTTAGGTGTCTCAGTTTCTCCCTTCTGTCTAAAACAGCCAGCGGGGCTCTGAGGGCTGGGTGACCAGCCCTTATTTTGCACGTCCCTGGAAGAGCCAAAGTTACTTACAATGATGGGAGTTCCTTATGAGGATCTTGCACATCTTAGGGATTGACTCCAGACACCCCTGCAAGGCCCGCATCAACGTAGGCAGGCCTGCAAACTCTGGCTGCTCAGGCCAGAAGGAGGAAGTGCCTCTTTAAGTCTTCGGAGCCCAGGAGCCCAGGCAGAACCCCACACTCATTTCAGGTTTCATTGTTTCTGCCTCCAAACGTAGGCCAAGCATGTTTATGTGCCCCACTGCCACAGCACAACTTCTCCTTTATCCTGAAGGGGAGAAAGGCAGGACAGCCTTGCTGGTGAGGCCATACTCACTGCGTTCCAAATGGCTGGAGACAAAGGGTAGGATCCAAGTCTGGGTCCAGGGTTTCGGCACCAATTCTGTTGACAGGAGTCACCTGGTTCTTCTTACTGACACATGTAAAGAATTACAGATCAGCAACTGTATTAGCGTGCACTCAGAGTTTATTAGTGACTCTTTCCCATGGAAGAGACTGGGCCTAACTAGGGCAGGGTGTGTGTGTGTGGGGGGGCGGGGTGAAAGGCAGAGGTTCAGGGCAAACCAGGGTGGCAAAAGCGTGGGCGGCTGAAGGCCCAGGTGGCAAGCCCCAGGGTGGCCTGAGAGCCAAGAGCACCCAGAGAGCGAGTCCTTTGTACTGAGGACTTACATAGTTGGCAGGACGGGGTGAACAAGTTACACACTGGTTGACAGGTAAAGGTGGTGCCAGCTTCCCTGGGGCAGGGGGAGAGGGGCAACATGTCTACCTAAACTGAGGTAAGTGTGGGGGTCTGTTAGTTCGAATCCTTCTGGGCGGGTGACCCAGAAATGGAGTTTGCCTCCAGACTTCATTTGTTCATCCTGTTGTAAAACCGATACTTGACAGGGGACAGTTAATGAAAGTTGAGGCGATTACCCAAAGTTATTTATGGGCTCTCCTTTGGACCCTGTGGACCCTCTCTGGCATTTCAGATCCTGGGATGAAAGCAGTTTCAAGGCCTTCTTTCCCAGATAGTGGACACGCTACTTAGAATTTCAAGGATGTCCCTCCTTCCTTGCCAAGATAGTTTCTTATGATGTCAGAACACCCGGTTTTATTATGGGACCAGGCTCAGGACTGCTGAGTCCTGGGTGAGACGGTGTCTCCCTCCTCCTCCCTGCCTAGGTTTACCATTCATTCAACCTAAGTGATAAAAGGGGTTTCCTGGCAACCAGGACGCTGGCCCCTGGCCAGTAACAGCAGCACAGTCTCAGAGTTCTTCCTGTGCTGTCTCTTGCCTCACCAGCTCAGATTTTGCTCAGATTTTATCCACCAGAAACCCCGGCAGTCTCTGCTGAGGCCAGCGGTTTAGATCCCGCCCTGGGCCCCCACTTTGGCTCCGGGCCTCCGCTTCCTGCAGCCTGAGCGCTCGGGTCTCCACGCCCCGGCGCCACTGCCCCAGCCCGTCGCTACCACGGAGAGGTCGCCCAGCCCGCGCGCCCCAAAGCTTCCTCCGACACCTCCGCGCCAGTGCCGCCCCGGGAACCGGTCAAGCCTCCGCCTGCTAACGCCGCACCGCCACTTTCCACCTCACCTACGTCTAGGGGGAGAGAGTGTGCGAGCAGAGAAGGAAGAGTAAAAAGAAAACGCCAGGTCGACGCCAGGGCCCCGTGCCGCTGCGCACTCCACTGCAGCTGTCGCGATGCCCGGCCGCCCACCCTGGGGCAGCACTCTGCAAACAGTCCTTCAGGTGGTGTTGAGGGACGACACCACGACTGCCTGAAGACACAATCTCCTCATCAGATCAACCCTCCCGGGTCACCCAGCAACCGTGGTCCATCACCTGCCTTTTTTCCTGGGGCAACGTAGGAAAGCCGACCTGGTCCCGCGCCTACCGCACCGCCCCTGCACACCTCATCTGAGCACAGCTCTCGCGGTAGGACTGGGTGCTGTCAGTGCGCATGCTCCCCCCATGGGGTCTCGCGCAAGTTTTGACTCCAGTTGCGGGGTATGGCACGCCTCGCGCATGCGTTTCTACCGCACCGGGTTCCATGCCTGCAGAAGCGAGAAGCCACAGCTGCTGGATATAAAGCCGGACGAGCCGGAAGTGGCTCGGCCTTATCACCTCTCCTCCGCCCCGGTGGAAGCTCAAGCTCCGGGAGACAGGTTTCGGGTCTGGAGGTGGCTGAATGGAGACCCAGGCTGAGGGTGGACTGTTGACCCGCCGCCCGTCGCTGGCCTCTTCCTGGGATGCCAAATGCGGAGCCCTGGACCAGAGCCTCCTTGTCACCGGAGCTGGTGTCGGCGCCCGGGACTTCGAGTGGGATGAGCTGCTGGCGCCGCCTGCCCCAGGGTGCGCCTGGAGGGCCGGGACGGGCTGGCTGCTCGGTGACAGCCACGCTCCTGGGGGCGTTGTGAGGGGAGGCCAGGGCAGTGAGGGGGGAGGGTTTGGGCTTGGGATCCGGGAGCGGAGGTGATGAGTGGTCAGTGCGAGGAGCCAGGGCCGGCGTGGGTGAGGGGCAGGGCCTGGGTGACTGGAGGGCCGGGGCGACTGCACGGCGTCAGTGTCGGGCGCAGGGGCTTCTGGGCGGGTGACCCAGAAAAGGCATTTGACACACACGCGGGTACATCCGTCAGGTCAGTCCTTGAGTGCACCTGTCACAACCGGAACCCGCCTCTATCCTCAAGTAAACGGAAAGCTCCTGTCCACCTCCTGTCAACCAGAAGACGTTAAAAAGTGTCAACAGTTGAGAATCTCCATTCTCTTAATTTTTGCAAAAGATACACTCTTGTCTTTTATCGTACTGTGCTTCCCACTCTTATGCACAGAACTGGTGTCCGGTGAACTTTAATTAAATGAGAAGCAATAGCCGCGGATTGAGTACGATGTCGATGATCAAGGGAAAACGTAGGGCCAAGCCCTGATGTCTGAAGTATCCATTTCTTGATGGATTTGTATTGAGCATTTGTTGGGGGCTTGGGACAGTGC